>OY728134.1:869681977-870221362 GCA_963277665.1 Viscum album | reverse complement strand
AAAATATTTGAAATTAAATTTTATCAAATCATAATAACCATTAGTAATTATTCTAGCCTCTAAATATTTACAAAAATTAAATTGGTTAGTACTAGTTATCCAATAATAAAATAGTTTCTAAAACATCAATAGTAATGCCCAAATTTCAACATAGTCCATTACATAAGCAGTTAACCGTAAAAAACATCCAAAACATGTATGGAAGAATTAATAGTGTAAATATGTTTGATTGGAATGTCATTAAATTTCCCCAATAAATATACCATTATTATTCCCAAATAACATAAAGTAGCTCTTAATGTCACACACCAAATATCTTAATGACCTGATAATTATAAGACCTTAATTAAAATAGTAATTATTCAAAAACTTTTGGGTCACTTTATTATTTAAATATAATATAATATTATTGAATATATTTCATAAATCCAAAAATTTAGTAAATTCGAGCAATGATAACCTAAACCATAAAATCACTAATAAATTTCAAGGCCCCCAATTCTATCCCATAAAAATATGTTTCTCAATTTTATATCAGAATCAGACACATATTAAGGGTTGTTTTTCCTAAATCACATGTTTTCCAAAAATATCAACTTGCAACAGAATCAATTTTCATGATCATTAGTACTATTCAAAATTTGATTTTAAATACATAAATAAAACCACCATATTATAAGACTTATACTCATGATTTATGTAACTTGAATATCATTGATTAAATACTTCTATAATATAATTATTTATTAGAAATACACAATCACTTTAATCATTCAACTTCTGTAGTTGTATTATCATAATCATGACTTTTTCCCTTAACTTATTCTAAGGTATATTCTCTATATTATTTTGGAATTCATTTTCATAGATACCCATCTCCTAATAATTTAAATAATGAATATTAGAGTATTCTTTCATACCCTTTCATTTACACGAATGATGAACTTTCTCCCCACACATTAAGAAAACTACCATTCCTTTCAATAAAGTACCTAGGTACTTCTTTCCATAATTATCACACATTGTAAATTACTTCATTATATTCTACCCCTTATCCCTTTTTTACTCTCTCTTCCACTTCTTCTCATTCATTCCTTTGAATCCATAATACATGGACAATTATTTTCTTTCCTAGATATAACATTATACTATATCTTAATATGATAAGAATGTTTAGGCAACTAGTCTACTTGGATTTTTTAAGTTAATCCCATCAAATAAGTGGTTAATATTACTATTTGGATTAGGTACATAGTCTATATTATGTCATAATAACCTCACAAAGTTAGATTCATACATAAAAACATTTTTATATTAATTTTTTTATTAGGCTAAGGAATTAAATCTTTATATCCACCTTTTGTACACAAGGAAAATATTTTTCTATGAAATGTTCCTTAAAATCCGTCCATTGTGTAACAATGCAGACCCCAGTAGCCCATAGTTAGTGTTTATTTTATTATAATGGGATAGATAAAAGATATCACATAACAAAGGATTGATCATCATATTAGTCTTTAAGAACTAGATATGAACATGGTTCCATTATTACATAGGTAATTAAATATTGAACATAAAAAAGGTAAATAAACTAATTCCTTGACACATATTCGAAGATTTCATATTCATAACACAGGGAAGGAAAATAAATAAAATGGTTATCTAAAATTCTCAGTAAGGGTTACATGAAACAATAATAGGTTAAATAAAGTAAATACGGCATAATATTTTTGGAAAAGTAAATATCTGAACTACACACACAATCAATATATTGAGAATGAGAATGCATCCACAAATTTTGTCCATGTGAAAATATCATGGAATGCAATAAATGAAAATCGAATGAAGAAAATTATTAATTATTGAAAGTAATATTTCTATCACAAGAACCATTATAATATCAATAATGTTTAATTCTACGGGCAGTAACCCATCTGATTCTTTATTGGAAAAAAACAAAAAGGTGTTGCTGCCAACTATATTTTCCCATGCGATTTTCGATGCATCGATGGGCTATCTATAACTGGGACCCACCCACATAGATTGCATTAACCTGTCCCCAAACCTTAGGGATTTAATTTACCAAAATCAATCCATGTAATAATATTCTAAATAATTACTCATATATCAAATTATTTATTTATTTAAAAAATAATATTCCTTATCAGCAAATATCTGTATTAAATAAACGATAACGATTTATCAATATTTCCCTAGTTAATCAAATAAATATCAAGGTAAATTCTATATTTAAATGTGGTATAAAGATGAGAAGATAATAATATTCATGAAGTAATGGATTCAAAATAGTAAATAAGAATGATTTAAGAATAACTATTTCCAATTGAAATGTAAAATGTTAAAGGAGTGTTTTAAGAAACTTTATAAATGATCCATTTGAATGCAATATAATGGAAAATATATAAGATAATTTAAAATAGGGAATGGAATAATCATTATTATAAAGATAAAAATGAAATAAGATATAATATCATTAAAAAGGGGTTATTTTAGAAAACTATTGGTGGCTTAAAATAGATTATAGAGAGTACTGGAAAATGGCAAAGAAATTGGACGTTCCCTTTACTCAGGCTTTCTTATCAGAAGAAATTGAATAGGAAACCTTTTAAAAAAATGTATTTAACTTAAAATAAGGATGAATTGATCCAAATAAATAATTTTGGAAGGTATTCATATAATTTATAAGAATTATATAATAATAAATATTATCTACATTGGTATAAAGGGAGAGAAAGTGTAACCTAGAGGAAAACGGGGGTTTAGAGAGAATCCCTTACCACTTTTTCATTAATTGAATCATATTCACCATAAAATTAGTAATCATAAAATAAAATATATAATACCATAAATATAAATGAATTCATGATATAATATATCAGAGGAAAAAATACACGCACCACACACAAATAATAAGTTGTTAATAGACATATCTTATAGAAATAAAAGTGAGATGAGAAAACCCTTACCATATTTCTAAAAGTGTATTGAAATTGCACTTAATGTAATGTATAATGGAATTAGATTAATTAATAATTTAATTAAGAACCTCTTAAACTTTTAACCTTTTTAGTATAATTTCATTATGTTCATTTATGGCCTGTTTAAAGAGTTATAAGAATCTATTTTGTGGTTTGGGAGTGTCCGTTTCCTTGGTTTTCATGATCTATTGACTTATATATATATATATAATATCATGTAAAATAAAAATAGTTATATAAAAATGAAATTTAATTTTATTAATAAAATTAATAAATTTTAAATATCATTTTAATTTCATATATGAGGATGATTCATTAGATAAAACATTAATGAAAACTGTTTAGATTAATTTGGTGTCTTTTCAATCTTCATGCACCACTTTTCTTTCATTAATAAATATTATTTATATTTAATGGTTCTATAACACTAAGTAAGTTGTAATATAAATTTTAAAATATATTTAAACCATTATAATTATTTTATGACTAGATTTTAACGTGTTTTTATAAAATGAAAAATCTTCATCCACAAAGATGATGAATAGAAACCTCTTAGATGGTGTTTTCCTTTTTAAAACAAAATGGGAAGATACGAGAATTTATTGTGGATATAACATTAACATAAAAAATTATATTATACATATGATACTATATTTATCATGTTACTCTAAATAAGGGAGGCGAGGGAAGCATAAGAAAATAAATGAAATTGAAAGAGAGAGAGAGAGAAGGTTTTTCCTCTTGAGTGTCGTCTCCTTTAGAACCTCTTTAAGGGACTTGGAAATGGAATTTTAGTGAGACTAGAAAGTACAGAACGTGGGGAATTGTTTCGTGAGAGGAATTTGGTATAATATTAGAAATATCCAATTCTTATCATGTTTTAATAGAATAGGTGGGGAGGGGGGATATTTATAGTGGAGGAGAGGTGTTTTTCAAATATTTTATTCATTATTTTATTATTTTTGCTCAAGAATATAAAAAACGATAGTAAATAGATCATATGAGTTCAATGAAGTGGGTGGTTACCTCATCCATACATCATCCATAAATAAATTATTCATTTATTTACTTATAATGTCAAATATAAAAAATTATCATATTTCACTATTCTCCAAAATATACAAATAATTTAGAAGAATCCCATAAATTCACCATAATACTTTTTCAACATGTATATTTCATAAATGAACAGCATTTTTGGAAATTTTTTTTTATATATAATAAATTTATTTTTATTTATAATTAATAATTTATTAGAAAAATATAGATTTTAAAATTATAACTTATTTCACGACACTTTGAAAAATTATTTAAGGTCTTATAAAAGTTTATTAAAAAAATAAGGCAAAAAATAACAATTTATGAATCAATTTTGTGGAAATAATTTTCCTTAAATCATTATTTTAATTATAAAACTATAAATTAAAATTTATGTATCATATAAATACCAATACCTAATTTTTCATTTTAATACATTTATTTACTTATTATATGATATAAATATATCATATTTTCAGTTATAAGTTATATAAATTTTATTTATAATTTCTCAGGTGAGAAAATAATGAAATAATAAATATAATTTTAAAATAATGAAATGTATAGTTTTATAAAAATCAGTATTTTCAACTTCTCATTTGAAAATAACCATTTCCAATGAAATACCAAAATTTCACTGTAAGATAAATTTTATATTCTAAATTTAAAATTGAAGTTTATATAGTTTAATAAAATTTATATAAATGTCAAATTTAATTTTAAAAATAACCTCTCTATTAAAAGACAACAAAATTTCCTTTCAAAAAATATAGTATTTTATGTGTAAAAATTGATTTATTTTTCTCTTATTCCTATAAAAATTATTTGGATGATTTTTAAAATATAAATTTTATAATTTATTTAATTATACATTCCCACCAATTTAATAGCTAAGTTATAACAATCACATTTTAAATAGTATATGATGGTTTTAAACATAGTGTTGCGTGCAACATAAGCTATCAATGTTGTTAAATTTAAAAAGACAAACTATAAAATCTTGGGGTTTTAAATTCTCCACTAATTCAATAAATTACATCCTCGCAATTTAAAAATTTGATTGAAAATAATATAGTTTTCATTTTGTAATACCTTTTTTAAAATCCCACAACATGAATGGGATTAATAAAACTTCCTCTTAAAATGGGGGAAAGGAAAATGTGATGGTCACAAAAAACTACATTTCCATATAGGAAAAAATTACTGGGAAGTGAAAAGATGGGCATGGAAAAATAATCTAACTATAATTTTATGATAGGGAGTGATAAATAACATCATCATCATACAGTTAACCATCATAATTCTGTAAATACATGATCGGTTAAAAGACCATTAGTTTTTTAGAAATAAAAGTAAATGAATAACCTTTTATTCCAAAATCATTTTCCTAAAGTTAATAGATTATTTTACTATATAGATATGATCTTGAGAAAATTAAATTAATTTATTTCATTCCATGTCCTAATCAGAATCTCTTCCAATGGTTGTGCATCGATCTATTTCAAAATCATTTCTTACACTAGTAGACGGATATCCATGACGCATTTTTCATACCTAAAGCACATTTGATGAATCATATAGTCCAATAGTAGTTCATTCAGACTTTAAATGTTTACTAAAACATAAATTGTTATAAAATTTTATCCAATATGATGAATAATACTTCAATATTAATCAATAATATCATTAATTCATTCCATAAGTAGTTAACCTTAAGACTCATCCAAAATATGTATGTAAAAATTCAATGACCAAAATAATTAGATAGAAGGTCACTAAATTTAAAAAATAAATGTAATATAAGATTTACCCAAATTATGCAGCTCTTATTTTAACATACAAAATATATAAATAATTTAATCTCCTTTAAATATTTTCGAAACATAAATACTTCCAAGAATAAAATATTATTTTTTGGAATATATTCATTAAATCGAAACATTTAATGAATATTTATTATAATTAAATATTTGTATTAAATAAAAGATAAAAATTTATTAGTATTTCCATTGTTAATAAAAAAACTATCAAGGTAAAATATGTATATAAAAGTGGTATAGGGATTATAAAATAATCATAACGATGAAATATTTTATTCAAAATAAGAGATATACATGATTAATGTTATGTTGTGTAAACTAAAATGAAAACATGTAAAAGTAGTGTTTAAAAATATTTATAAATATTTTATTTTGTTGTTGTTTAAGGGAAAATATAAAGGAGAATTTAAAAGAGGAAAATGGAATAATTTTTTTACACAAGACAAAAAATGAGCTAATAAAAATTTTCATGTTAAAAAGAGTAATTTTTAGTAAAATATTAGTGGCCTAAAATAGTTTATTAAGTGCAATTGAAAATAGGTATGAAATTGGGAAGTTCCCTTTAATTGGGATTTCTTATCAAGAGGACTTGAAAAGGGAACCTTTTTAAAACATTTATTTCTCATACAAGACAGATAAATTTATTTGGATACATAATTTTGAATCATATAAACATAATTTTTAATATTTATATATATAAAAAATTACAATAGAATAAATATAGAGAATGTGTAACTTGAAAGAAAAAATGGGGCTTTAGAGAGAATCCTATACACCTTGTTCATCAATCGAATCATATGCCCCATAAAACTAATAATAAAAAAATGAAAAATTTAATACCATAAATATAAAGGAATTCATCTTATCATATATCAATGCATAGAATGACTACACCACATACAAGGAATAATTGGTGAATAAGGCTTATCTCGCAAAAATATAAGTGAGATGATTTTTTTACCTCACATCGAAAAGTTTTCTTCACTTGCACTTAATGTCCTAAATAATGTAATTAAAATAATTAAAATTTTAATTCAGAACATATTAAAAATTTAATTTATTTATTATAATTTTATCATGTTCATTTATGGTCTCTTTGATAATTTATAAGATTTTATTTCATCGTTCGGGAGTGTTAATTTCCTTGGTTTTCACGATTTCTTCACTTGAACACATGTATGACAGATCATGTAAAATGGAACAAATTATCTAGAATTGAAATTATATGTCATAAATTAAATTAAATAATATTAAATAATATTATATATCATTTTTTCTTTATATGAGGATGATTTATTAGTTAAAACAATAATGGAAACTATTAATATTATTTTGGAATTTTGTTCGATCTTCATGCACTAGGTTTGTTTTATTAATTAATATTAAGTATATATAATTTTTCTAGAACACTAAATAAGTTTTAATATACATTTTAATATATATTTTAACCATTATAATGTTTTTAATATCAATATTTAAGGTGGTATTAGGAAATGAAAAAACATCATCCACATAGGTGGTGAATCGAGACCTCACGGACAATGTTCTCATTTTTAGAAAAAAAGGGGAAGAGAAAAAAATTTATGGTGGATATACCATTAACATAATAAAATTATAATATATATATGATACTATAGTTATAATGATACTTTGGATAGGGGAGGTGAGGGAAGGATAACCAACAAAATTGAAAGAGTGGGAGAAGTCTTAACTTCTTGAGTGTCGACTCCTTGAGGACCTCCTTAAGGGACTTGGAAAAGGTTATTTGATGAGAAAAAAATACCAAAACGTGAGTAAGTGGTTTGGGAGAGTAATTGGATAGAATATTATCAAGTTATAAGGCTTATAAGTTTTAAATAGAAAATGTGGTATTTATAGTTGTGGGGAAATGTGTTTTTTGATTATTTTATTCATTTGTCTGTTCTTTCTGATCAAGACCACCAATAGTATTTATTCTTGTGAATAAATATAGTAAATAAATAATTGGATTTAAAACCATTAGGTTCTTATATAATCCATACATCTTCCATAACTCAGTAGTTTATTTATTTACTTATAATGTTAAATACTATAAATTACCCTATTTCATTATTCACCAAAAATTCAACTATTTTATAAAAGTCCCAAAAATTCACCCTAACCATTTTGATACATTTATATTTTAAAAATTGACCAAATTTTATGAGAATAATAATTTTTAAATATTCTTAATATTTTTTTTAATTAAAATCATTATTGATTATAAAAATATAGATTTTTAAATTATAACAATTTTTATGAGTCATTAAAAAATTAATTAAAGCCTAATAAAATTATAATATAATAAAATGACAATAAAATATTAATTTATGACTCTATTTTGTGATTTTTTAAATTATTTTATTAATTATAAAATTCTAAATAAACATTTATGTTTCCTAGAAATACCAACACTTAATCTATCATTTTTAATACTATTATTTACTTATTCCATGATATAAATTTATCATATTATAATTTATGAGATTCCTAAATTTTATTTATAATTTGATAGGTGAAATAAAATTCAAGTCATAAATAGTCATTTAATATAATTAAATTGATAGTTTTGTAAGAACAAGTATTTTTTACTATTCATTAGAAAATAAATATTTTTAGAAGAATACCAAAATTTCACCCGAGGATAATTTTAACATTCCAATTTTTAAAAGAAAGTTTATTTTGATTAATATAGTTTATAAAAGCATAAATATTTATCTTTAAAACAAGTGTGCCATTAAAAGGTAGTAAAACAACCTTTTGAAAAATATAGTCTTTTATACGTAAAAATTTTCTTACTCATATATTATACCTATAAAAACCATTATGATAAATATAAAAATATAAATTTCATAATGTGGATAATAATACATTCTAAAAAAGTTAACATCTAGGTTATAAAATTCACAATTTAATTAGTATATCGTGGTTTTAAACTCGATGTTTTGTGAAAAATAAGATATCGATGTTTTTAAATTTAAAAGAGTCTTACTATAAAATATTTGGGTATTAAAAATTCAATACTCAGTATTTACTTATCATCCTTGGTGTTTTTAATCAATGACCCCCATTTATGCACATCCCCTGATGATGATATACAACTATGAAATCTTTCTCCCTTTCATCAACTCTTAAGGCAAGAAATATCTTCTCTACGGAACTTATCCATTTCTCAAGTATAAATGGATTTGTAGCCCCATTATATAATGGAGGTTTATTAGGGATAAAGTGGTATAATATTGTTACACCATGTTTGGGATCAATATTATTCTCCATAGAGGCAAGGATATTAGTTATAAACTGAGTCAATTACCCAAATATATTAATAATTTCTTCATCTCTAGCTACATATACAACCTCATTATCTTTACCAGTAGGGAAATACATATATATATAACACATATTTATATGGTTTCAATTTATTCCACTAGAAATTGTTTATAAATAATATCATTAATTAGATTTTTTCATGGAATTATTAATCATAATGTATAAATTTAAAACCTATTGAAACACTTAACATAAATTAAAAAAATAATGTCTAACTAATCTCAGAATACTAAAAATGGTATCTTTGGGAATATTTTTATTTTATAATCATTATTAGTTTTTTTTAAAGAAAATGTGAATTATTCCTAGAATATCCCTATTTAGTTCCAAACTATGGGTGTTGTAAGGGCCATTTTCACGCACTTGGGGATGATCAAGTCAAATCTCAATGCACTATTTTCAGAGTTGTTACCCCAATGGCGAAATAGTTCAGAGAGACACCCACTTGTAGTATCTAGATAGGAATATAGTTATTGGAAAACCACATAATATCTACCATATAAAACATTATGATGTTATCCTATACTTATAACTATCCTCAAAAAGTAATTCACGTGGATATATATTCAAATATATGTTTTCTCAAATCAAGTTCTTAAGGTTTGTGCTAAAATTTACCTCATACCAACTTTAAATTCCTAACCTCCAGTAAATCAAAATAAGTGGTTAATTTATTAAATCCTCTTATCATATAAACTATAACATATCAAATGAAAATATAATTTAGTGGTATGGGAAAACTAGATTCATTCATGAGCTTTATCATTAAATTTGAAAACATAAAATAACATATAGTATTTTATTTGATAACACCACTCTTTAATTTAGCATAAACTTGCATATCAATCAGAATATACTTTCTAGAACCATAGGGAAAGGAATTATAAAAAAGATGTAATCTCAAATTCTTAGTAAGGGTATGCATATAGTGGAAAAAATATTAAATACGTAAGGAAAAATTAATATGTAAAGGTGAATATCGGAAAACACATAAAATTTAATAAATAACATGATCTAAAAGAATAATATGGTCGGAATAAATGATCAAATAATTCCACATACATAATCACATGATCTTTGATATTATACATGGATATCATAACTAGTAAATTAATCACATGGAAATTAATAACTACTATTATAATGAGGAAATGAATAATTGTATACATCATAACATACCTTAAAGGTATTTTGAAAATTCATATTACATAAATGAGCCATGTCTCAGCAAAATACCCGAGTTAGTATTTTTATGAGACCTACCGATGCATATAGGGGATATAATGGGCCCCACCAATCACTTAATAATTCCAATTCATTTCTTATATGAAATAGGTGAAACATAATCAACTAAAAATATGAATTGAAAAACTTGCTTGAAAAATGTTAATAATTTCCCTAATAAATAAAAAGAATCTCAAACCGTCTAGAGTAATGTAATGAATGGTATCAAAATAGTAAACCCCTACTAAAACAAATCATAAACCATCCATAGTAATATGGTGGATTTTATTATTATTTAATATCCTCATCATAATATTCAACAAAGTATATTGCCACTGATGAAAATAAATTCAAAAGATCCCCTAAAATGTTTTTGACAAAAATAACATTTTTTAATTTGAAATTACTTATTTAAATTCTAAACAACTTCCAAATATTAAGCAAGACATTATATTTTTTATTTGTAAAATTTTTAATGGAACCATAAAAAAATTGGTGGTCATGATGGTGGCTAATTCTATACATGTCATATGTGTTAGAAGACATTCCCCACACACTGTTGTAAAAATATTTAAAATACCTCATTCAGAAAATGACTAGAATATTTATTTCAAAATTTTATTTTTAAATTACAACATGGGTAAAAATATATTTAATATTTTTTTATGAATTTTAATTTTTTTGATAATATTCTTAAAAAACATGGTTATAGATGAAAAAGTTTTTTCCTAGCAATGAGAGAAAAAAAGTCATCTTTTCAGAAAAATATTCTTAATCATTATAAGTACCTAAGAGTTGAAAATTTTATTATTACTTGAAAAGTTCATGAATTAATATAGGATAATAAAATATTTTGTATTTAATATAGAAATAAAAAATAATTCCCCCAAGCGGGAGTTAAATATAAAAAATCCTCAATAATAATGAGATTGTGAAATAAACCCTTACCACATTATAAAAATTTGAATCGTAATCCTCAGGAATGAAATGAACTAAAATAAAACATTAAATACAATTAATATTTATATATTCATGATATATAACATATAACAAGTTTTATATACATCAAACAAAATAAATAAGTGTAGAATATTGCATATGTCTCATAGAAGTAAAAGTGAGATGAGAAACCCATACCATAGGTTTGAATTCCATCATACATGTTTAAAACTAGTGTATAATAAATATTTATTTATTAGAATTATTAAAAATAATAATATATATACATATATATACATAATTCTACATATAATTTACTTATAACCTTTTATCACTGGTGTTGGAATCACCTGTTTTGATAATCTCAATTATGATTAATTATGTTTTGATAATCTCAATTATGATTAATTATGTTTTTATAATATAAATTATGATTAATTATGTTTTGATAGTCTCAATTATGATTAATAATGTTTCCATAATCTCAATTATGATTAATTATATTTTGATAATCTCAATTATGATTAATTATGTTTTGATAATCCCAAATGATGTTTATTAATTTAAATTATCATTACTTTAGTTACTGTTTAAGTGTTTAATTTCAAAATATAAATTCTGTTGAATATGTTCAAATAATATATCTTTCATTCAAGAACTTTTGGTTAATCAAATGTGTATTTACTTTGTAATGTTTTTTCCTAACTTAATATATGGATAGTTTGCATAAACAGACTAATATCTACCGATACAGAATGGTAACTGGTATCCAGATGAGCTACCGATACAGAAATGTGACCGGTAACAAGTATGCTGATGAGATACCGATACAGAAAGGTCACCGGTATGTATACAGTTACCGTTACACTAGATCTACCGATAGAGTAAGTCTACCGGTATGCACAAGTCGACTGATACTGAGTGACAACCAATGTTATGTAGTCTACCATTACAATCTCACAGGTATGGGTCACTGGTGCATAAGTCTACCGCTATCGAGAGCTACCACTAAAGGAAGTCAATGCTACATATAGTGATCGATATTTGGAGATATCTCTAGAAGGAGCTACAACTACAAATAGCTATAGATAAAAGATCCACCGTTACAAGTCCACCGATACAAGTTCAATGATACAAGAGCTACCGAATGGAAACTAGTCACTATTTCCCTATACTCTATCTCTATTTGATTATTAGTAATGGTCATATTTTGTGCATTTAATGAAACATAAATTCATTAATGATGTTTGTTGGATGTCAGGAAACCGTACCCTATACAAATCATTCGTATTTCCAGAGCTCAAGTAACATAAGAAGGGGAACATCGAGCTACTGGAAAATATGTCATTTAACGCACATACTAAACAAGTGGCTTGATATACAAAAGGACATTGAGAAGGAAAAGAGATAAAAATAAAAGAACAACACACGTAGAACTCGAAGAACTCTAAAGAACAAAAGTTTAAAGAGGAAATTCATGTTCTATAAAGAAAACTCTCACATTTCAAACAGAACCCCTGTACTAGAAGTGAACGAAAAAAACCACAATACTCTAGTTTTCAAACAGCTTCAAAAGAATGACTCAAGCTTCATATTCTTCAATCCAAGTAGTCCAGAGCTTCACTGAAAACACATCGAGCATTATAAACTCATCCCTATTTTGTTTAGATCTATTGTGTTTCATTTTTTTACATTCTGTGTAGTGTGTGTGATCTGTATTTTAAGCACACACAATCTCCTATGCTAAACAGAAATATTTCTAAATCCTCACTCAATATTTCCTTTACTCTCTATATCCAAGTGTTGATAGTGGTAGAGGTCAAGTGTGACCTGGACAACCTGTGTGTTGTTCTTTAGTTTTCCCATTTAGAACTGTGGTAGAGGTCTCAGGACCTGGACAGTAACTACACTATTGTAAAAAACTGATCCATGGTGTGGATAATAGTTTATATAAAACAGTTTTAGAGGACTAAGTCTCTTCTTGAGACTGAAACTCCTGTTTAAAACTATTGTGGATTTTTATTTTAGTTAAAAATATTGTGAAAATTCTGCTGCTAATTACATTAAATATAAATCTATTTCAATGTAACTCAAATAGTTAAACTAGAAAGTGTTAGTATTTATTGTAACCCAGCAGGTTAGTTCCAAAAGCTAATCTAATCCTCAGATTAGATTAATTGACAACTAATTAATCTCTTGAGAACCTAACCGACCTTTACTGTATTACAAACTCAATACAGTTTAGATTATTCTTTAAATTGGGGGATTTTAATACAAATATTTTAAACCAAAATTTTATTTGGAACTCAATTCACCCCCTCTTGAGTATACACTCTAACCAACATTTAGTATCAATGTATTGATAAAATGTTTTCAAAGCACTTTTTTTGTGAAAAGTTTTCAATTGTGATTTTATTTGTATCTTAAAGATCTCAAAATTTCTGTTAATTCTAAATTTTTATATCCTTATATATATATTTAAAACATAGTTATTATGGATAAAAGATTAGAAGGTGTAAATACTAACATTCCACCTTTATTTAATTGTTTTAATTATGCCCAATGTAAAATAAAAAAAATATTCATTTAGAAATTATGCGATTTTACATTTGGACTGCTATAGAGACTCATTATAAGATTCCAAAAACTATCAGAAATACTTGGGATGAACCTACTAAATATTCTTACAATAACAACTGTAAAAAAATGAATGCCCTGTATTGGGATTTAGGAGATAAATAATTTAAACAAATATCTGCTTGTAAGGCTGCTTATGAAATACGGGATACTCTGGTTGTATCCCATGAGGGAACAACAAATGTGAAAGAAATGATACTAAACACATACACTATTAAGTTTGGAAATTTTAAAATGAAATTTGATGAATATATCTTTGATATGTATCTTAGGTTTAATGAGATAGTCAATATAATGAGCTCACTAGGAAAATCTATTCCAGTAAAAGATAAAATCATGAGAATACTTAGATGTCTGCCAGAAAGATGGAGAGGCACATCAGTTTCAATACAAGAATTGTGTGACATAAGTTCACTACCTTTCGAAGAGCTGATTGGTAAGTTAATGATGTATGAAGTGGAGGTGAAGGTAAACAAAGAAGAAGATGATGAACTAAGAAAGAAATCTGTATCCTTCAAGGCCTCTGTTTCAAAAATCAAGGACAAACAAAAAAATCATGCTACAAGTGATAGTTCAAGTAAGGAAGAGAGCACATCTGATAGTGATTATGAAATGGATCAGATATCCAGAAGATTTAAGAAGTTTTATAGGAAAAACATGTTTTTTAGAAAATCCAATTACAAGGGAAAGTATGACAATAATGGTCATTGGAAGCAGGATCAGAAAAGTACAGATAAAAGTGGTGACATAGTCTGCTATGAATGAAAGAGGAAAGGACATGTGAAAGCTGACTGCCCAAAGTAAAAGTACAAGAAGAAATATGACTACAAGGAAAGAATATATAAGAAATCCATGAAAGAAACCTGGAGTACTTCAGAAGATAGTTCAAGTGATTCTGATTCCACTGAGGATGAAAATTATAGAAATGATAATATGTGTTTCATGACAAACAAATCTGAGGTAACATTGTATACTCCTGCTTTAAACTCTTATTATTCTGGAGATGATTCTGATTCTAATTCCGAAAACATGTCTAGTGAAGAATTATTTGAATTCTGTAACATGCTATAGGATACCTGAAATGTGTTGAAAGACAAGTATAAATCCTTAAAGAAACATCATATTTTAACCACCACTAAAAAATCTTCACTAGAAGTAGAAAAGGAAAAGAATGATCAACTACTCAAAGAGAATACTGAACTAAAATTGTATAATGAGCAACTCAGAAAAGATTTAGAAACATTTACCAATGGAAAGGACACTCTTACACAAATTCTAGGAAGAGAAGTATGACCAATGTATACCACTGGTATAGGCTATCAGCCTGGATAGAGATAAATTACAAATAAAAGGTTTATTCCTAAATTTGGATAGTATGCTTCTAGTTATAGTTCTGTAAATGCTTATTTATCAACTAGATACTCAAATATTTATAGATCAAAAAACGTTTATCTTTCAATTTTTTTTAAATATATTGATTATATGAAACCCATTAGACAAATCTGGGTACCAAAAGTTCTGCTTTCTAACCTGTCTGGACCCAAAAAAATATGGGTATCAAAATCATTTTCGGTTATAATCAATTTTGTAGGAAACATGCTTGAAAATTTCATGTAGGAAGATATGATATTTGGACAGTGGATGTTCAAGAAATTTGACAGGAGACTACTCATGATTTAAGAGCTTAATCAAAGTTGATGTAGGACATGTCACCTTTGGGGATAACTCAAAAGAAAAAATCATTGGCTTAGGACAGATTGGTAACACAGATTCAATTTTAATTTCTACAGTTTTATTTGTTAATGGTATAATGTATAATCTGTTAAGAATTTCTCAATTGTGTGATGATGGATTTAATTTTATGTTTGAAAATGATTCATGTAATGTTTTTAATTTTAAAAATGTTTTAGTATTTAGTGAATTAAGATATGAAAATGTTTTTTCTGTAGACTTTAATTCTTTAGCTATGTAAAATATTACATCTTTAAATGATTTTATTAAAGAATCTTGGCTTTGGAATAGAATATTAGGACACTATAATGTACATTCACTTAGAAAACTCACTAGAAAGAACTTAGTTAGAGACTTACCTAAACTTAAATTCCCACCTGACAAAGTTTGTAATCCCTGTCAAAAGGGAAAGCAACATAAAGTTTCTTTTAAATTAAAGAAATAAGTTTCAACTTCTCAACTTCTTAAGTTGGTTCACATGGATTTTTTTGGACCATCCAAAGTTTCTAGTTTAAATGGAAAGCACTATGTCTATGTCCGTGTAGATTACTTTTATAGATATACTTGGGTATACATTCTAGCTCACAAAAGTGAAGCTTTCTCTTACTTTATTAAATACTCCAAGTCTGTAGAAAACCTTAGTGGAATTATGATTAAAACCTTGATAAGTGATCATGGTCGTGAGTTTGAAAATCATGAATTTGAATCATAATGCTCACACAATTTCTATAATCACATCTTCTCTTCCCCTAGGGCACCTCAATAGAATGGTGTAGTAGAAATAAGTAATAGAACTCTTCATGAAATTGCACAAACTATGATTAATGAATATGATTTACCTATTTATTTTTGGGCTGAAGCTATAAATATAGATTGTTACATTATAAATAGACTTTTTATTAGACCAGTACTTAAGAAGACCCCTTATAAATTATGGAATAATAAAAAACCTAATGTTTGTTATTTTAAAAAATTTGGCTGTCAAGTATTTATTCTGAATACTGAAGATAATATGGATATATTTTCATCTAAAAGTGATGAAGGAATTTTTCTTGGTTTTTCTTTTACTAGAAAAACCTATAGAGTTTTTAATAAAAGAACAAAATATGTGGAAGAATATGTTCACATCAAATTTGATGAAACTGATCTACATGAACCTAAACCTTCTCTTGAAAATCTTGAAGAATATTTGTCTGTTCTGAACATTAATGATGAAATCAGTGAACTGGTTTTAAAGACAACTAGTTCTAGAAATATTTCAGAATCTATTGTTGGTGAACCCAAACCTAGAAAAGAACCTGAAATTTCTAGTCCTACCTTTACTAGATTAACTAGGATTTTAAATAATCATTATTTAAATGTTGTTGTAGGTAATCTTGATAGAGGGACACAGACTAGAGCTTCTCTATGAAAATAGGCTGAACATCAATCTTTTTGTTCACAATCAGAACCTAAAATTATCAATGATTCTATAAATGATGAATTTTGGGTAATGGATATGCAAGAAGAGTTAAATAAATTATAAAGAAACAATGTTTAGAAATTAGTAGAAAGACCAAAGGACACCTTGACCATAGGCACAAAATGGGTGTTTAGAAATAAGGTTGATGAATCTAGAAACATAATTAGAAATAAAGCTATGTTAGTTGCACAAGGTTATATTCAAGAATAAGGAATTGATTATGGGGAAACCATTGCACCCGTAGCTAGATTAGAAGCCATTAGTATCTAACTTTCTTATACATATCATCTGAATTTCAAGTTATATCGAATGGATGTTAAAAGTGCTTTTATAAATAGTTATATAATTGAAGATGTTTTTGTTGGACAACCACCTGGGTTTACAAATACCCACTTTCAAAATCATGTTTTTAAACTTTCTAACGCTTTATATGGTTTAAAACAAGTTCCAAGAGCATGGTATGATAGACTTACTAATTTTCTTATTTCAAAAGGTTTTGATATAGGAATTGATGTTCCCACTCTTTTTATCAAAAATATTTCCAAAGATGTTTTGATAGTACAAATATATATTGATGATATTAATTTTGGATATTCTAAAAATTCATTATGAACTGATTTTTCAAAGATTATGCAAAATGAATTTGAAAGGAGATTAATGAGAGAACTCAAATATTTTCTTGGATTTCAAATTTTTCAAAATAGGGATGGAATTATTCTAAATCAAAGTAAATAGACAAAGGACTTATTAAAATGGTTTGGAATCGATAATAATAAGAAAAGTGATACACCTATGAGTTCCACTTGTAAGTTGGATATTGATGAGTCTGGGAAACCAGAAGATCAAACCAATTACATCGGTATGATTGGAAGCTTACTTTACCTTCCTTCTAGTCGACCTAATATTATGTCTAGTGTATATATGTGTGCACAATTTCAAGCTAATCCAAAAGAATCATACTTACTTGCTATAAAAAGTATTTTCAAATATCTTAAACATATTACTAATTTAGGTTTATTTTACCCAAAAGGAAAATATTTTGATTTAATAAGTTATTCAGATGATGAATTAGCTGGTTGCATGTTAGATAGAAAAATCACATCTAGAACATGTCATTTTTTGGGAAAATCCTTACTATCTTGGTGTCGTAAGAAATAAAATTCAGTTGCATTGTCTACTGTTGAAGCAGAATATATAGCTACTGGTAGTTTCTATGCACATATTCTGTGGATCAAACACACTTTATTGGACTATCTATATGATTTTAGACATGTTTCTATTAATTTTAATAAAACTAGTGCAATAAATATATCTAATAACCCTGTATCTCACTCTAGAACCAAGCACATTGATGTAAGGAACCACATTCTAAGAGACACCTATCAAAATCGTGATATAACTCTTGAATTTATAGGTACTGAACGTCAACTATATGATATATTTAAAAAACCTTTATGTTCAAAGAGATTAAGTTACATTAGACATGAATTAGGAATGATAAACTACCCAAAAAACTAACTATTAGACATACCTCACCGCTAGACAAACTTCACCATGAGAAAAACCTCACCGCTAGACAAACCTCATCATTAGAAAAATCTCCCCTCTAAACAAACCACACCATTAGGAAAACCTCACCGCTAGAAAAATTTCACCATTAGACAAACCTGAACACTAAAAAAACCTCACCATTAGACAAACCTCACTGCTAGAAAATCCTCACAATTAGAGAAACCTCACTGATAGAAAAACCTCACCGTTAAAAAAACCTCACCGCAATACAAACCCCACCACTAGACAGACCTCACCATTAGAGAAACCTCACAATTAGACAAACCTCACCGTTAGAGAAACCTCACCACTAGAAAAACCACACTGTTAGACACACCTCACCGATAGACTCACCTCACCGTTATAGAAACCTCACTGTTAGGATACCTCACCGGTAGTTCTTACTATTATATTCATTACCGATAGAATGGTTACTGATATATCATGCGGTTATAATTTTTTTTGTTTTAAGACGAGATGATTTATCATTTTAATGTATATTGTTTTTATTATTTCGATTCCTAAATGATATAAGTCGAGACTAAATCACATTCAATCCACCGCAAACTCCACCCTTCCAAGTCCTCACCTACCCAAGCCTTTGAAATCATGAAAACCCTAAGTTTCTCAATTTGAAAATGGCCCGAGTTAAGTGACTGACGATTTATGAATGTAATGAGCCGAGTGTGAAGCAACAAAAATTAATTCTGGAGCCATTGGAAGTAGTAGTGGTACTAGTAAAGAAAAGATAAAGTTAGAGAATCCGCATTTGTCAAAGAGAGAAATAGTGATTGAGAAGGAGCTTTGTGCTGAGTGGTTTATGTCAAGAACGTCTCGGATTTTGGGGATTTTAAAAGAGCAAGGATGGACAGATTGGTTTGCAAACAAAAATGGGCCTTATTACTCGAAACTGGTTAAGGAATTTTATGAGTTTGTTAGATTCAAAATGAATGAAGATGATAACATGATGATTTCTGTGGTAAATGATAAGGAGATTTCTTTTTGATCTATTGAATGGGCTGAAAGTCTGAAAATACCTCATGAAGGAGAGTATGATTTTTCATCTAAATCAGTACCTGCAGCTAGTGACCATTTTGAGTATGAGGATTCATTTCATTAGATAACTAGAAATGGATAACCTAGAAAAGTGATTTCTGCTGAAATATAAGGAGAAAACTGATTGTTGTTTATGTTCATTCAACATGTTATTAGTCCCAGGAGAGGATAGTTTGCAACCCTAAAGTTTTAGGATATATATTTTATGTACTTGTTTAGGCATGGAGTGAAGGTCAATCTTTGCAGATTATGGATGATTCAAATAAAATATATGACAAAACCGAAATCAAAGACAAATACTTTGTTCTTTTCTGAGACGATTTCCATTATGTTAAGTGTCAAACGTATTTATGAATCTGGTGATGAAACTGTTGTTGTTAAAGACAATTTCGGTATCACTAAGACTATCTGCAACTATATTAAAGTAAGTTGGAACCCTTGGAAAAAACAATGGGTGAATGATGATGGTAAATTGTATGATAAATTTAATCTTGTGGACCATCCTTCTAGGCCTAAGGATGAGAGGGATCTAGGTCTAGGACCTGATGAAGATGAACATGCTTATAGTGATGCTGTTGATGATGCGGATAAAGAGACTTCAGTGGAAGAAGGAGGAGATCATGACCTGGCTCCTAGACCTATACCTCAGAGTATTTCTTATGGAGACGCTAGTCCTCCAACTACATTACCTAGAAGAGAATATGATTCTAATTGCTCAGATGAAGGTACTTTGAGTTTGAGTCCTGTAATTGGGAGTTCTACTATGCCTGTAGAGGCTGTTGTGGTTGAGATGATAGAACCTGCACCTATCCCTGACGAGCCTTAGATTATTGAAATGGAGATGGATGTGGATGATTATTCAAAGGAATACCTGCTTTCTGAGGATACTGTTGATGTACATGTACAAGAGAATGCACTGATTGAGGGGGAAAATCCCACCAGACATGGTACTGTATCAGTAGCTCATGAGATTGAAGACTAGGAAGATGACCTAGGTTTTGTAGTTTTTGGGTTGGATTATCCTAATTCTGATGATGAGACACCCATAAGAAGACCACATGTCAGTTATGATATCCTTTATGAGACTTTACCTGAGTATTTATAAAAAAAGCTATCCTAGACCAGTTGAAGTCTGATCTCAAGACCTGTTTTTGTGGGAGAAATGAGAATAATGGAATCCTCTTTAATTTCATCCATTCAATCTGTTATGACTGAATCTGTATATAGTATTTTGGATGAATTCAAGTCCTTCCAGAATAAAGTTTCAAGCTTGGAAGAGGTTGTTCAATCTCTAAAGAAATTAGTTGTCTCTATGGATACTTATATGAGTTCTAAATCTCAAGCAGACAAGGATTTGACATTTTTGAAAAGTATAGTTGGCCAGATGGTATCGATTTTTGACGAATTTAAGAGTTCCATAAGGCAACATGTCAGCACCCAGGACCTTATTGTGAAAAATTTCATTAGTGGGATGACTAAATATTTTAAGGAAATAGTATATTTTACTGTTACACCTCTGAGTTATCCTAAAACTACTTTAGATGTTGATCAGATTAGAGCTGTGATAATATAAGAGCTTGGACAGTCTTCCCCCAGTGGCCCTGTAGACTCTGATGCCTTGACCCATGTGGTGACTACCAATAGTGATATAGGAAAAATTGTTCAATATTTTTTGAGGGAGGACACTACTTCTCAGAAAGAAGTAAAGGATAAGGTGGAATACTATTTCCAAAGGATCTACAGTAAACATTAGATTACAATCACTTCAAACTTTTGTTAGAAATTTTGAAATTACCTCCTATGACGCAAGCCTTCAGAGAGAAAGTGAGTAAGCTCAGGAAGTTGACTCCAGTGTTGGAATTTTTTTGGAAAACAAGGATGACCTCATTTCTGATATAGAGAGAGGAGGAGGGATTATCATTGATTTTAGAAATATCTTGCTGCCCTTTTTACATGTTGATGCTCAGCCTGCAATTGTACCACAAGTTTTACTTGCATCTGGCTATACTTCTTCTACATTTTAGATGACCCCAACTCAAGATATCAAAAGCTTGACACAAGTGATTACTCAAGGGAGTACCCACTACATTCCATGAACAGTTTCGGTTTCTCAACCTATAGTGGTAATTTCTAGAGTTCCCAAACCTTCAAATGAATCTACCTAATCTGAGTCCACCACATATCCCAAAGGAAAATCCAAAGTGGAAATTCTAGAAGTGGATTTAGTGGGTCTAGATGAATTTGATAGGAATAATTTGTACCTTGTATACTATTTCTGTAATCCTTATGTACTTTTGACTCTTTAATATATACCACTTTTGTAGTCTCTTTGTCTCAGTTTTTACCTATGCTTCCTACTTAATTTCGTTCTCCTTTACTTTTAAACATTTGTTTTTTTACCTCTGGTCCATACTATTGTTGTCTAATTTCCCTTTGATAAATAACTTTTTCTATTATCTTTTAACTCTAATTACCCATATTTTATGTTCTCTTCAACATTCCTTACATTATTATCCTATACCTCCTTTCTTTTTTTCTAATCCCAAAGGGGGAGAAATTTTTCCCAAATGAGAGAAATGATAAAGGGGGAGAAATAATAAAGGGGGAGGATTATTTATTACAGGGGGGACATATGTCAGACATGGATATTAATATTTTATTTCTATAAATCAATTCTATCTGATAAATTTTAACTTGAGAATTTCTATTTATCTATGAAATATATTTTACCTTTATTGGAACACACTGAGAAATAAGAACAATTATATTTTAGTCTGATACATTTGGATTACCTGCTATAATTTGTGATTATCAAAAAGGGATATATTGTTGGACTCACCTATTTTGATAATCTCAATTATGATTAATTATGTTTTGATAATCTCAATTATGATTAATTATGATTTGATTATCTCAATTATGAATAATTATGTTTTGACAATATCAATTATGATTAATTATGTGTTGATAATGTCAATTATGATTAATTATGTTTTGATAATCTCAATTATGATTAATTATTTTTTAATAACCCCAAATGATGTTTATTGATTAAACTTTTCATTACTTTTGTTACTGTTTAAGTGTTTAATTTCAAAATATAAATACTTTTGAATATGTTGAAATAATATACCTTTAATTTAAGCACTCTTGGTTAATCAAATGTTCATTTACTTTATAATGTTTTATCCTAAATTAATGTATGGATAGTTTTCATAAAAATACTAAAAACTACTAATACATAAAGTTCACCGGTATATAGATGAGCTACCGATACAGAAAGGTCACCGGTAACTAGTATGAAGATGAGATACCAATTTAGAAAGGTAATTGGTATGCAGACAATTACCATTACAACTGAGCCAATGATAGAGTAAGTCTACCGGTATACACAAGTCAACCGATACAGAGTGACATATACTATTATGTAGTCTACCGCTACAAGCTCACTGGTATGGGTCACTGGTGCATAAGTCTTCCGCTACCAAGAGATACCGCTAAAGAAGTCACCACTACATATAGTCACCATTATTTGGTGCTATCTCTAGAAGGAGCTACCACTAAAAACAACTACCGATACAAGATCTACCATTACAAGTCCATCACTACAAGTTCAATGATACAAGAGCTACCGAATGGAAACCAGTCCCTGTTTCTCTATACTCTATCTCTATTTTCTTATTAGCACAGGTCATATTCTATGCTTCTAATTCAACTTAAATTAATTAATGACGTTTTTTGGATATCAGGAAATCGGACCTTATACAAATCATTCCTATTGTCGGAGCTCAAGGAACATAAAAATGGGAACCTCAAGCTACTGTAAAATATGTCCATTAATGCACATACGAAACAAGTGGATGGATATACAGCAGAACATAGTGAATGAAAAGAGAGACAAATACAAGAAAAACACATGTAGAACTTGTAGAACTCTCAAAAAAAGAAGTTCAAAGAGGAAATTCAAGTGCTATAAGGAAAAATCTCACATTTCAAACTGAAAAATTGTACTAGAAGTGAAGGAACAAAACCACGATACTAAGGTTTCCAAAAAACTTCCAAATAAGGACTAAAACCTCATTTGCTTAAATCCAAGGAGTCCAGAGCTTCACTGAAATCACATAGAGCATTCTAAACTCATCTCCATTTTTTTAGATCCATTTTGTTTCATTTTATTTACATTCTGAGCAGTGTGTGTGCTCTGTATTTTAAGAACACACTGTCTCCTGTGCTAAAATAAAAGATTTCTAAATCCTCACTCAATCATTACATTACTCTATGAATCCCACTATGGATAGTGGTAGAGGTCAAGTGTGACCTGGACAGCCTGTGTGCTGTTGTTTAGTTTCCCCACGTAGAATTGTGGCAGAGGTCTGAGGACCTGGACAGTAAGTGTACTGTTGTAAAACCCCAATCCAGGGTGTAGATCATAGTTTATATAAAACTGTTTGAGAGGACTAAGTCTCTTCTTGAGATTGAACCACTTGTTTAAAACTATTGTTCATTTTTATTTTAGTTAAAACTATTGTGAATATTATGCTTCTATGTACATTAAATATAAATATATTTTAAAGTAACTCTGATAGTTAAACTAGGAAGTGTTTTTATTTATTGTAACCTAGTAGGTTAGTTTCAAAATATAATCTAATCCTCAAATTAGATTAACTGAGAACTAATCAATATCTTGAGAACCTAACAGAACTTTTACTGTATTACAAATTCACTACAGTTTATCTTTGTTATTTAAATTGGGGGTTTTTAATAAAAATATTTTAATCAAAAATTTTAATTGGAACTCAATTCACCCCCCCTCTTGAGTATCCACTCCGACCAACAACTGGTTTATTACTAATGTTTTTGTTAAAAAAAATGTTTTAGGTAATAAATTCTTCATTTTTCATGTACGTTTTGGTTTGGTACATACATAGATCATGGTTATTGGGAATAAATAATGTTCATAATGAAATAAATACAATATATTTTCACTATATATATTTATATTTATCCATAAATTATTGAGATGAAAAATTCATTATATTGTTCATGGAGATGGTAGGTCGTTTGTACGTATGAACGTTATTTTCATTAAAAGTATGTAATGAATGAAAGGTAAATAATTATTCCACTTTCTATAATCATTATTATGTCAAAAATATCACATATATTAAATAAATTTATCAATATTAACATCCATATATATCATAGGTGAAAAAATCACATAACTTAGGAAAGCGATAATCTATCATACTGGTGAGGGACATTATCATATTTCAAAGGAATGAAAAGAAATAAGGTATATGTGATATTATAATTTCATAAGTATAATAATTTCAAAAATATAATATTTATGGATTAAGTAAAGCATTCCATCCAACTGTGATAGGTGATGAAGAAAAGGAGTTACATTGGTTCATAAGGTAGTAGTCCACCATGCTCACAATCAATATTTTTGTCTTCCATTTGATGGATGTGGAGATGGATGTATGTAATAATGTTAACAAAATTAAAAATTACTATATTTAATATAATGGTTTTATTATTTTATAGTGGTTTAAGAATATCTGAAGGAGGTGGATGAAGAAATAAAAAAAACAATTGGTTTAGAGAGATACCTTTTCTTCGGACAAACATTGTATGACTTCCCCAAAACACTTCCCAAGTGGGTTTTATGATAAAACATGGACTCAATTACATGTATAGGTTTGTCAGAAATGCTTTTGTGGGAGGTATTAGCTTAAATAGAATTGTTTTTAAGTGTTAAGAGACCAGAATATGAGGTTTTCTTTTATAATTGAGGTGAGTGGCACACTTATAATGTTTTTAAATACTTCAATAATTCCATGTCACATTCCTAAAAATAAGTATGTAAAATGGAAAATTAAAGTGAATTGGATGAAATAATTATTAAATATAGAAATAAAATAGAAATTATACTTGTTTTAGGTGTTTTTCAATGTTGATAATTTTAGTTTAACCACATAATAAACCTATTTTCACCTTAATCATGGTAATAGACTGTTACTGTTTTTACAAATCATTATGAGAAAAAATTAAGTCAATATTATTAGATAATATTAATTAATTAATTATTAAAATATTTAATCTATTTTATGAAATTGAATTAATATAATCTATAGAATTAAATTTAAAATGAAACTCACATGAGTGATGAAAATGTGATATTCCAAAGATAATGGTTTATTAACCATATAATTATTTTACACCACATTTCTAAATGAAATTGATTAAAAGGACATAAATTGGGTTTATAAGATTATAAATAAACAAATTGTAATTTCATAATATTTTAAAAAAAAATTCAACTTTTTAAATTCTTTAAATAAATAGGAAATTCTCAATAAAAATAAGCATTTTCACCATTCATCGAAATATCAATATTTTATAAAATTTCTCAAAAATAAATTCTAAGATAATTTAGAAATGATAATCTAAAAAATTAAGATAATTTTTTAAAATCATTTTTCTAAAATTCATAAAAACTCTTTTTATAATTAGTGTGAAGAACGTGATTAAACAAGTTTTTAGAAAAATACATTTTAAAGGTGAAAATTATATTTATTACTATATCTTGACATAAATAATTTTAGATGAATGATAATTTTTTATTGAGTATAAACTATATAAATATCATTTAAATCATTGAACAATATTTATTTACTGATTTAATTAAGATAAAAACACAGTGTATTCCTAAATTTGTTTTTTAGAAAAATATTTCTTTTACTTAAAAATGTTTTTTTATTTTAATCTATAATAAATTGATAACCAACGAAATAATTTTATAAGTATGTAAAACATATAATTTTAATAATTCAGTTCTTTATATTCATACTATGAAATCTAACATATTGGTTATAACTATCAAATTTACTAACAATAGTTGAATAGTGTATGGCATTTTATTTAAACACAATGGTTCATGTGATGAAATTTATTGAAGAAATTAATATTTTTTAAAAGGAAATATATTCTAATATATTAGAGTTTTACAGACCAAATCAATAAATGTTAGTTATCCATCAACTCCTACATCAAGGCTATCAAAATAACAATCCTTCCTTAGAAGAACATAACTCCATATGAAAACCGAGAACACTCACCCAAAGTCTCCCAAATATAAATATTCCTTCTAAAATGGTGACTTTATGAACCTTCTGTCTATCAAAGTTGAACTTGATCATCTATAAATGATCTTGGAAATGTATTCTATGGTAATATATATCTTTTATCTATGCCTTAAACTAATTGAATCTATTGAAATAAACACATCATGAAACACACTTCTACTAATTATTTCTCTTCAGGAGACGATAATTTTCTTCTAAAAGTGTCTACAACCATGTTCCTCTATTGAGGGTATAATAAATATCAAAATTAAATTTCTTATACACTCCACTAATATTAATTTCAAAAAATTATTATCCATCAAAGTTATGATATAAATTAAACTATTATGTCTGGATTACACCATAAACCACTCCTTGAAAAGGTAGTGGATCCAAACCTTAAGCATATGAAGATATACTTCCAAATCAATATCATTAATGGGATAATTATTTTATTGAATGAATTGATTATGTGATCTATAAGATACCACATACCTCCCACACATTAATATAAACCCTAAACACACATGAGGCATTAAAATTACAATATAACCAATGATTAAATCATAAATAATAAATACTAGATATGAATTGAAAATCACATTAAAATACTCAAAAGATATCAATAGTAATCACTCTAAAAAAACTTTACACCCTTATGTATTAAATATTTCATCAGAGATAAAATCACGGAGAAGTCCCAAAAAATCCCTTATAACAACCATATAATCCTAGGAAAATCTATATATAAATAAAATTTATATGTTTATCTCAATAAATCACTACCTTTACATATTTAGGATCCACATCGACACCCTTCTCTGAAATCACATGGCCCATGAATTTCACATCATGAATCAGTAACTGAAATTTGGATATATTTATATATAAACAATGTTCCCTCATGATTATATGGAAGATATTAATTGGAACCACATTATTTTATTCTAATATTTAATAAAATATAATATTATTCACAAATACAACCATGGAATAATCTAATAATCAATGGAATATTCAATTCAATAATGCCATAAACACTATTGGAGCATTTGTAATGCCAAAATGCATAACCAGATACTCATAATTCCTATACATATTCTTGAATCAATTTTATAAATATATTCTCAAAAAACCCTCAATTGAGGGTACCCTGACCATAGATCAATATTCAAAAACCATCCGGCTCTCTTGAGCTGATAAAAAATGTTATCAATCACGGGGAATGGATTTTTTATTATTCACTATCACATGGATGAGTTTCTGATAATAAGTGTAATGTTAGAGACTCCAATATGACATATTTTCAAAGAGAAATAATTATGGATATGTTGAAACACTAGGATGATTAAATACCCAAGACTCATGAACATAGAGATAAACCTTAAATTCATTCAATTTAGTGGGGTTGTTTCACTATAAAGGTAATGAAATGGGTTTTATCCTTGGAAGTAAGTCTATAGATAAATAAAATATTATCTGGGTCAGTAACCTAGATAAGTCACCTAAAAAGATGTTGGTATACTCACACAAATCATCTAGAAGAGGGAAAAAAATATTTGGATGAACAACATCATGAAAAAACACTAACAACTTGTAAGAGATTATCACGGTTCTAGGAGAAATGAGACACTGTCTTCACAATCTTGGATCCCAATCACCATGGAATACATGAGTGACAATATCTGAAGAAATAAAATATTCCCAAATATGATATCAATAAATAAAGGCATTATAGGTAATAATAAAATCCATTTCAATGATTAGATCAAGTATTTTATGAATGGGAACTAAAAATTCCCATATGGTTTCATGGTTGGAAATCAACACCCAATAGGACTTTTAAATCCCAATACCTACTTCATTCACAAATATATTTTCTGATTCATCAAGAAATAAATATGATATTAATGTAATATCCACATATTTATAATCTTAGATAAGAAATAAGAATTATTTTCACTAGTATCAAATAAATACATAACCAAAAAATATGCAATAACCATTGTAACTCTCAAGGCAGTTGGTCTTTCCTCTAACTCATATATTTCAAACTCCACTATATAAAAATATCTAACCTCATCCCACCCCTTATTCATCACCTAAAAAAACACTTTTCATAAGGTTGAGACCCCAACCATTTTGATACATCAATACTAAATCGATATCCCTTGGTGAAGGTAGATCTATCTCTATATATGTTTGAATCCACCTCACAGAAAGCATAATAAGAATTGATTTACTACATGTGTGACACAACCTAGGTTATAATATACAAACATGTATGCTTTTTTTCTTTTACCACACACATAATAAAACACATGGATCTTCCATAATTACTAATTCACACTTCTAGCACCATATTATCATTGGTCATCACACTTTTTATACTGACAAGAATGAGAAATTTTCCTACCTACTACTATCACTGATTATCCAAAGAGTCATGTATTCCCACCCTTAACTTATCCGATGAAAGTATATTTTTTATAAACTCTTTGAAGGTGATTAGGAACATAATAATAAATATATATCAAATATAATACCACAAACCATTTTTGAAACTTGTTTATTTGAGATAATAATTAAAAAAAGTCTCAAGAGATAGGTGACCCAACACTATAAATGGAGTACAAACTCCATGATAGAAATATCTTCCTTCTCCAAAGTAATTAACTCCTATGATTTTTCTACTCTCAATGTCTTAATATAGAACTATTTATTGAAATACTTCTTGAAGTTATTCCAAGTAAAATATTCATGCAATATGACTTGAAAAATAGATTCCAAAATCTTCCTTATCAACCCTTCGAGAATATAAGTTTTGAATCCATACTTGTAATATTTTGGAGTATTTAGATATTGGAAAATCCTTTCAAACATCTTGATATACTATTTTGAATTATATGTAACCTTATCACCAATAAGTTTTAGTGTATTCCTTTTAGTGAATTCTAAAGCATGGATAACATTTCATTTCAGTTCAATGTTGGTGAATTAACCCATATAATAGATTGTTATAAGGATAGTTTCCAATAATCTAAGTCAATCAGGGGCTTCAATTATGGGTAATTCTTAATTAATTCCTCTATAATATTCCATATTTTTCTTTATATAGGTCCCACGATTTATAAAAAATGAAGATATAAAATATTTAGAATATATTATGATTCCCTTATTATAAACTGAATTTAAATTAATAAATACAAGAGGATAAAACTATAGATAAAGAAACTAGATATCCCCAAACATCCCCTAGTAGCTCAAGGATTTTCATGAGTGTTAGATTTCAAATCACACTCCCAATCTACCCCTCAAGTTATAAAAATCATATATCTAGTCTAACAAAAACCTACAGTCATAATAACATGATACACTTGCATAGCCACATTATTCAACCAAACATGAAGTTATGGTATGAATTTATAGTAAACCAACTGGGTTAACCCGTAATGTCACCATAACATAAAAAAACAAGGATTTAATCCTGTTCCTAAGGGATATGGGATGGAGACAAAAACATAGATATCATTAATGAAATGTGGGAATATTTTTATCCTATGAAATCCATATTATAATATAAAAATAATCATAGTACTGTAGTAGAAATCCAAAATAAATCATATGTAAATATAGCCAAACCATAAGGTAAAACCCAAAATTTGGATAAATGGCCTAAATATAGTTGAAATACCATAAATATAGTAACCCATAAATACCCATGGTCACATATCCTTATGACCATAAGTATCCAGTATTCCAACCCACTAGAATTGAAATATAAATTTGGAGTGTTTTTGATCTACACGATGCTCTTACCTTTACTAAAATTCCATAAAATCAAGGGTAAAAATTTCCAACAGAAAAAACTAGTTTTTGATATCAATATCCTCATAGGATACCACTAATAATATATAAAACATAAATCCATTTTGCATAATTTTTCTAGTTTATAACAAATGTTTATAAAACTTTTAGAAGAAATCATTTTCATCTAAAAATAAACCTTTGGGTTTCTTTCCAAAAACATGTATTTCCTCTTAAAATCATTTAATATGAAAATAAATATAAAAACATTACATATATAATATCAAATGGGATAAGAATATGAAATAAACCATTTTTTAAGAATAAAAATCAATATCTTGATAATGTGAGAAAATAATCATATCTATATACAGGTATATGATGTATCCATAAATCACCAATGGAAATCCATGACATGAGTGTGTACCAAACTAGACTACTAAGACACAAAAATTAACACTAGCCTATATATTTGAATTCTAAAGATCAGGAACCTTATTCCCATAGAAATCCCTCACTTATCATATATGGTTTCAAGGTCACCCCCATAGTGATTGAATACTCAACTTTGGGTCAGGAATGTTTATTTTCCCCCAATACACCAAGGTCACATAAAGTGAAATTACATCCTAATTACATTTAAGGAAAATAAAATCATGTTTAGAAAAAAAAATTGCCAAGGCAAGGTCATTTCAAATACAAGATCACATTTTCATAAAATATTATCTATAGTGATGTTATACCACTTACATTCTTGAAAACCCCATTTTATTTTAAAACCATTTGAGCCCCTTTTTTAAACATACCATGTGAATAAAACAAATTTTCCAATAAATCCTATTTTAAAACACTTTACTTTTCCCCCAAATACAAAATAAAATTTCAATAATTAATTTAGTAAATCAAAATAATGGGACACATTATAACAATGTGATGATATTCATGGGCCATGCCATATAACAAAGACACCTTCCTCAGGAATGATGAAAACACATTTCCTTCATAACCTTTTATATCAGGGAATAATATTAGAACCTAGAGAACCAAAATATGTAAAGAAACTTGTTTTTATCCATGTAAATTCTAAATCTAGTTTTCTAATTTCAAACTTCATCAAATTTAGGGTGAAAAAGAGAAGATAATATTTTTTAAATGTTACACATAATAGATTTCAACTAATATAAATCCAATATTCCAGGGAACATAATGAATCATGAAGCGATTCAGGGAGAGATAAAATAATTCCACCATGATTATTTTGAACAAGAAAAAAAAAATTATGGCCATATGTGTTATATTAGATAAGATGAACTTATATTTTTGGATAAATGAAAATTTAGCACCTCACTAAGCAGGGATCCCAGATGTGTCACTAGATATCCATTGGGTATCACTATTTGGATTCATGTTGCAAGTATGATGCTACAACCTATAGGAATTGCACCAACTAGTCAGTGTAACCTGTAAGAATGAAAGTGGTCTATCAACTATCAACAACTATCAGGTGACCTCTACAGACTAGTCGGTTTCATCCTCCTTCCAACTATTATCTAAAATTATTCTTTAATGTTATGAATGACCCAATATTCAAAGAGGAAAAAATATAAAATAACTCTATACCTAATTACACAAACTAAGTTGTAAAACTCTAAATCTTTATACTTTTCCAAATCAAAGTTAATCTATTTAAATTCATCTTCAAGTTGATCTACATCGTCTTCCCTTTTACTAAATTATTTCTAATTAAGGTTAAATTTAACTGATTCTTTAATAAACATAGTTCATTTATTATAAAATATATAATATTTCATAATATATGAGTATCCTATTGAAATACCTTCCTCACTTTTTGAATCGATATTATCTAATGAATTTTTGGTATTTAAGATAAATAAGTGAGAACCATAAAATGTAAAATATCCAATTTTAGATTTTCTTTAATTCAAAATTTTGTATAGAGTTTTGTTTCATAATGGTATAAGAATAACTCAATATGAAATATGAAAATTTGTATTCAAATAATCTCCAAATAAATATTAAGGAAGATTAGATTCATTTAACATTATTTTAATCATTTCAGGAAGTGTTATATTTTCCATTTCAATAATAATTTTTTTTCAGAGATCCTCGAGTGGAAATATTATTAAAATAGACAAAACTTTTTACAAAAAATGTTTGTTTTAGATCACAAAATTCACCATCATGATCACTTATAATTGATTTAATTAACTATCCTTTTTAGGTTTTATGTAATTTATAATATGTAACAAACATAGGCAAGGTTTTAGATTTAAATCTAAAAAAATTACCCACACATGTCTTATTATGTCCTAAAAAATGAAAAAAAAAATTTTCTATAAAATAAAATGTAGTATAGGCCCAATATTATCAAAATTAATGTGACCAAGTATGTATGGGAATAAAAACTATCTGAACCAAACTGATCTACAAACTGAGGCAAACCGATCTAAAATAGTTCTTTTTTTGTGATTTGGTATGTGATACTGATTGAATATAACCATGTGGTTTATGGTTTGGTTTAAGAGATAAACCAAACCAAACCTATTAAACAAATAAACACCCATTAAAAATAATTATACTATTTTAATTAAAAAATCATTTTCAATTAAAAAAATTTATTATTAATTTTAACTTATAATTTTCTGATTTTCAAGATTAATGAATTATTTTTTATATAAAACTAACCTAACCATTACCATGTATTTTTCCCTTATAATAACTCCCCACCTCACCCCATAACATTTTCTCCTCTCTTACCACATTTCCCACCCTGATACCATATTCCCCCTGATATCAAAACAAGATCCCATCACTCATCACATCTTCCCTCCTCTCCTTCCACTTTATTGGTTCCCTAATAAACCACACACAACTCTAATCTCATCCCGTCCCCACAACTTGTGTCAGTGTTCTAGATAGACATCACATTTATCCCCAATTTTTTTGATACCCCTATATTTTCTAATATCAATTTCATATCTCCTCTTTATTATTGATCCCACCTACCATCCCCACCTATCATAATTGATGATTGGACCGTCCCTACCATGTACTTGATTGTGATACAAAATTCATCACAACCATATTAAGAAGGGGTGTTACCTCCCTAAGTGATTAACTACCCTACATAGTTCCCCAAAATTGCTCTGACTCATGAATGATGAAATCTATAATCAAATATTCTTGTCATTTTGTACCATTTTTATTTTATTTGATTCAAATATTACTATTTCAATCTCAATTAATTCATTATTTTTGTCATTATTTATGTGTTAATTTATATCCTATTTTTTCATTCCATTATATTTTTAATAACCAATATAGATCCAGATATTTGATTTGTGTTTTATTTTTTAATTAATTTATGAAATTTAAATGGTGGAAATGAGTTATTTTTGCATGAGTTAAATTTTTTGATGTAGAAAATGTATTGGATAGTAAATTTCCTGGTCTTCATACATATATTTCTATAATATAATTTGCTTCTTTTTTTAGTCAATATATAAAAAACTGATAACATCTAGCAGAGAATCTATGATGGTGCTTTGGTTTTAGTACATAGTCTAGATAATATAGATTATTTATGTAACAAAGATGTTATTTCTTTAGGTATATCATGTTAAACCCCTATTTATATATTAAATAGTAAGATATAGAGGTTTGAGGTGTGGGTCAATTTACAAAGATAGTGGAATGATGTAAATTGAAGGAATTTTTTATTTATTGTCCAAATCATTTTTCATTCAATTTAAGATTAGGAACCATAACATTGAATTCTCATTTGGATAGGCTATATAAATATATGCTTAAATATGGAGGTATATTATAAAAATACTCTTCCTAGAATTATTGAAAATAAATGGGATTGTGGAATTTATATTGCCTAATTTTTTCAATATTCATGTAGTAAAAGGTTTTATAGGATGTTTTTTGTAGGTGACCATCCATCTATGTTTGTTGAATATCAAAAGTTTCATTCATTTTTAGAAGAATCTAACCAATTTTTTTTCTTCCTTTATATAGACCATTGACCCATGATTTTTTTAAATTGTTTAGTAAGGAGTGGATTAATTTCAAAAGATATCTATCATCCTAGTCACCCATGGTTTGACTAACTAGAGAGATAAAGACTTCAATTAAAAATCAAAAACAAATGTGTCTAACATGAAACTTTATTGACGGGGAGTGTAATTTGTATAAAAGTATTATTAATTTTTGTCATGTTACTATCCATACTAGTGAGATTAATGGTAACACATTGGATAAATGTATTTTTAGTGTAGGGATTATAAAGATTATCAACATCACTATAGATAATGCCTCTTCAAATGGTTTAGTCATTCAATTTTTGAAAAAAATATTTCAATCATGGAATACACATGTTGTGAAGGAAGAATATCTTCATATGAGATGTTGTGATCTCATATTAAAATTAATTTTAAAATAGGGATTAAAATATTTGGATGATACTATATGTTTAATGAGATATATATTTAGATATGTGAGATTTTCCCTTACAAGGATGGCTAGGTTTAAGGGATGTGTTGAGGAAGAAGGGATTGGGACAAGAAGTTTTATTTATTTATATATTGATATGATATAGAAATCCCTATATTTTATTTTGAATTCTATAATCAAAATTTCAATTTTTTTTATTTTTTAGATATTTCGAATGAAAAATTTGGCCAAGAACATAGAGAGGGTAAAATGAAAGGAGTCCCGAATAAGGTTTAGTGAGAGTGTACATGGAATATTATTCCCTTATTAATGTTTTTTGTGATGCTACTCTAAATATATATTGATGTACATATGTTACATACAATAAAATTGTTGAACATTTTTTTTTATTTGGATATGAAATAAATAAAATATGTAAAATTGATGTCATTTCACTTAGTATAATGGATGACAGGTCGAATAAAATCCATGATAAATATTTTTTTAACCCCAACAATGTGAATGATTTATTATTTGTTTATAGTATATTAGATAGTATTCTAAAATTATATTTTTTGAAAAGATGACTGATAATTTTTGTGGTGATAATATTAGAAACCATTTGAAGGGAAAATTAGATATGAAATATATGGTTTGTTTAGTCATTATTAGTCACTTAGTGGGCCCAAGAAGAATTATAACCAAAAAATTAATTATGATGTTTTAATTAAAGGTAAATAAATCACTTATATTTTTTTCATGACTTTTATTGCAAAAAATAAATTTAAAATTATATTGGGAAATTTCTTGGATGTTTTATGGAAGTTGAGAAATTTATTATAATAAAATGGGGAAGAAAAAATCCTCTAGGTATCCTATTTTAGATTTGATGGATTTTTTTGTCAATCCAACATCTACTGTAGAATTATAGAGTTATTTTTTATATGAGGGTGTGTACATGGTGTTTTTAGAATCTATTTAATTATAACCATAAGAGAGTATCCTATTTATTTGTATAATTGGATAAAATAATATTATGTTTTGAAAAATATTGAAGATTTATTTAATGAGTCTTAGGAGATATAGAGAGACATTTTTGGCCCATACGAGACTGTTGGATACCTTCTCTAGTACTAATGGTTTTTATAATCACAAATCATTAATCATGCCTAATCATTTCAATAATGTTTGTTCGTGTTTCCATATGTATAATTATGATTATCTATGATCACGTATATGATTAACACATTATGTTAATATTTATGTTTTAAGCTATTCCAAATAGAAATATTAAGTATAACAGACTGAAACTAAACAAAAAGATGAGATAGTGACAATTCAACTGAGTCACTGACAGTGCAATCAATACACTAACAGAACAACTATCTCACTATTGAAAAGGACCCACCAATTAAAAGGACCTATCGACTCAAAGGCTTGCCAATGAAAATGACCTACTGACACAAAGGACCTACCAATTCAAGGACTCGCCTTCAGTTCAAATGAGTCACTAATGCATGGTGCTACCAATGCAAGGAATCACCATCAATATAATTGAGTCATCGATGCATTAAGTAACCAATGAAATGAGACACTAATGCAGGAAAAGATACAAAAATGACACACCAATGGAATGAGTCACTGACAGAAGGAGATACCAATAGAAGACTCACTGATAGATTGTTTAAAATTTCTTTTATTTAAAATTACTTATCTCAGGCATATTTTTAGTGTTTTAGTGCGACTGATTAATTTTATAATTTTTTTTCAGACATCTTAAATAATTATGCTAGAAGTATGATTTGTAACATATACTGCAAAACATGCACATTTTTGGGATAAAATAATATATATAAAGAGGATTTCATAAAATAATCAGATATACATAAGAAGATACAAGAAGACATAGTACAAAAGAAACCACACAAGAAATCTACAGAAATATAGAAAACACACGGAATTATTCATTCCTAATTGGTGTGAACCAAAAGAATGTTTTTCATAAAAACTCCATCATTTCTGAAGCATTGAACTAGAACTATGGAGAAGAACATTTTTTACCCTCCTGGAAGAGAGAACACAGTGCTCCATAACACTCTGTTTTAGTGATTGTTTCCAGAATAGTACTTGATATTTAACTCTGATATATCAAAGAATCCATAAATAAACCACATAACACACAGAGCCTTCTAAACTCTATCTAATTCTTATTTCTCTTTTGTATACATTTTAATTACATTTTTGAGAAGTGTATTCATGTGTCTATAAAACAAAAAATGTCTCCTTCACTAAACTATTGGACACTAAATATCCTAAAATGACTATATTTTTACACTTGTTCATACCACAAAGAACTATGTAATAGGTCATGTGTGACCTGGTTGATCTTGTTCCCTATAAATAATTGTGGAAGAGGTCCTACGTGACCTAGTTGTTTCTATTCCCACGTAGAACTGCGGTAGGGGTCTTGTGGCCTGGAAAGTCTAGTGTGTTGTTGTTAACCCTGATCTAGGGTGTGGAACAAAGATTTATATATATATTTCTTGGTGGTAGGTGATTTCTAAGTGGAGTGGATTAGGTCTTGGCTTGAGACTGAACCACTTGTTTTATCCAAAGTGTTTTCAAATTTTGTTTTCTCTATTGTTATTCATATTTCAGAAAACGAAATTTGACTTTTATAGTTATTATTGGATAGTAGTTATTTCGGTTTTTCATTATTAGATTTGTTTAAAAAGTTATTTCAAGATCTCATATTATTATATCTGAGAGTTAATCAACATTCCGATAAACTATTTGAATAGTAAAACTATTATAATATCACTACATTGATTAACTGGCCTATTTTATTTCAAATTGGGGGAATATTTTAAATAAATTTTTTAACAAATATTTTTTATAGGAACTCATTTAACTCCATCTTGAGTGTCATAGTCTGACCAATATTCAATATTAGAGGTTGTTTTTGAATTTTCTGTTTTCAAAATTTATGATCCGTTTGAAAATTTTTTTCAACTTTAATATAGTTTAGTTTTAAAGATATTTAAATTTATATTAGTTACAAATTTATTTTTATTTAAAATAATTTCTGTTTATCATGGATAATATATTGGAATGTGCTGATACTAACAAACCTACATTATTTAATGGAACAAATTATCCACAATGGAAAATGAAAATGAAAATGCACATAAAAAGTATGGGTTTTGAGATTTGGTCTTCAATTATAGATGAATATAAAATTACTACCACTGATAGGAATACTTGGGATAACCCAAATAAGGATACTTATAATAATAATTAAAAATACTTGACTACCATAACTATTCTATAAGATATGAATAGATTAATAGAATTTCTACGTATAATATAACCCATGAAATTTGGGACACTTTATCAGTTTCACACGAAGGAACCTATATTGTTAAGGAAATGATAATTAACACATATATTATTAAATATGATAACTTTAAAATGAATATCGACTACCCTATTTTTGACATGTATCTCAGGTTTAATGATATTGTGAAAACTATGACCACTCTTGGAAGGAATGTTACATCAATGTAGCAGGTCATGAGAATACTCATATGCTTACCGGATAGATGGAGAGGGTATTTTGTATCAATTATAGAATCCATTGAAAAAAAACAAGTTTCTAGTAAAGGAGTTAATAATAAAGTTGATGATGTATGAGGAAGAACTAAAAGCCAACAAAGAAGTGGATGATAAACCCAAAATAAAATCAAATACTTTAAAACTTACTACCTCCAAGAAGAAGAAAAAATTTCCAGATGAAACTGAAAGTTCAAGTGAAGAACAATCATTAAAATATTTTGATAAAGAGATGGATTAAATATATATATGTTTTAAGAAATTTTATTGATATAAGAAATTATATCAGAGTCCCAAAATACAAAGGTAAGTATTATAAAAAATTCCATTGGAAAAAGGATTGGGAGAAAGGTGATACTTCGAGTGAAATAATCTATAATGACTGCAATAGAAAGGGACATGTAAAGGATAACTGTCCCAAGTTAAAATAAAAGAAGAAGTTTGATGATAAGGACAAAAATTAAAAAATGTTCATGAAGGTGACTTGAAGTGATTCTAAGGATATGTCAAGTGACTCACAATCCTCACATGATGAAAAGGATAATAAAAAAAATATGTTTTTATGACAAACACATATAAGGTAACACTAAACTCTCCTAAACATAATTCTGATTATTCAAGAGATGAAATTAATTCTGAAAACAAGACCAATGGGGAAATGTTTGAATATTAAAAAAATGTAGAGGATAAAGTTAACGAACTAAATGAAAAATAAAAATATTTAGAGACACAATGTGATTTTACTACCACTGTTAAATACGACCATACTATAGAAAAATATTAAAAGTCATAACTACTTAAGGAAAAAAATGAGCATATATTTTTAAATGAGAAATAAAAAAAGGTTATTGAAAGATTTACCAATGGAAAAAAATCTTAGCTCAAATTTTTGGTAAACAAGTAGCTCCTAAGTATACTACTATATTATGATAACAACTTATAAATAATAATATGAAAAAAAACTCATTTTATATCAAAATATAAATAATTTAGTTTTATGCCTTGTTCTGGAATGTTTTTTATAAGTTCCAACTATGAAACATCTCCTACTATTTTGAGTTTTTATAGACCAAATAATGTTTATTATTCAAATACATTACATACTTCTTATAAAAAACCAATTAAGTAAATGTTGGTTCCCAAATCTCTTAGAACTAATGTTATTGGACCCAAATAAATATAGGTAGAAAAAACATTTCTTGTCTAATCTATTTTTATAGGAAAAATATTTGAAGAGCTTCTCTAAAAGATTATGGTACTTGGACAGTGGATGTTCATAACACATGATAAGAGATTACTGAGGCTTCAAGAACATGATAAATATTTATGATGGACATGTCACATTTGGTGAAAACTGTAGAGAAAAAAATAATTGGCCTTGGTTAGATTGGAAACTCTAACTCATTTTTAATTTCTAAAGTATTTTTTATTGATGGATTAATATACAATCTACTTATTATCTCTTAGTTATGTGATGATGGTTTTAATGGTTAATTGAAAAATGATTCATGAAATGTTTTTAATTATAAAAATAAGTTAGTATTTTTATATTTTAGAAATGAAAATATTTATCCTATTGATTTAGATTCTTTAATTTGACAAATTTTTCTTATTTGAGTGATTTTTATAAATATTCATGGATTTGAAATAGGATATTAGGACACTGCAATATACACTCACTTAGAAATCATACTATAAAAGGCTTAGTCAAGGATCTACACTAAATTGAGTTTCAAAATGACAAACTATATAATCCTTGTTAAAAGGGTAAACATCACAAAATATCTTTCAACCCAAAGAAAGAAGTTTCAACTTCTCAACCTCTCGAGTGGGTACACATGTACTTTTTTGGACCTTCTTGAGTTTCAAGTATAAGTGGGAAGCATTATGTCTATTTTCTTATAGATGGCTACTCTAGATATAATTGGAAATTCTTCTTGGCCGAAAAAGTGAATCATACTATCATTTCACAAAGTATGCTAGGACTATAGAAAATCATTCTGTTCTTTAAATTAAAACCCTAAGTAGTGACCATGGCCATGACTTTGAGAACCATGATTTTGAATCATTTTTCTCTAAAAATGGCTATAGTCATAACTTCAATACTTCTATGACACCCTAGAAAAATGGAGTTGTAGAAAGAATAAATAGAACCCTAAAAGAAATTTCTAGGACTAAGATTAGTGATTATGACCAACATATATATTTTTTGGTAGAAGGTATCAATACAACATGCTATATAATCAATGGAGTCTTGATTAGACCTACCTTTAAAATAAATACTTATGATTTATGGAATAATAGAAATCCCCAGGTTAACTACATAAAAGTATTTGGTTTCAAAGTGTATATTCATAACACTATAGATAATCTAGAGAAATTTACCTCTAAGAGTGATAAAGGATTTTTCTTAGGTTTTTCAATTTCTAGTAAAGCCTATAAAGTCTTAAATAAGAGATCCAAATGCGTTTAAGAATCTGTACATGTAAATTTGGATGAGATAGATACCCATGTCCCAAAAACCTATCTAGATAATCTTGAGGATGGAATGTCAAACATGGACATCAATATTAAATATTTGTAATATAATTTTAAGAAATCTATTAAAACATCCAGAAATGGAAATTCTCCAAATTCTAGCCATGATGAACCTGTATCTATAGAAGATCTTAAAGTGACCAGTCCTTATTTTACAAGATATGTTATAACTCTCAAGAACCATTATTTAGATGCTATAGTTATAGATTTAGACAAAGGAACATAGATTATAGATTCTATAAAAAATCAGGTTAATCATCAAGATTTTCATTCACAAATTTAACCTAATAACATAACAGATTCTATTAATGATGAATTTTGGGAGATTTCTACGCAAGAAGAGTTAAATAAGATTGAAAGAAACAAATCCTGGAAATATATAGATATACCCAAAGATACCTTGACTATAGACATTAAATGTGTGTTTAGGAATAAAGTAGATGCATCTAGTAACATAGTTAGAAACAAATCTTGGATGGTTTCACAAGGTTTTAGTCAAGAAGAAGAGATTGAATATGAAGAAAACTTTTCACCAAAAGGTATAATTGAGGAAATTATAATCATGATTGTAAATGCAGAACATCTAGATTTTAAACACTATCAAATAGATGTCAAGAGTAAATTCTTAAAGGGTTTTATAATTGATGATGTATTTTTTGAACAACCCATGGTTATAAAAATCCCAATTTCCAAATAATGTTTCTAAATTAACTGTAGATTTATATGGTTTAAAGCAAGCTCCAAGTGCTTGGTATGATAGGGTCTGTAATTTTCTTATTTCTAAAGGTTTTACATAAGGTTTTTCTGATCCTTCCCTTTTTATAAACTAAATTTACAAAGATGCTTTGATAGTAAAAATTTATGTAGATGATATTATTTTTTGGATCTTCTAAAAATCATTTATTTAATGATTTTTTAAAGGTGGTGCAATGTGAATTTGAAATGAGTTTAATGGTTGAACTCAAATTCGTTATTATATTTCAAATATTTCAAAATAATGAAGGTATTGGTTTGAATCAAAATAATATATATTAAATATATATTAAAAATATTTGGCTTTTAAATCACTAATAGTAGTGACACTCAAATGAGTACCAAATATAAGTTGGACCTTTATAAAGATGGTAAATCCATTGATCAAACCACTTCTAGTGTAATGATTGTATGTTCACTCACTTGACTTATAGTAGGCTAGATATTATGTTTAGTGTCTGCATGTGTGCATGTTTTCAATAAAACTCAAAAGAATCTCATCTTCATGATGTTAGAAGAATTTTCAAATACCTAAAATATACTACCAAATTAGGACTATTCTATCCTAGAGGACAACCTTTTCATTTGATGAGTTATTTAGATGTTGTTCATGGTTGATGTAAGTTAGATATTAAAAGAAACATTTACACATGTCACTTTTTTGGAAAGTATCTAGTTTCACGGTGTTGTAAGAAACAAAAATTCTATTTCATTATCTACTACTAAATCGTAATATATAGCTACAGGTAGTTGTTATGAAAAAATTTTGTTGTTGAAACACACATTACAAGACTATGGATATCAATCCAAAAATGTTCCAATAAATTTTGATAACAAAAGTGATATAAATATTTTAAAGAATCTTGTTTCACATTCTAGGAAAAGACACACTGATGTAAGACATAAATTTTTGGGAGACCATTTTCAAAAAGGTGATATAACTTTATAAATCATTGGAACTGAGCACCCGATTGCTGACATATTCACTAGGCCATTGAACTCTGAAAGAATGAACTACATTAGACATGAGTTAGGAATAATCAATCTATAGGGAATTATGTTGTTTTTTATTTGATATTTTTATGTGATGTTGTGAAAAACAAACTAGAAAAGTCTAATAGATAGTGTTATGTCAACACTGATAGTATTAATCTAAATATTCCATTCCAACACCAATAACTTGGTCATATCAACACAATTGTCATGCTAACACCAATGTTTTGTCATGCCGATACTCTGTCACACTAACACCAACACCTTGCCAAGCCGACACCATTAGTGAAATAAAAAATTCATCATTCCAATAATCTCTCATTCCGACAGTGATGTCTCACTATTTTTATCCATTTTATATTTTTACCAAAATGACACTATTTCATTGATTTTGTTAAACTCAGTTCACGATTTCACGATTTTGTAATTTAAAAATCCATAAATGATATAAATTTGAATCAATCAACTCTTCTCATTAACCATTACACTCACTCAGTCATTTCACTCTCTTTACCCTTAAACTTTTACCATTTTACCATCAAATTGATCTATTGAAATGGTGCATGTGAAGAGATATCTTGAAGGTGGTGAGTCTCGTGCTGCTAAGAAACTGAGAGTGGAATTGAGAAAATATTATGGACTTGTGAATCCTACTGTGGAGAACCATGTAGTAACCCCATAAAAAAAGGTTCATGTAGAATGGATAATAGAAATCAAGTCTTTGCTACTCAGGGTTCTATAGGATCAAGGATGGCTTGAGTGGCAATGAAAGACCCCTCTACCCAAATATAGTTAATGAGAATTATAGGAATGTGGGATTCCTACTAGAAATAAGTGACATTTCTTGGATTATTTCTATATTGAAAGGAAATAGAATTTATTTTTTATCAATAAAATGGGATGAATATAGTCATCTACACCATGGGGGTGTGTTTGATGATTATCTGAGTATTTCTCCACCTGATAGTGATATTTTGTACTATGAGATAGCCTTGAAGGATCTTACTATCAATGATGATCAAAGAAGACCCATCACTATAGAGTTATGTAGTGAGTGTAGAATACTATTCAAGTATATTCAGCATCAGATGTATCCTATGAAAGGAGACTTTTCTTCTCTAATGTATCCAGATGTCTACTTGGTTTATCTAATGAGTAAAGTGATTAAGGTAAATCTATGTAGATACCGTGTTGTGCATAATAAATGAATGATCAGTCCTTTTTGAAAAACCAATTATTTGGTTTATCGAAGGCTAGTTTGAGCTATGTTAAAATATAAAGGTTGTGTTAATAAATAAGAAAGAATTTTTTATGAGTGTACTGGGATCTGCCTTAATAAAGAGAATTGTAAAAGGATGAAGATCAAATGGAACCCATGGAAGAAGGAATGTGATAGAGATGAAGATAATATTTATGATATGATAAATCTAATGGACCATACAACTAGGACTAAGAATATGGATGATCATGGTTTGGGACTAGATGAGGAATTTGTTTACTCTTCAGAAGTGGAAGAAGAACCTTCCAAACCAGTCAGATATCATTGGTCGCGTATCGATGACAGGAGTGATCCTAACACCACTAAAGCTAACAAAGGATTTTCTATTAGAACTCTTAGTCCCCCACTTTCCTTAACCTATGATTAGTCCCCACTTAAAGATAATATATATGAGGATACAAAAGTCTTATGAAGTTTATAATTTGTAAGTATATCCAGTGGTTCTGGAGAAGAAGGAAATGAAGATGATGAGAGTGGTAGTGGTATTGAAATGAAATAAGGTGAAGATAATGCTGATAGAAATGTAACTTAAGAACATGTATCTTGACATTATAAAGATGAATTTAGTAAAAGTGATGATTACCATAATAAGGATGATCATGTTTGAGATGTTGAAATAGTTGAAGCTGTGGAGCAAGAACGATTGGAAGAACCTCCTATTGTTGTGGTTGAAGTAAGAGAATGTGATGAAGTTCATGACGAAGTTTAAGATCAAGAAATTACAGTACCTCAGTTAGTATATGAAAGAAGGATACCTCATGATGAAGGTGACCAACCAATTAGGATATCTATGATTGATGGGGAGCCTCATGAAAGTGGAGATCCAGTTGATGAAGAGAATCAACTTGGGAGAGAAGAATTGACACACTCACTACACTAGATGATAATGTAATGATTAAATGGGAAAATAATCCTAGATATGAATCACTAGGTTTAGATTATAAAAACTCAGAAGATAAAGTATTGGTATTTATTTCCAAAGAATCAGTGGCTAAGACCCTTCCTAGTGACTCTGTCACTAAAGCATACTTTGAAAAATTTAAGGAAGAAATATGTTCAACAGTAAATGTATCAGTTCAATCTCAGAAGGTTAGTGATATTTAACAAGCCATAAGGGAAAATACTAATCTAAGTGATGCATTACATTCTATTTTATCTTCAATATCAAAATTGAAGTAGTTAAAGCTAGCTATTTTTTTTTCAAGTCAGACAGTGGGTATGAGTGAGGCTAATACAACAAATGCTTCATAGAAATTAATAGAAGAGATGTAACTCAACATAATCACTACTTATGATACAATTGTGGAAAATACTAGAAAGATTATAAAAGAGATGAATGGTCTTGTTTCTACCAAAAAAAATTTGACCTAAGAGTATAAAGGCTATTTGGAGACTCTTCTTAAGGCCTTGAAGATACATACCTCAGTTCATACTGATGTTCCTTCTCCCTCTGTCTAGTTTTCCTTGAACCTGGACATTGAACCTGTATGAAATGTTATTAAGCAAGAGCTTTAAGCTCTCTTTGATGCCTTTGGTTTGGAAAACCATGCAAAGAATGAAAAAATAGTGACCATGTTCATGATATGGTTAGACTATATTGCAAGAGTGTTGAGACTGAAAATAATCAAATTACAGAAAAGATGGATTACTATATCAAGAAAATTATTACCAAACATTAGTTGACCAGACACTTTATGTATTTTATAGAGAACCTGTCTTTGCCTCTGGTAACTAGAGTATTTAAAGATAAATTAAAAAAGATGAAGGACTTTACCCCTATCTTGGAAATATTTATAGAAATAAAGATGACTTTGAGAAAGATATGAAGTATGGTGGTGAAATAATTGAGGATTTAATAATTATATTAAAGCTATAACTTCATTTGAAATGTGAATCCATTGTAGTTCATGTTGCTTCTCTAATTTGACATACTTGGCCATTGCCTCCATCTCGGATGTCAGTTGTTCATGATTTGACTCAGCTTCGGCTAGTGATTCAAGAATAGATTCAACCTCCTATGTAGTCCCTAAACAAATAGATCCATTTACATAATGTTCAAGAAAGAGTGATCCTTCCCCATCTAATTTTTTTAGACCCTCCAACTTCATAGGCACCACCTACTGGACCCTATATTGATCCCTCTGAGAAAGAGAAAGAACCACTTAATCAAGATTAGTAGTGTGGATCATTATCTAATAGGGTTGTTTGGTTGTCTTTTATTGTTTTATACCCTTTTCACTTTTTGATAATCCCAAAAGGGGGAGAACAGTTTTCCATTATCCTTATTTACTTTACCTTTGATATCACTATTATATAGTTTATTTTTTTTATTTTTCTTTGCTACCATTACTATTTATTTTACCTCTTAACATTATCTCTAAATTGAGAACATTCATCAATAATGAGATATGATAAGTAGAATGATTATATTCCATATCAAATGATTATACTAAATAATGACATGATTTGTGATCATCAAAAAGAGGGAGGTTGTTGGACCGTTGGAGACTATTCAGAACATTCTATAATATTAATGGTTTTAATAATAAAAAATCATTAATCATTCCTAATCATTTACATCATGTTTTTTAAGTTTCCATATTTATAATTATGCTTATCTATAATCACATATAAGTTTAACACATTTTGTTAATATTTATGTTGTAAGGTAGTCCAAATAGAAATAATTTCTAAGTATGATAGCCTAACACCAAAAGAAGAGATGAGATACCGAAAGTTCAACTGAGTCACAAAATGTGCAATCGACACATTGATAGACCAACTATCTCTACAATGCAAAGGACCTATCGATGCAAAGGACCTACCGACATAAAGGACCTATCAATGAAAATGACCTACTGCTGAAAAGGACCTATTGACACAATGGACCTTCCAAAGGAAAGGAACTACTGATGCAAGGACTCACTGTTAGTTCGAATGAGTCACTTATGCATGGTGCTACCAATGAAAGGACTCACTGTCAGTATAGCTGAGTCACCAATGCATTAAGTCACTAATGAAATGAATCACTGATGCATGTAAAGACAGACAAAATGACCCAATTTTGAAATGAGTCACCAATAGAAGGAGATACTGATAGAAGACTCACTGATAGACTATTTACAATTTCTATTATTTAAAATCACTTCTAATAATCATACTTTGAGTTTTTTAATGTGACTGATTAATTTAATATTTTTTTTTCAAACTTCTTAAATGAGGATTTCAGAAGTACAAGTTACAACATCTACCTCAAAACATGAACATTATCTGACTAAAAAATATATATAAAAAGAGGTGTAAATATAATAAACTCATATATATAAGAATATACGAGCAGACACAGTACAATGGAAACTAAAAAAGAAACATACTGAAAGGAAGAACACACAAGGAAATATTCATTGCTACATGGTGTGAACCAAAGGACTTATTTTCATCAAAGCTCAATCATCTTTGTATCATTAAAATTAACCTAATGAGAAGAAATTTTTTTACCCTCATTAATACAGAACATAGTGCTCCATGACACTCTATTTTAGTGTCTTTTTCTAGAAGTGGACTTGAGATTCAACTCTGATACATCAAAGAGTCCAGAGTTAAACTGCATAGCACACAAATCCTTTTAAACTATATTTAATTCTTATTTATAGTAAACCAATATTTATGTACATGAAAATTATATTTATTTTGTGGAATACTAAATACATTACATAAATAAACTCCCAAAGACCATATCAGTTTAGTTTTATTGGAAACTTGGAAGATTATATTAATACTTGGGGAAAGATATTCAACATCTCACATAAAGATCTTTCCCTTTAGTTTTCCTACCTAAAATTTTTATTTATATCATGGGGAAAAGAAAACATAAAAAAGGTGAGCTTAAATGTTCAATAAGGGTAAATAAGAAGAACATAAATCAAAACATAAACATAATAATGTGAAAACATGATCATAAATTTTGAATATCAAAATCAAGAGTTATGGAATAAATCTTGGTAGTACGTAAGGCATAGATCATAAAAGAACAATAACCATGATAAAATAGCATTGGCATAAAACACAGGGTTGGGGAAAATAAATAAGCACATAATATGAAATCCATTGTAGTCGAGGAATTGATTCCAAGACCATCATAGTGGAAAAATTCTACTATTAAACAAAGTGTCCTTACCATTCCAGCCATGTATTACTGAATGGGATTTACATGTCGTTCCAGCCCTATAATAATGATGTGGATCTACTTACCATGAAATTAATTTCTATATCATGAGATATAGATATTAAACCAATGAATTGGGGTGAGCTATAGGTCCCACCCATCTAATAATGAAATCATTCTTACATGTTCCACAAAACAATCATTCATCATATCATAACCCAAGAAATAAAATGTGTTTCTTAAACAAAATTCCTTCATAATATAATCTATATAAATGATCATTCCATCATTAAAACCATAAAAAAATAATAATAATATGTATATAAACACAACCCTACTTAAGAGCGCCATCATATATGGAAAATTATTTTGATAAAACACTTGAACTTAAATACTGAGGAAAATATCCTTTCTTCTTCCAAAATATTTTCTTTTCTAAAAATTCCATGCATGTTTAAAAGGATAGAATTTTGTATAAAATATACATAAAATAGTGTATAGGAATATTCATGTAAATAAGTTGTCATGAAACCATAAATATCTATTCATGCTGTATAAGTTAAAAAAACATTCTTTTCATACTCTTTCCAGAAATCTCAAAAAGTACCTCATACGTAAATTGAAAGAATGATTCCTTCCATACCATTTAAAAAAAATTCACCAATGTGTAAAATTTAATATAAAAAATATTAAAATAATGGAAATAAAATTTTATTTTTAGGAAACATGGACATGGATGAAAAATATACCCTAGTAAATAGTAAAGTATAAAAAATATCAAAAAATAATGAGATTGTGAAATTACACCTTACCTTAGGTCCAATTTCTTCTGTATGTGTCCAAATGATTTGTATAGTGTAATTAAACAAATTATTAACTTATAAAATAACCATAATAATATTTATGATAACATATATGATTCACTTATGAATTTATATTACCCGTTTATTTATCAATTCCTTGTTAAAGCAACATTTTTGGTAACAATCGTTTTATTTATCATACGTGTTTTGAATTTTTATTCTTAATATTATTATATAGATCATGATTTAAATAATTAGAGAATATAAAATATTATTTATATATAATAAATATTTAGTATATAAATATATATAATAGATAGATAAATTAAATAGAATACACCGTTCATGGAGACTGTAGGTCGTACATACGCATGAATGCTATATCCATTTCCTTATTTGAATTTAATGGAAGCAAGTAAATTAAATATATAAAAAAACTAGATAAATTATCATTATTATTTTATATATTTCATTCTTATTTATTATATATACATTATAATCATTCTTTAATGGTTAACATGGAGAATGAATATCATCGCGTCATGGAGACGGTAAGCCATACATACGCACGAACGATGATATAATTCACTTGATGGATAAATGGTATGGAATTGGATGGAATATAAATTTTAAAGATATAATATCATGTTATATTCATTATTTACATCCACTATACACATCATTACAAGTAACATCCCAGGTAAATAAAGAATATGGAATTTTCATATATATTAATATTTGTGAATTAATTATTAATTTTACTTTAAAGGGGATGCTATGTTTCATGGAGTACTCAATACACAACAATGGGTTTCTTTTAAATCTTATTTTTCACAGAATGTTGAGTTATACCGAAAAATAATATAATAATATTATTATTTTAAATGGTAGTTAACACATAGTAATTGTATTGGTGGGAATGAAAAAATCTAACTACAATATGATTATACTTGTTTTTAATTTTATCCAATAAAAGTTAGAAGCTTAAAATTTGTGTGAATCCAATTTTAAGCAAAAACACTCTAATATTCTTTAAAATATCAATTTACCACATTTTGATGGAGAACCCTTTTTAATTATTGTTTTTCTCACTTTTATATGTTATATTTGAAAAAATAATAATCTTATTTATAATCAGGACATTAAAATTTACATTGGATTAAATTTTGGTATTTTTCTGATAATGCTAATTTTTTTAATGAATAATGAAAAATACTGCATTTTAATTCAAAACTGCATTTTAATATTATTTATTTATATAGTTAGATTGTAATTTTAATTAATTTTAAAGTATAATTGGATTATATTTTTACCATTTAATACAATTTTGGTCATTGGAAGTGAATTTCACAATTATATTGGAAACACAAAATGTAAATCTCCTAATAGTTGTTATTTCTTTAAAATATGCATGTTGTTTTGACAATGAGAATTAATTTTAAATTAATTTCTGACACTTATGTGTTTTGAATTTAAAAAAAATGATTCTATATTTTGAATCAGGAGGTCAAAATTGTGTAAATATGCAACATTAATTTTTAGACCTTATGAATATTTACTTCAGTAAATATTTTATTTATCATGGTTAAGGGGTAAATCTAGTAAATAAGAGTAAAAAAATAATATTATGATAATATTAAATTAACCTAAATTTTTTCCCAATTTTATTGGGTGATACATGTCAGAAAATGGACATATTTGGGTATATTTTGGGACCTCATGGAGCCACATGTAAGTGAAAATGACACTTTATATTAATTAATTTAAAGTAAGGACACAAATAAAATAAACATATGTTTTAGTAACAAAATTGTATATGTGGTTATATAATTGATATCTTCAACTATAAATATTCATTTAAAATTTAAAATTATTTTCTATATCATGGTATTTTATTTATAATTTTCAGACAATAAATAAACAAATTTAATTATGACACAATGGTGATGCAGTAATTGCTTCATTAATAAAGGATTCAAATAAATGATATTATAAATATTAAAATAAATTTATTTTGAACCTTTTTATGCCATACAAAATTTTTATAGATAATTATGTCTCATTATATTTTAATTAATGATGTTTTTTAGAAATAATAATGTTATTTTAGATTTATTAAAATTTCATAATATAAATATTATTAGAATTGACATAAAAGTGTTTTTAAATCAATAAATTTTTTATTAAATGATAAAATAGTCCTAAAAATCTAATATTTGGCCAAATGACATATATGAATTTTAAAATGTCATTAATGGTCCATTTTTGGTCTCTCTTCATTTTATAGTGAATATATTAACCATATAGTATGAATATATAAGAGGACATGGTCCAAGTTAAATAAGTTAACAAAGTGTTAAATAAAAACGATAAGGATTAAGAAAATATCCAAAACCTATCCAATTATTTTTTAATGATTTTATTTCGAATTTGATAAATTGTATCATCGAATTAAATATGTTTTGGACCTTTTTAAACTGAAAATCATTTTATTATAAAATAATACATTCAAACATTCCTAAAGAGCGCCTCCTCCCTCTTATAAATGGACACCACCTCAAACACAATACTCAATCCTCTCAAGCCCCTTGGATTGTCCAAACACTACCGAAATAATCTCCCAACATCCCTATATTTCTCCTAGAAGTATTACCTTAGAAATAAAGAACTTCAAGAAATCCTTTTGGTTCAAACCAAAGGGTGTTACCCGATTCAAAGGTAACATCTTCCCACAAGTTCTCTTCTTTTATTTTACTTTTTTACTCCCTATAATCTTCTTTTTATTTGTTTACCTAACAAAAACAATATACTTAATATAATAGTTTTTTTATGAGAATTATTCAAACTACACTTCCATACATCTCTATTTAATGGATATGAACATACTGTTTCTGTGGATGGCGAACTACTACCTCACGAAACGATGATTGTTCAATATTCTCCTACCACCTCTTATGGTGGCCATTATGATGGAATTGTATTTATATGTGATAAATATTATATTTTTATATGTCTATATACTTCTTTATTTTTCATTTGTATCATAACATTATGGTTTCCATAATGGGTAAACACAATAATTTCATTTGAGGAAGTGCAGACAGCCGCCCCTCAAAGTGATATGACTCATTCATCCCATATGTGGAATGCATAAAGGGTAGTGTTAATGAAATTATATATGAAATTATACTGGAATTATAATATACCTATGTAACATAAAGTTTTCATTCCATTAAATATCTAATTGAAATGAAAGTTGTGTTCATGCATACGTATGGCTTACTGTCTCAATGAATGGTGCATTTAATTTATTATCTCCAAATATTGTGTACTGTTATAAATACATATATATACTAGATATATATGATATATATGATATCAAAATCAGGAATATAAGTTTGGATATAATTTTTTTTACCACATGGACATCATGTAATTATAAGAAGTTAATTTCTAACCGAAGTACCAAATATTGACAAAACAACCGTTATTAACATAAATGATTATGTAATGTTTGTAACGTGGTATTAAGTAATATAAAAAGGAATAATAAAAATTAAAAATGGTTTGAAGAAAGTGTAAATTAACTTTATTTTATTATTTAGGAGATTAAATAATGAACGGGTCAAGTTGGACATGAGGTAAGTTACTTCGTCTCAATCTCCTTTCATTGAGGAATATTTTGTTTTATACATGAAATTATTTTATAAGGTGTATAAACCCCATCCAATTTTTATTTCCTTAAAACGGAATCAGTTTCTATGTATTGTTTTACTAAACGATAAATGAAATATTTATTTTTAATGTATGAAGTGACAACGCCATTTTTGCCACCACAAGAATTATTTGATATTTGGCTTCCTTAACAAGTTGTAATGTTTTTCAGAGGAAAATAAATACCATATAATATTTTTACGTATTTTGGTATTTAAAATGTTTTTAATAATGGATTTATTTTGTCAATATATTTGAAATTTCATATTGTGATTTTAATTTTGAAATGTTATATTTCCTTTATTCTTGATCATGTGTTATGATTATGTTATGGTTCTTGGGCAGTGTTTACACATATGGGTGGTTCTGAGATAAACCTAGGGTAGGTGAGCCTGAGATAGCTCTCCAATGCATTGGGTAACGTGGCAGAGGTAAACTCTAATGTTTCTCCTAAGAGAATTAAGGAATATACTATGATGGGTATTCCAAACGTAACTTTCTACATAGCTATGAAAGCTACAATGTATGTATGTTATGGATTCCACAAGTTAACTTTATGATTCAATATTTCTATGTGATATTCATAAATCTTATGATATCTTGAGTTATGTTAAAGAGATTATGATATATATGTATTTATGGACTAATGTTTTCTTTCTTTATTTTATAACCCTTACTAATCTTTCTAAACTCATACCAAGAAATTGAAATGTTTTTCAAAGGGTATAAGGAAGGGTAAAAGAAAAGAAAAATTCAAGAAGATTTATATCAAGAAAATAACTCTTGTTTCCTTTTAAGAGTTTTTATTATATTAGAAAATGGAAACTAAGTATAAGTGTCTACTTTGTAATATTTTAGATGTAATGTATTAGTTATGGAATAATTATATAAAACTCTAAACTTGAAAATATTATCAATAAAATTATTAACATAATTCAAGATTATGTAATGTTTATGGCCGGGCACTTACAGTTGGAATCAAAGTTTGGTTTATTCAACTTTAAAAGTTAGGGTACTATTAAATCAATATCCATAAATTAATTTATGTTAATAGTGATAAGATATAAAATTTACATATTACCATGTTGCTTCACCTAATATATTTCTATGTTCAGAATGTTTTTCCGTAGAGGAAACATGTTAGCTATGATGGGACGACATCATTAGGAAGAAAAAAATCCAAATTAGCAACTTGAGATGGTCAGAATCTTAACTGAATAGTTTTTTTCTGTGATGGAACCATTGACTAAGGATATAAATGTTGGTGGTATCCATCCACGAGATAAGCCAGATCAACCCCATATGAACATGTCAGTAATGGAGCATTTCATGAGGCAACATCCCCAATAATTCAGAGGATCATCTGAACCTATGCTTGATAAAGGGTGGATTAAAGCAATGGAGAAGATTTTTGATGTCATTGGGAGTTCTAAACACCAAAATGTTAGTCTCACTTTTTAACGTTTTGAAGGTGAATCCAATCAGTGGTGTTCGATGATGAAAAATATCAGGGATAATGAGTATATTGGTGGTCTTCATTGAGATGAATTCAAAGGTATGTTTCTTGAGAAACATATTACTAAGGTGGTTCGTCTTAGGATGGAAAAAATTACATGAATTGAGGTAGGAGGATGAATCAGAGGCTACTTATGAAGCAAAATTCACTTGACTGGAAAGGAATTCTACAAATTTCATATGAGATATTGATATTAAAATCAATCATTTTTACTCAGGATTAAGGCTAAAGTATCGAAGGGATTTAGCTTCTTGTGAGTTAAAATGTTTTGAAAAAATTGATTGATGTAAGGAGAAGGTGGAAATGGAGTTTTCTAATGATCTTTTTTTCTTTGAAAAAAACAAAATAAGAGGTCGATGTGGAAGAAAAAAGAAAAGAACTCTTCAAAAAAGTCTGATGGTAAGAAAATTAAGTTTACAGTTTGTGAAAATTGTGGTAAAAATCACTCTGGGAATGTCTTTTGAATTCTGGTAAGTGTTACCGATGTAGTAAAATGGGGCATAAGGATATTAATTGCACTGAAAAAGATCAGGGTTATGGTATGAAAAAATCATATTTACAGTCAGTAAAATGTTTTAAGATCAACGAAATGTGTCATTATGAAAATGAGTTTCCAATGAAAAAATCAACTGAAGGAAAGCAGTCAGACTTCAAGCAGAATGGGGTGGTGAAATCCTTTGCAACTACTTCAGAAGATGTTGGGTCCTCGAATAAAGTAGTATCGGGTACACTGTTTGTTAATTTAGATTATGCCAATGTGTTGTCTGATTCAGGGTCTACACATTATTTTATTTCATATAAGTTTTCAAGTAAATTAGGAATTCCGTCTCAATATATGAATCATGAACTTATGGTAAAAACACTAGGAGGAAATTTTGAGACATAAAGTAATTATAAGAACCTTCCTATCCTTGTGTGTGGAAATCATCTACCAACAAAACTTATTGTTTTTCCTCTAGTAGAGTTTGATGTTATTTTGGGTATGGATTGGATTTTCGTTTATCATGCTAAGATCGAATGTTGAGCTAAAGAGGTTTCTTTTCAGAAAGAATTTCAATTTGTGTATAATAATGAACCCTTACTTTTGATAACATATTAGGAAGCTGGGAATCTAGTAAAATATGGAAATGAATGTTACCTTGCACATTTTGTTGAAAATAATTGAACTGTTCAGATTAATGATGTGCTAGTTGTAAATGAGTTCTTTATTTTTTTCATGATGTGATTCCAACTATAATACCTAATTGGGAAGTTGAATTTATTGTAGACTTAGTTCTTGATGCTAAACTAATTTCAAAAACCACTTATCAAATGGATCATATTAAAATTTTAGAGTTAAAGAAGAAATTAAAAGTGTTATTAGACAAGTGTTTCATTCAACCTAGCACATCACCATGAGGTTATTCTATATTTTTTATTAAAAAGAAAGTTGGTTCAATAGTTCAATAATACTTTTCATTGATTATAGATCAATAAATAACATCACTCTTAAGATCAAGTATCCTTTTCCTCATATTGATGATTTGTTTGATCATCTCTAGGGAGATCAGAAGATTTTGAAGATTGAATTGAGGTTGAGGTACCATCAATTGAAAGTAATGGAAGAAAACATTCCAAAGACCACTTTTTTTACTAGATATGGCCATTATGATTTTTTATTTATACCTTTTTTGTTAAACAATGCAGCCTCTGTATTCAGTGATCTTATAAATAGAATTTTCTTTGAGTTCTTGGATAAGTTTGTGGTTGTGTTTATTGATGATATTTTGGTTTATTCAAAAAGTAAAGAGGAACATGAGAATCCTTTAAGGGGTGTCTTGAAGACCTTAAAAGAAAATAAACTATATGGGAAATTAAGAAAGTGTGAGTTTTTGTTTCAAAAAATTTCATTCCTTGGTCACATTGTTTCAAAAAATTGCATAAATGTTGATCCTTCTAAAACAAAAGTTGTTGAAGAATGGCCATGACCCACAAATATAACTAAGATCCATTGCTTTCTTGGTTTATTAGGTTATTACAAGAGGTTTTTTTGAAATTTTTTTACTGTTATCTAGTCCAATGACTAAGTTAACTAGAAAAGGTGTTAAGTTCATTTGAAAAAAAGAATGTGATTATGTTTTTAGGAATTGAAAAGAAAATTGGTGAATACTCCAGTTTTCGCACATCCTTACAAAAATGATGTTTTTTTTCATCTAGAGTGATGCTTCGTTTAAAGGACTTGGCTATGTCCTTATGCATAATGACAAGGTAATTAGTTATTCTTTATGTTAGTTGAAACCTCATGAGTTAAATTACCATACACATGATTTGGAATTAACTATTGTTGTTTTTTATTTAAAAATTTGGAGGCATCCTCAGTATGGAGTAAAATGTTATATATATATATTGAAAAAAATTGTATCATGTATATATTCAATCGAAAATAATGAACACGAGACATAAGATATTTATAGAATTAATCAAGGATTATTATTTCACAATTCATTACCATCCAGGAAAGACAAATAAAGTGGTAGATGCTTTGAGTCGAAAAAGTAATGCTACATCAACCATATTACATTCAGAACAAGATCCTTTGATTAATGATTTGTTGAAATTTGGCATAGATGTTGTTGGTGTAGAAAATTTCACTATTCTTTTTTTGGTGTTAGTGAAATCATCTCTATCACATAAAATTAAGCAAGCACAAAATAAAGAATGTGAGTCATAGAAAAAGGTAGACTTGGTTCAGTAGGGTACATTGCATGATTTTAACATTGATAATGATTGTATTTTGAGATTTGGGAAAAGATTATATATGACTTGTGATTCATATTTGAATAATGAGTTGTTATGTGAAGCTCATAGTTCTCCATTTTTAGTTAATCATAGTAGTACTAAGAGGTATAGAGATCTTCAAGAGTATTACTGGTGGGATGGAATGAAAAGAGATATTACTGACTTTGTTATGAAGTGTTTGACTTGTCAACAGGTTAAAGTAGAGTGACAGTTACTGAAAGGAACGCTTCAACCTCTACTGATGCTAGAGTGGAAATGGGAAAATGCTTCTATTGATTTCATAGTGGGATTACCAATGACTTCTCAAGGTAATAATTCAATCTAGGTTATTGTTGATCAATTTACTAAATCTGGTTATTTCCTTTTTATTAGAGGTAATTTGTCTATAGATCAACCTTCTAGGTTGTATTCAGGTGGCATAGAGTTACCAAATCCATTACATCTGATCATGATCCCAGGTTTACTTCTAACTTTTGTAAATTACTTTAGAAGTAGTTGGGTACTGAATTAAATTTTAGAACACATTTTCATCCTCAATCAGATGGGTAGTCAGTACGAAGAATTCAGACATTGGAAGATATCCTACAATCTTGCTCAATGGATTACCAGGGAATTTGGGAACAACATATTTCTTTGGTTGAATTTTATTATAATAACTTATTTCATTCTATTATACAGATGGCACCATTTGAGGCATTTTATGGAAATCAGTGTCAAACTCTAGCTTTTTTGGGATGAAGTAGGTGAAAGGAAACTGATGGGACCTTAATTGGTAGAAGAGATTGCAGAAAAAGATCAATTGATTTGGAATCACATGAGAACATATTAGATCAGGCAGAAAAGTTAGGAAAATAACTGGAGGAAGGATATTTCATTTGAGGTATGTGATCATGTCTTTCCCAAGTTTTCTCCATGGAAATGTTTAATGCATTTTGGAAAGAAGGTAAAGTTGAGCCTGAGGTTCATTGGACCCTATGAAATTCTGGAGAAAGTTATATCAATTTTATATTAAGTTTATTTACCTCCAAGTTTATCCCTAGTACAAAATATTTTTCATGTTTCAATATTGAGAAAGTATATCCCAGATTCACCTCATGTTTTGATTCCAGAGGTAGTTCATTTGGAAGACATTTTTACTTATGGGGAACAACCACTCCAGATTCTTGAATAAAGAGAGAATGTTTTGCAAATAAGGTAATTCATTAGGCAAATATTTGTTAAAAAACCATATGGTTGAAGAGGAAATGTGGGAATCTGAAAATTCTATAAGGGATAAATAGCCTCATTTATTTTATAAGTGAATAAAATTTTGAGGAAGAAATTTTCAAAATGGGGGAAGGATGTAACATCCCTAGTAAATAAAGAATATAATATTTTTATATTTATTATTATTTGTGAATTTAATATTATTTTTTACTTTAAAGGGGATTCTATATTTGATAGTGTACATGATACGCAACAACTGTTTTATTTGAAATCTATAGTCTGCGTACAACATTGGGTTATACTGAAAAATAATATTATAATAATATTATTTAAAATGGTAGTTAAAACATATTCATTGTATATGTGGTAATGAATAGAACAAACTAAAATATGATTATAAATTTTTGTTAAGTGATTTTACTTTTATCCGATAAAATTTAGAAACTTAAAATGTGAATGAATGCAATTTTAAGCATAAACACTCTAATATTATTTAAAAGGTTGATTTACCGCCTTTTGAGGGAGAACCCTTATTAAATATTGTTTTTGTCACTTTTATATGTTATATTTGACCAACTAATATTATTCTTGAGAATTAATATATTTAAATTTACATTTGATGAAATTTTGGTATTTTTTTGATAATGTTCATTTTTTAATGAATAGTGAAAAATACTGCATTTAAATCAAAAGTTTCCTTTTAATCTAATTTATTTATATAGTTAGATTTTTATTTTAATTAATTTTAAAGTTAAATTGGATTATATTTTTACCATTAAATCCAGTTTTATTCATTGGAAGTAATTTCACTCTTAAATTGGACATAAACAAAGGTTAATCTTTTAATAGTTATTATTTCATAAAAACACGCCTTTTGTTTTGACAACGTGAATTAATTTTAAATTAATTTTTTCTACTTCTATGTTTTGAATTTGAAATAATGGATTCCATATTTGGAATCAGGAGGTCCAAATTGTGGAAATAACAAACTTTAAATTTTAGACATTATGAATATTTACTTTAGTTAATATTTTATTTAACATAGTTAAATGGTATATATGGTAAATTAGGGTAAAACGTAATATTATAATAATATTAAATTACCCTAACATATTTCATAATCCTATTAGATGATAAATGTCTAACCATGAGAATTCTTGGGTTGATTTGGGGACCCCATGGATCCACTTGTAAGTGAAAATGACACTTTATATTAATTAATTTTATGTAAGGACCAAAATAAAATAAACATATATCTTTTAGTAAAAAATTTTTATATGGGGTTATATAATCGATATATTTGACTATAAATATTAATTTTAAATCTAAAATGATTTCATAAATCATGATATTTTTTTATAAATTTTAGACATTAAATAAAAAAATTTAATTATAACACAATGGTGATGCAGTAATGGATTCATTAATAAAGGATTCAAATAAATGATAATATAAGTATTAAAAAAAATTAATTTGAACCTTTTTATGCAATACCAGAATTTCATATATTAGGATGACATTTTATCTTTGAATTAATTAATTTTTTTATAATGAATAATGTTGTTTTGGATTTTTTAAAAAGTCATGATATGAATAGTACTAAAATTGACAGAAAATAGTTTTTAAATCAATAAATATTTTATTAAATGATACAATAATCCAAAAAATCTTATATTCTGAAAAATTTCATATATTATGTTAAAAAGTCATCAGTGGAACATTTTGGGTATCTCTTCCTTTTATTGTAAGTATATTAACCATATAGTATGAATATATAAGAGGGCATGGTAAAAGTTAAATAAGTTAAATAAAGGTTAAATAAAAAAGATAAGGATTAAAAAAATATCCATAACCTGTCCAATTATTATTATATGTTTTTATTTAGACTTATATACATCTTATATTTGAATTAAATAAGATTTGGTCCTTTTTAAATTGATAATCATTTTATAATAAAATAATACTTTCAAACTTTCACAAAGAGCCCCTCCTCCCTCTTATAAAAGGACACAACCTTTATCCTATTACTCGCACCTCTCAAGACACTTGAATCATCAAAAATATTCCCAAAAAATCTTCCAATATCTTTATCTTCCTCCTAAAAGACTTACCTTAGGGAGAAGTCACTTCAAGAAAGCCTTTTGGTTCATACCAATGGGTGTTACTTGATTTAAATGTAACGTCTTCCCTCAAGTTTTCTTATTTTATTTTACTTCGTCACTCCGAATTCTCTTCTTATTATTTTTTTACATAACAAAATTAGTATCCTTAATATAATAGGCTGTTTTTATGATAAGTATTTGAACTACCCTTCCACACACCTCTATTTAATGGATACGAACATACTGTTTCTGTGGACGGTGAACTACTGCCTCATAAAATGACGATTGTTCTATCTTATCCCACCACATCTTATGGTGGTCGTTATTATGACACTGTATTTATATGTGATATATATAATATCTGTATTTGTCTCTATACTTCTGCATTTTTCATTTATTTCATGCCTTTATGTTTTCCATAATTGGTAAATGCAATAATTTCTTTTGAGGAAGTGCAGACTACCTCCCCCTCAAAGTGATATGACTCATTCATTCCATAAGTGGAACATATAAATGATGGATTTAATTAAATTATATATGATATTATACTAGAATTATAATATACCTATGTATCATTAAGTTTTCATTCCAATAAATATGAAATAGAAATTAAAGTAGCGTTCATGCGTATGTATGACTTATCATCCCCAGGAATAGTGCATTTCATTTCTTATCTCCAAATGTAATGTACTGTTATAAATATATTTATATACTGGATATATTTGATATATATGATATCTAAATCATGAATATAATTCTGTATATAATTTAATTTTTTCCACATGGACAACATGTAATTACAAGAAGTTAATTTTTGACTCATGTACCAAATATTGACAAAACGATCGTTATTAACTTAAATGATCATGTATTGTTTGTAACGTGCTATTAAGTAATGTAAAAAATAATATTAAACATGAAAAATGTTCTGATGAAAGTAGAAATTAACTTTAGTTTATTATTTAAGAGATTAAAGAACGAATGAGTCAAGTCGGACACGAGGTAAAGGACTTCGTCTCAATCTCCTTTGATTAAGGAATTTTTTTTTTCTACACCACTTTATTTTTTACAATGTATAAACCCCTTTCAATTTTCATTTCATTCAAAGGGAATCATTTTCTAGGTAGTGTTTTACTAAAAGATAGAGGGAATATTTCTATTTAACATATGTAGTGACAATGGCGTTTCTACCACCATGAGAATTATTTGATATTTGTATTTCTTAACAAGCCGTAATGTTTTAAGAGGAATATAAATACCATATAATATTTTTACATATTTTGGTATTTAAAATGGTTTTAATAATGGATTAATTATGTCAAAATATTTTAATGGTTATATTGCGATTGAAATTTGGAAATGTTATATTCCTTTTTTCTTGTTTATGTGTTATGATTATGTTATGGTTCTTTGGAATTGTTTACACATACAGGTGGTTCCGAGATAAACCTAGGGCAGTTGATCCCAAGATAGCTCTCCAATTCATTGGGTAACGTGACAGAGGTAAACTCTAATATTTCTCCTAAGAGATTTAGGGTATATATTATGATGGGTATTCCAACGATAACTCCCTACATAGCTATGAAAGCTACAATGTAAGTATGTTATGGATGCCACAAGTTACCTATATGATTTAATATTTCTATGTTATATTCATAAATCTTATGATTTCATGGGTTATGTTAAAGAGCTTATGTTTTGTTTGTATTTATGGACTAATGTTCTCTTACTTTATTTTATAACCTTTACTGATCTTTTTAGGCTCATCCCAAGGATTTGAAATGTTTTTCATAGGGTGTAAAGAAGGGTACAAGAAAGGAAGAATTAAATAAGATTTATATCATGAAAAGAACTACAATTATCTTTTAAGAGTTTTTATTTTTTGAAAAAATTGATACTGAGTAGAAGTGTCTAATTTGTAATATTTGAGATGTAATATAATAATTGGTGAAACATTCTCTAAAACTCTTAACCTGAAAAAATCCTCAATGATAATTAAAATATTAATTCAATATTATGTAATATTTAAGGATGGGTCCTTATATTATACCCATCTAAATTATGTATTTTTGAATAGAAAATTACACCACTATGTTGAGGCGGTAAGCTGTATATATGCATGCATGGTGATATTGTTATGCATATGATGGAAAAAATGAGACATATAGTTGTCTCATAATTATAATAACATAACAGAATGTATAATATACATGATTTATTACTGTAGTGTGGGAACAATAATATAATAGGAAGAAGAAGAAGAATTTTTTTATAGAGGTGATAAAACAAATACCTCATTTTGAGTATCTTTTTTTGATATTCACAAAATGACTCCTTAATATAGAGATATTCCCAAAGGTTGGCATCTAGGATGAAGTGAGGGAAGTTGGGAGGATATTTTTTTAGGGTTTGACCAGTCCAAAGGGCTTTGTAGGTGTGATTAAAAGATAAGGAGATGTGCCCTTTTATAAGAGAGGGGAGGGGCACCTTTTTAATGTCTTGAAATATTAAAAAATTATAAATTTAATTTAGGTTTATAATGATCCCAAACACATTTATTTTTAATATAATATCAGTATGTTTCTAAATACTCTTAAATAATATAATTTAGACATGTTTTGATTTTATTTTATACCTTATCATTTTGATTTATCCTTATTAATTATATTTAATTTTATTTGTGGATATAATATTCTAAATATTAAATGGTTATAAATATTTACATACGTGTTATAAATTTTCCATAATTGTATACTTTATTAAGTTTTAAAACATATAATTTTCACTTTGTAATTTTTTAATATTTTTGTGATTTTTATATAATTTAGTAATATGTTTTTTTTCTAAAATATCAATAGTGTCAATTCTGAAACTATTCATTTATTTTAATTTAAATAAATTCAAAAAAAAAAGATAAATTTAAAAAAAATATTTAATACACTCCTAACATTTCATAGTCATCGATAAAATTCATGGAGCACATTAATTATTTCATGCATTATTTGTTTTAATATTTTTAATACCCTTTATTTGATATTTCTATCAATAAAATAATTTCTATATCACTATTGTGTCATCATTAATGGTAATTATTTAATCTATAAAAATTATAAATAAATTAACATGATGTAGATAATTTCATTATATTTTTAGATAATATTTATTTTTATATTTTATCTTTTTTATTACTATATTAAAATTATTATACTTATAAGATAAATGAGAGTGACATTTTGTCAGCTTCCTTCGTTTTAATTATAATTACATCACTTTCAGAGAAAAAGTCCATTAAATGAATCAATTCCAACCCAACAGTGATATTGATCAACTTTAATTCATCTAATAGGATTTTTTCAGGTTTAGGGTAATTTTATTATCTTTATCATATTGTTAATTAACCTAATTTACCTGATTTACCATTAACTGTGGTAAATAAATATTACCAGAATTACTATTAATAATATCCAGAAAAATAAAATTTAACTATTAAAATAATTTGGACCCACTTATTACAAATATGGAATCCATTTTTAATATTTTAAACAAATAATTGTAAGAAATTAATTTAAAATTAACTCCCATTGTCAGAACAAAAAAAACTGGGTTTTAAGAAGTAAAAACTTATCAAAAGATTGTCATGTGTTTATGTCCAATTTTCATGTAAAATCACTTAAAATGACTAAAATTAGATTAAATGATAAAAAAATAATCCAATTAAACTTTAAAACCAATTAAAAATACAATCTAACTATATCAATAAATTAGATTAAAAGGCAGTTTTGAATTAAAATGCAGTATTTTCACTATTCCTCAAAATATGAATTTCCTCTCACAAATACCAAAACATCAATCAAGTTATGTTTTTAGGTAATTATTCCAAATAAGGTGTTTATTTTTTCAAATAGAATATATAAAAGTGTTAAAAACTATATTTAAAATTGGTGCACCATCAAAAGTTGACGAAACTGCATTTTTTGAAAAATAATTCTTTTATATGAAAAATTAAATTTATTTCTATATCATGTTCTAGAAAATAAATAATATTAATGTAAATGTTATATACAATTCAAAAATTGGTCAATACTATTCATAATTGATATTTTATATAATATTTTAATAATATATAATTGTTTAGTGAAACTAAATATTGCGTACAACGCAAGCTATCGAGGAAGGTCGCTCTTGCGCGTAATGCAAGCCAAGTAAGTGTTGAGATTTGTAAAATATTACTTTTCTATTATGTATTACATAACCCAAACATAGTTCTTTTATACATTGGAAAAAAACTATACTTAGTGTTGTGTGAAATGAATTCAATCAAACGAACTGGAAATTGTGTTTAACACAAGTCAAGTATAATGTTGTGTATACTGCAAGCTAATACAATATTGCGTATTGTGAATGATAATGAAGGTGTAGCTTACAACACAAGACATCAAAATAATTAAAAATAATCAATCTCATAAAATATCATGGTGTCACATTGTACCCCCCCTTATAATTAAATTCACCCTCAAAATTCGTTGGGTTTATAAAATCGTTTAATACTTGAAATTTTTTTCATATAATCCCACATCTAAAAATGAAATATGAAAACTTCCTTTTAAAAATGAAAATTAGAAACATAATAGAAACCCAAATTAACTCATCATTAGTTTTCCACAAAGGAGAACATAGGTGGGAGTTGAAAACAAGGACATGGAAGAGAAATCTAACCATCAAGTGCTGATGGATAGTGTTAGAGAACAAAGTTTCATAAATTTAACTACCAAAAAATAGTTAATATTAAATGATTTAAAGGACAATCTGAATCATCAGATAAGAAGGTACTAATATAACATTTTTCGCTGTCAATATCCTCTCCCAAAATTGAAATTTTTTTTCATGAGAATAAATACATACTTGATTTCGGTACAATATCACCATTGTTTGTGCCTTGAACAATTTCTACTTCATATCTTATTTAATGAAATAAAGTTTACTTTTTCCTTCTTGAAGTGTTAGAAGATCATTCAATAGAAGAATATTTCATTTCATCTATCTAAACAAAAGGTTAGCACATGAAGTCCTATATTCATAAGTCCTCTTATAGTGAGATAATACATTATTCTAAAAAACTTCAACTGAAATAGAACTTATACTTTCCATACATGGAAAAAATTACAATCCTTCTAAAAATTGAAAATATAAAACTTTATAAAGAGTTGAAATAAATCGACATAACATTTATTGCCCACATATCATAGGGAATATAATGGTTGTCACATTCAAAACACATGAACACCTTAATCATGTATTCTCATGATATAAGGTACTAACATAAATTACCATAACAACTTAGTAAAAACACGCATTCTATCATAATTAACTCTTTCCACGCACCAAAAATATAAATAATTTTTTATACTCAAACCATGATATAACTTTTTCCTTATATCAGTCAACAGATCATTAATACTATCAAACATCTCATTGTCTCCTTATCCTTTCATTATATGCATATCATGTACTTTATATAAATATTTCAATCAATTTTCAGGGATAATGGTACCATATACTTATGGAAAACCAAAATGGACCAATACATAGATATTCTAATATTCTATTATACTATAAAATACATTCAACAACATTATTTTGGAATCCCATTATATAAAACACTTTGTCATTCCACCACTTTTTTGTCATACTTGACATCACCAATAGTGATTTCATGTGACATCCCTTTGTTTTTTTTCTTTAAGAGGTTGCTGACATGAATCATCATTAACCCTTGGATTAGATAATTGGATAGAATAATTCCCCATTTCCTTGAACTTGTAACATTGAAGTGTTGGTGGTGCATTCTCTGTAGTCTTTTCTCTATTCACATCATTATAAAAAATTTTACCATTACTTTAGAACTCAACTTCTCGATTACCTTATTTTCCACACTTGAAACATTTTCTTGTAACTTTAACAAAATCCTCACCATGTTTCTTTCCACACTATGAGAATAAGAAAACATTCATCTTGTTTTTTCCATTGTATTGAGATTTTCCCTTGAACTCCTTCTTTTGTTTCTTATCAAAACATGTGATTGATATGTAACATCAAATTTCATTTCTACCTTGATAGAATAATGAAAAATCTATTCATAGATACTAAAGTCTCTTATAGATAACACCCTTCAAAGATGTGGTTTTAAGCCACTAAATAATCGATAAAATTTACTTTCAGGTTGGATGATAAGGCCAGAAATATACCATGAATGTCTTGGAAAATTTTCCTCTTATGTTCCAATAAATTCATTATTATTTTTATTAAGCTCAAGTAACTCCTTTTCCATATTTTTTTAGATAATACGAGGGATGTACTTATTGAAAAATAATTTCTTTAACGAATCCCAATTCATGATTCAATTTCATCTTGCTGCCTTGTATTCTTGATTAGAGTCCACCACTGGTCTGATTCACCTTTAAATGATAAATATCCAAAATGAACTTTTCATGTTCTGAACGATGAAGGATAGAAAATATCTTTTCAATGGAACTGATACATTGTTTGGAAACAAGTGGATAATAAGAACAACTGAAGGAATGCGGATGTTTCCTTAAGAAGGATTCAACATAATGTTGTTCCCTTCTCTTCTCATTGGGAAGTCCAGAATGATTAATATATTGTGTATGTATTGAAATTATTTTTTTCATTACATCTCCTATAAAATTTGGTTGATCAGGAGGAAAGTCATTACATTTCCTAGTGCCTTGATCATAAACACAATTCTTTATGGTTCCAACCATCATCTAAATTACAAAAATAATGGTTTGAGAGGCAAAACTCATACTAGGAAAACAACATAACCAAGGGGGAGTACATCTAATATATACCATCTTAGGTTTAATTCTAGGTTATTCAAGATAATTACGATAATTATAGTACTATAACATATTGTTTGACTTATATTTAGTCACATCCCTAGAAATACCTTAGAAATATCTCTAAATATCTCACTAATGTTTTCACATCATAGTTTCCAAAGGTTAACTAAACCTTTTCTTTGATACCAACTATCACAATCCAAGATTGACATACCTGTACATTACATTTCTTGTTTTGAATACTTTTTAAATTACACAAATAAACGCCCAAAGACCCTATTAGTTTAGTGTCTTTGGAAACATGGAACATAATATTATAACATGGTGAACGATCCTGATCATATCCCATAAAGATATTCCCCTTTAGTTTTTCTACATAAATACATTCTTTATATCCCAGGGAAAAGAAAACATAAAAAGGTTGATTTCAAATGCTTCATAAGGGTAATTATGAATAACATCAAACAAAACATAAACATAAGAATGTGAAAACATGGACATGAATTTTGAATTTAGAATTCATGAGTAATGAAATAAATCATGGCTGTACCTATAGAATAGGTCATAAAGGAATATTAACCATGATAAAATAGCATTGGAATAAAACATGGGATTGTGGAAATTAAATAATCACATAATATGATTTCCATAGTATATAAGACATTACTTCCAAGACCATCGTAGTAGAAAATTCCATTGCTGAACCAAGTTTACTTTCCATTCCAGCCATGTATTACCGGACCAGATTTACTTATCCTTCTAGCCCTGTATTAATGAACTATGTTTACATTTTATTCCAGTAATTTAAATATTGTGAAATCATTCTAACACATTCCAAAATAACAAAAATCATTCATCATAACATAACCCATGAAATAAAATGGGTTTCTTAATCATCATACCATCATAACATAATCCATATAAAATAGCATTCCATCATTAAAACCCTGAAATCATAGTAATAAAAGGGATATAAACATAACCCTATTTAATAATATCATCTTAGATGGAAAACAGTTTTGATAAAACACTTGAACTTAATTCTTAAGGAAGATATCATTTCTTCTTCATGATCATTTTCTTTTCTCAAATTTAAACACAAGTTTAAAGGAGAATTATTTTGTTGAAAATATACTTGAAATTTTTTAGAGGAAGCTTCATGGAAATAAGGAATCATTAAAATATAAAAATCCATTCATTACATATAAGTTAAAAAAACATTCGTTCCATACTCTTACTGGAAAAGTCAAAAAGTACCTACTATGGAAAACGAATGAAAGATTCCCTCCATACCGTTTAATAAGAATTAAAAAATGGGTAAAATTGAATTTAAAAAATTTTAGAATAATTTAAATAACATTATATTTTTAGGAAACATGGACATGGATGATAAATATACTTTAGTAATTACTTACGTATAAACAATCTCAGAAAATAATCAGATTGCCATATTATCCATTACCCTATGTTTGATTTATTTCATTTTTTCCAAAACTCCTTTATATTAGGTTTAAACATATTATAAAGTTTTAATAGAACCATAATAATATTTATGATATCATATATGATTCACTTATTACTTTATATTACCCTTTTATTCATCAATTCCTTGCTAAGGCAATGTTTTGGTTAATAATCATTTTATTTGTCATACATGTTTTGTCCTTTTATTCTTAATATTTTTACTTATATTATTATTTACATACTTCAAGAATTTAAAAAATTATTTATATATCATAAATATAAAGTAAATAATTATATATAATATATAGATAAATGTAATATAATACACCGTTCACTGAGACGACAGGCCATACGTATGCATGAGTGCTGTTTCTGTTTCTTTATTGAATTGAATGAATGAAATTTGATGAAATATATATACCTAAATTCCATAGAATTATTAAATCATATAAATAATTTTTAATTATTATATATACATTACAATGATTTTTGAATGGTTAACTTGGATAATGAATCTCATCTCATCGTGAAGACGATAAACCATACGTACGCATGAGCAACGATATCATTACCTTGATGGTTAAATGGCATGGAATTGGATTGTAGATGAATTTTAATGAAATAATATAATGATATATTTTTTATTTACATCTATTATACTCATAATTATACCCATCCAAATTATGTAATGTTGAATAACAAAGTAAACCACTGTGTGGAGACGGTAAGCTATTCGTACACACACATGGTGATATTATTATTTGTAGGATGGATAAAAGGAGGTATAAGGTTGTTAAATGATTATAATAATATCTCATCATGTTGAAGATTCTATATTTATTACTGTAGTATGGGAACAATATAAGAAGCGGAAGTAGAAGAAGATTTTTTTTCAAAATAGGTGATAAAAGAATTACCTCTTTTTCAGGTAACATGTTTTGGTATGCACAAAGAGACACTTTAAGATAGATTTATTTCCAAATGGTTGGATCTATGATGAATTTAGTGATGTTGGGAGGCGATTTGGGAAATGTTTGGCAGATCCAAAGGGCTTTAGAGGTGTGATTAAAAGAGAAGGAGAGGTGCCATTTTATAAAAGAGAGGAGGGGAACCTTTGGAAATTCTTGAAATATTAATTTATTTTAAATTCATTTGAGATTTATAATGCCCCAAAATTCATTTATTTATAAATTGAGATGATAATGGGTATAAATAAACTCAAAAAATTAAATTCATACATGTTTGGATTTTATTTTAAACCTTATCATTTTGATTTATCTTTATTTAATATATTTAATTTTATTTGTGTTAACTATATTCCAAATATTAAATGGTTATAAATATTAAATTATGTGTGGTAAATTGTCCATAATTGGAAATTCTATGATAGTTTGGATAATATTATTATCACTTTTTATTTTTTAAATATTTTTGTGATTTTTAAAAAATGTAATAATATGTTATTTTTATAAAATATCAATAGTGTCACTTTGGAACTATTCATTTATTTGACATTAAATAAAATCCACATAGAAGATAAATTCAAACCAGCATATTTAATACCTTCCTAAAAAGTAATATTCACCTAGAAAATTAATGGAGCACATTAATTAGCCTATATGTTATTTATTTAATTATTTGTAATCCCAATTTCTTGATATTTCTATAAATAAAATATTTCTACATTACTATTGTATCATCATTAATGGTAATTATATAATCTCTAGAAATTATAAATAAATTCAAATTATGTATATAATTTTATTATATTTATGAATACTATTTTTCTTTAAATTTTTATCATGTTTCTTACTATATTAAAATCATTATACTTATAGGATATATGAGAGTGACATGTTGTCACCTTTTTTTGTTTTAATTGTAATTAAATAAATTTCATGAAAAAAATTCCATTAAATGAATCCGTTCCTACTAATAGGTTATTTTGGTTGACTTTAATTCATCCAATGGTATTTTTTATGTTTTAGGGTAATTTTATTATCTTTATCATATTGTTAGTAACCCTAATTTACAAGGTTTACCATTGACTTTAGTAAATAAAAATTACCGTAGTTACTATTCATAATATCTAAATAAACCTAAATATAGAATATTAAAATAATATAGACCCACTTATTACAAATATAAAATCCATTTTCCATAATTCAAAACACATAATTGGTAGTAATTAATTGAAAATTACTTCATGTTGTAAAAATCAAAAATTTGGTTTTTAAGAAGCAAAAACTATTCAAAAGATTTCCATGTGTTTATGTCCAATTTAAATTTAAAATTACATAAAATGAAATAAATTGTATTAAATGATAAAAAAACAATCTAGTTACACTTTAAAACCAATTATAAAGATAATAAAACTATATAAATAAATTAGACGAAAAAGCAGTTTCGAATTAAAATGCAGTATTTTTCACTATTCATAAAAATATGAATTTTAATCAGAAAAATACCAAAATTTCAACCATGTTAAATTTTTATATCCCTATTCTAAATAATATGTAAATTTTTTCAAATATAATATATCAAATAGTTAAAAACTAGATTTAAAATCAGTGCACCATCAAAAGGCGGCTAAACTATATTTTTTGAAAAATACCTATTTAATCTAATAAATTGAATTTTTCTTATATAATATTCTATAAATATATAATATTAATGTTAATGTTATATAAAATTCAAAATTTATTTAATTATATTCATAATGGATAGCTTATATAATATTTTAATGATATATCATTATTTAGTGAAACTCAGTATTGCGTACAACGCAAGATATCGGGGAAGGTTTCTCTAGCATGTAATACAAGCCAAGTCAGTGTTTCCTTTAGTGAGAGATTACTTTGGTGTTTCATATAACATAATCTAAACATAGTTATTTTATACAATGAAAAAATATATACTTAGTGTTGCATGAAATTAATTATATCAGACAAATAAGAAATAGTGTGTTACATAGGCCAAGTATAGTGTTGTGTATACTGCAACATAATATGGTGTTTCAAATAGGAAAAGATAATATTGGTGTAGTGTAAAACAGATGATTTCAAATAGATTAAAAAGAATATATCTTATAAAATCTTGGGGTGATACATTATTACTCTATTGTGTACCTTTTAATAACATTTTCAAGCAGTGTCTGTATCTCTTTGTAAAACACACACTGTCTCTTATACTAAACTGGAGGATACTAGATATCCTAAAACAACTCTCTTTTTACACTTATTCATACAACAAAGAAATTTTTATGAGGTCCTATGTGACCAGGTTGTTTCTTTTCCCATGTAGAACTATGGTAGAGGTCTTGTGACTTGGACAGTCTGGTGTACCATTGTTAATCCCGATATAGGGTGAGGAATAAAGATATATATATATATATATATATATATCATTTCCATAGGTGATCACCACGTGGAGTGGATTAGGTCTCAGATTTATAATGATCCACTTGTTTTTTCCAATGTGTTTTCAAATTTTGTTTTCTCTATTGTTATTTATATTTCACAAAACTAAATTTTACTTTGATATTTAGTATTAGATAGTGGTTATAACTATTTTTCCTTATTAGAGTAGTTTAAAAAGTTTTATCAATGTCTCATATTGTAATAACTAAGATCTAATCAATATTCTAAGAAACAATTTCAATAGTTTAGCTATTATAATTTCACTACCTTGATTAACTGGATTGCTTTTATAAATTGGTGGAATCTATTAAATAAACTTTTAATGGAAATTTTTATAGGAACTCAATTCACCTCCATTGAAGTTTCCTACTCTGAAAAAAAAAATATTTTTTTTAAAATTAATAAATTATGAAAATTTATATTTTAGTAATGTCTTTCAATATTAAATATAGAAAATTATATTTTTGAACTAAAATATTTTAGTTGGAATTTGTTTTTTTCTTGACTATTTTTAGAAGAAGGTTTTACTAATACTACTCAAACTAATTCAACATATCCATATATTGATGTAATTAATATTTATTATTGAGTTTGTATATTTTGTTTCTTGGTTTCAATTTTAATATGATTTATCATTTGGTCATGGGAAACGAGCATGGTTTGACATAGTTGGTAGCTTATAAAATAATTATTTACTTAGATAATACCAATTCAATTCAATTTAGTTTGTTTCTTGTTTTTTAATTAAATAATGTATTGAATATTTAAACATTATATTATGAATTTTATAAAAATAAAAACCACTTATTATCTTTAATTGAATTTTATTTTTTATTTAAATATTTTTTTCTATTATTAATTATTATATATGTTTTATTTTTGAAGATCTATCTTTGTTATTTTAACTGAATCAATATTTTTATTTTAAATTCTATTTAACATGATTTTTGTGAAGATAAACTATTTTTAATTATATGTTTATATAAAAATATCTATATAATTTTATAATGTTTTATATATTATTAGTTGTATTTGAATAAATATTATTTTATTTTTTTTATTTCTTTATGTTTTATTTTATTATCTTGACCTATTTTTGGTTTTAAATAATTTCATATTCTATATCATGAATTTCATTCATATTCTGCTCAAACGGAATCTATAACTTTTTATTCAAAATTTTCAGGAATGTTTTCTCATGTGCTAATTTGTTTTCATGTTCAAAAATGAATCTACATAATGTGTTTTATTATCAATAGGATAACTGAAGTACTATTTATTTATATAAGAATTTGGCTTTCCATTTACCAGTTAATTTTGAGGGTTCATATAGTGTTTCATGTCCCCTAAAATTGTTTCTTGTCCAGATGTTTTGGTGGATGTGGATTTGGAGAAAATGACATAGTAATTTTCCAAATTCACTTGTTTCATGTCTAGTAATATTTTTGGAGGTAGTGGCACGACATTTTCTTAGTGTCAGTTATAAGGCCCTAGCCTTAAAAAGTACAAAATATTTAGTTAAGGAACTAATTCTCATTGAGGATATTTTCAGGTTTAGATCCCTAGTAAATTAGATCATAATTTAAACATTACAACTTGAATATTACATATAGTCACTTCAACTAAGTATCCATTTTATTAATAAAATTAAATCACTTAAAAGAAAACAATAATTCTTTTCTCGATATAAATATTCATGAATTCTTAATTTCACTTACCCTTCCTTATACCCTATGAAAAACATTTTAAAAACATGGGATGAGCATAAAAAGCTTAGTAAGGATTATAAAATAAGGAAAGGAAACATAATCCCATGAATACATACAAATCAATGATATCAAACTTTTCAATAATAAATCATACAATAATTAACAAACCTAATGAAATAATAATATTTATGAATGACACATAGAAATCACAAATCATAATGGTAACTTGTGGCATCCATAACATACTTACACTATAGATTTAAAATCTATATATGGAGTTATGTTTAGAAAACCCATCATAGTATATTATCTAAATCTATTAGGATAAACATTAATGTTTACCTCCATCACATTACCTAATGAATTAGAGAGGTATGTCGGGTCACCCCCCTTAGGTTTATCATAGAACCACCCGTATATGTATATAGCGCCCAAGAACCATAACATAATAATAACACATAACACATGCATATAGGAAAGGTAACATTTCTAAATTGAAATCACAATATATCGGTTCAATATATTTAAATAATAAATACATTATCAAAACCATTCTCGATACCAAAATACATACTAATAGTATATGGTATTTATTTTCCTTTTTAAAAACATTACACCTTTTTAAGGAAACCAAATATCAAATAATAATAGCGGTGGTAGAAAAGTCATTGTCACCGCCTATATTAAAAATTAACATTACTTTTTCATTTAGTAAAAACATTCATAGAAAAAATATTCTATTTTAATGGAATTAAAAGTTAAAGGGGTTTATACACCATATAAAAGAAAGTCATGTATGAATCAAAATAAGCCTCAATGAGGAGAGATTGAGACGTAGTCCCTTATAGAGATTATTTTGTAAATAAAATAGATCAATTATGTGTATTAACTATAATTACACATAAGTAGTGTATAAATACAATATAGGACATCGAAATTTATTTCTAACATAATCATATCATGAAACAATTAAAAGTAGAACATTAACCCAAAGAATGTAAATTTGGTTAAGAAGTTCCATTAGCTTCAGTCCGACTTGTCATGTAAGTTCCCTGTTATTACTGAATAATAAGATTAGGATAATATATAATTGTTTTATAACATTATTCAATTTTATTATTCATTTTATATCACTTATTACCTTTCTATAACAATCATATAATTATTCAAGTTCATATCTATATATTTGTCAATGTTCGGTACCAGAGTAAAAAATATACTTGTTATAATTACAATTTGTCCATGTGGACAGAGGTTCATTATCTCAAGAATTTTATTCATGATTTAAATATCATATATATAGAGTATATATGTATTTATAATAGTACATAACGTTTGGATATAATAAAATGAAATGCTCCATTCATGGAGACGATAATTCATACGTACACAAGGACACTGCTTTGGTTTCTTTTTCATTTTTAAATGAATGAAAAATAAATGATACATAAGTATATTATAATTACAGAATAATATATATGTTATATATGTTATATAATTTCATTAATTCTATCTTTTATACATTCCATGTATAGCATGGATGAGTCATATCACTTTGAGGGGGCGGTAGTCCACACTTCCTCAAATGAAATTATTGTATTTATACAACATGGAAAGCATAAAGGTATGTTATAAATGATAATTATAGAAGAATAGAGATAAAATAAATATCATATATATCATATATAATTACATTTCCATCAAAATGGACACCATGAAAGGTTATTAGAGATTATTAAACAATCAAGATTTCATGAGGCACTAGTTCTCTGTCCATAGAAACATTATGTTCTAAATCCATTAGATAGAGGTGTGTGAGAGTGTAAGTCAAATACATGAAATAAAAAAATCCTAGTATACTTATTATACTTTTTTTGTAAAAAAATAATTCATTAATGACAGTTACAGTGTATGATAAGGGAAAATAAATGAAAGAATCTTGAGAGAAGACATTACCTCAAATAGGGTAACCACTTTCGATTTAAGCTAAAATGCTATCTTAAATTTCCTTCATTACAAGGTAAGGTTTCTAGGAGGAATAGAGTGATGTTGGAGTCTTTTTTGGGAAGATTTTGGATGAGATAAGGGGGTTTGAGAGGTGTGAGTAAGGGTAATAGGTGGTGGCCTTTTATAAGAGGGAGGAGGGGCACATAAATAATATCTTCCACTAATATTTTATTATAAATTCTATTTCAATTATAAATGAGTCAAAATTAATTTATTTAGAATATAATATAGATATAAGTCAAAATAAATTAATCCAATATAAATTAGACAGGTTTTTTATATTTTTAATCCTTATCTTTTTTATTTAACCCTTTTTACTCTTACCGTTTTATCAAGCATTTAACATATTGAGAATCAAAACAGTTACCAAAAAATGATAATTATCCAGTTATAGAATCAATAATAAAATTTTATACTTATGATAACTATTTTTCTGCATTTTAGGGTTTTCATAATTTTATTATATTTGATAAATTTTTTTATATTTTAAAATATGAATTATGTCAATTTTGACAATATTCAAAACATGACTTTTTTCAAAAATCCATAACAACATGTTCAATTCCAAAAACATCATTAATAAAATAGACAACTTGTAACTATCATCCAAATTTTTTTTGATGACATCCAAATGACTAAATTACTTTTATTTTAACATTTATAATATCATTTATTTGAATTCTTTATTAATGAAGTAATTAGTGCATGATCATTGTGTCATAATTAAATTTATTTATTAATTGTGTAAAAATTATAAATAAAAAACCATGATATAGATAATATTTTTAGATTTCTAATGACAATTCATAGTTTAATAGATCACTTACAAAACCCCATATAATGTTTTAGTAAAATATATATGTTTGTGTTTTATTTTCCTTAAATTTAAATTAAATGTATTTAAATGTCATTTTCACACACAAGAGGCTCTATGGGGTCCTGAAATCGACCCAAGGATGCCCATGGTTATAAATATCTAATCCAATAGGGCTAGGACGCGTGTTCGGGTAATTTAGTTTTATTATAATATTATTTTTTACCATTATTTACCAGATTTACCTTTTAACCATAATAAATAAAATATTTATTGAAGTAATTATTCATAATATCTAAAAATAAGATTTACCTATTTACACAATTTTTTCTCCAGATTCCAAATATGGAATCTATTTTTCCAAATTCAAAATATATAATTGGAAGAAATTAATTTAAAATAAATTCCCATTGTTAAAACAAAAAAGCATGTTTTTAAGAAGTAAACACTACAAAACGATTGACATGTGTTTATGTGCAATTTAAGAGTTAAATTATTTCCAATTAATGAAATTTGATTAAATACATAAAATATAATCCAATTACACTTCAAAACCAATAAAAACTATAATATATCTTTATATATAAATTATATGAAAATGCAGTTTTGAATTAAAATACAATATTTTCGTTACTCATTAAAAATAAATTTTATCAAAGAAAAAAACCAAAATGTAATTAAAAGAAAATTTTGATGTTCCACTTCTATAGAAAAATTTCATTTTGTCAAATAAATCATATAAAAATTAAAAAACATAGATTAAGAAATGGTTCACCATCAAAAGGTGGTAAAATGGAATTTTAAAGAATATTAGAGCATTTCAAGATTAAAATAGGATTCATTCTTATTTTAATCCTCTAAAATTTAATATATAAGCTTAAATACATTTAACAATCATATATTATCAAATTTCAGTTAGATCTGTTCATTCCCACCAATACAATGACTATGTGTTAACTACCATTTAAAAAAATATTAATATTATATTATTTTTTTGTATAACACAAAGTGGTGTACAATTCAAGATTTTAGAGAAATATATTATTGCCTGTTGAGTATGTTATCAGACATAGAATATCTTTTAATGTAAAATTAATATTTGATTCATTAATATTTATAAATATTAAAATGACATATTCTTTATTTACTTGGGATGTTACATCGTTCCCCCTTTTGAGAATTGTGTACTCATAATTCTATTCAATTATTAAATAAATTGGGGTATTTATCCCTCATTACATTTTTAGATGCCCACATTGCCTCTTCTACCATATGGGCTTTCTACAAAACCTTTACCTAAAGAATTACCTTAATCAGCAAAACTTTCTCTCTTTGATCAAGAATCTGGACTGGTTGTTCATTATAAGAAAGATTGTCTTCCAACTGAACTACATCTGGACTCAAAAAATGAGATAGATCCAACATATACTTCTTCAACATTGAAACATTAAAAACATTGTGTACCTGGGATAAATTTGTAGGTAAATCCACTCTGTTGGAAACTGATCCAACTTTATCCAGGATTTCATAGGGTCCAATGAATGTTGGACTCAACTTTCCCTTATTACCAAAAGACATCACACTTTTCCATGGACAATCTTTGAGAAAGACATGATCACCTTCCTCGAAAGAATGATCCTTCTTCTTATTTATCCGCATTACTTTTCTTCCTTCTCTGAGCTGTTCTCATGTGATTCGAAATCAACTGAACTTTTTTTGCCACCTCTTCTTCCGATTCCGATCAGATCAACTTCCTTTCACCTACTTCATCCCAAAAATCTAGAGTCTGACACCACATTCCATATAATCTCTCATATGGTGCCATATGTATAATGGAATAAAAACTATTATTATTAGAAAAATCAACCAAAGAAAGATGTAGGTCCCAAATTTCCTAGTAATCTAGTGAACAAGCACTTAGAATATCTTCTAAGGTCTGAATTTTTCATTTTGACTACCCATCTGATTGTGGATGAATATTTGTAATAAAATATAATTCAGTACCCAATGAATTCTGAAGGCCCTTACAAAAGTTTGATGTGAACTTAGGATCACTATCAAATAAAATGGAGAGGGGAACTCTATGAAACCTTACTATATTATTTACATACAACTGAGATGGTTGATCTAGTGACAGAGTATCTCAAATAGGAAGAAAGTGAGCATATTTAGTCAATCGATCAACAATAACCCAGATTAAATTGTTACCTTAAGAGTTATTTGGTAATCAACGTATGAAATCCTTGTACACATTTTCCCATTTCCACTCTAGTACCGAAAAATAATGAATCATCCCTTTCGGTAAATATCATTTTAATTTATCTTGTTGACAAGATAAACACTTCACAGTAAAGGTAGAAATACCTATTTTCATTCCAACCCACCAGTAATACTTTTGAAGATCTCTGAACAAATTAGTACTGCCTTGATAAACGATAAATGGAGAACTATGTGCGTCACATAATTACCCTTTCTTCAACTGTGAACCACAAGTCATGCATAATTTCATTCAAAACCTCAAAACACAGTTTCTACCAATGTTAAACTCAGGTAACATACCCTCCTGAACTAATTCTACCTTTTTCTATAAGTCAGTGTCATCTTTCCGCACTTTATTTATTCTGTCTACTAGGGACGATTGTAATGAAAGCTAAAATAAAACTGAGGGATCTCCTTTACCAAAAACATCCATGATAATGTTTATCAAATAATTAATCAAGTATATTATTCCAAATGTAACATGGTTAATATAGCGTTACATTTTCAACTCAAAGCAACAAACACTATTTTTTACTTTTTCGGGATGGTAAGGAATCGAGCAATTATAATCCATGATTAATTCAAGCCATCTTCACTATCTCATGGTCAATTATTTTTGAGTGAATATACACTTCAATACTTTTGTGGTAAGTATATATTTAACACATTATGCCCTACAAATGATTCCTCTAAATTTTTAAATCAAAAATAATAGTATTTAATTTAAAATTAATTGTATGGTAATTTAACTCATGATGTTTCAACAGACGTGAAGCATAAGCAATTACCTGATCATTCTGCATTAGGACACAACCACGTACTTTAAATAAAGAAACACTATAGATAACAAATTCACCATTTCTGGAATGTAATTCCAATACTAGAGCATTGAATAATCTTCTTTTATATTTCTAAAAACAATCCTCACATTCTTTTTTCTAGATAAATTTAACACCTTTTCGAGTTAATTTAGTTAGTGGGTTGATAACTATGGAACATTTTCAGAAAACCTCCAGTAATAACATGATAAACCAAGAAAATAGAAAATATCAGTTATATTTTTGAGTGTTGTCCATTCCTTAACAACTTTTATTTTAGCATGATCAATAGTTATACATTCATTAGAAACAATGTGTCCAAGGAATGAAATATTTTGTAATAAAACTCTCACTTTTTGAATTTCCCAAATAGTTTATTTTATTTTAATATTTTGAAGATAACCCTAAAATGACTTTCATGATCCTATTTACATTTATAATAAACCAAAATATCATCAATTAACACATCCAAATACGTATCCATGAACTCATAGAAAATTCTATTCATTAGATCTATGAATACAGAAGGTGCATTGGTTATCCCAAAAGGCATAAATACAAATTCATAATGGCCGTATCTTGTATGAAATGTGGTCTTCCAAATGTTTTCATCATTTACATTCAACTGATGGTACCCCGACCTCATGAAAAAAATCAAAAAATACCAATCTCCCTGGATTATATCAAATAAATCATCGATATGAGGAAAAGGAAATTTGTTCTTAAAAGTGATATTATTCAAGGATCTATAATCAATGCAAAGTCTCATTGAACCATATTTCTTTTTAACAAACAATATAAGAGCACCCCATGGTGATGTTCTAGGTCGAATGAAACCTTTATCTAGAAAATCCTTCAATTGCTTCTTTAACTCTAAAAGTTCAATTTGAGCTATTTGATAAGGGGGTATGGAAATTGGCTTATCATCCGGAAGTAAGTCAACTGTAAATTCAAAATCCAGATCAGGTAATATATTAGAAAAATTATCACAAAAAACATCAGGATACTCATTTAACACTGGAAAAACATTAATCTGAACAGTTTCTTTATTTTCAATAGTATGCGAAAGGTTACATTCCATTCCATCTTTTAATAGTTTCTCATTTTCCTCAAATGTTATAAAAAGTAAGTGATCATTCATATACACGGAGTAAAATTATTTCTAAAAATTAACCTGTTTAGCTCCGTAGTCAATCTTATCATGATAAGAAGAATCCTAATCCATACCTAAAATAACATTAAACTCTACTAGAGAAAAACCTATGGTTTTCAGGTAGATTCTTTCCACAAATAAGGAAAATAAGGTTCTTATAATTCATTTTTATCTCATAACTTCCTCCTTCTGTTCTTACCATAAGTTCAGGATTTATATCTTGAGAAGGAATTCCCTATTTACTAGAAAATTTCTAAGAAATGAAAAAAATTATAAAACCTAAATGAAACAACACATTGGAATAATCAGAATAAGCAAAAAATGTACCTGATACTACTTCATTTGATGGCCCAATATCTTCTAAAGTAGTTGGAAAGTATTTCACCACCCCCTTTTGCTTGTATTTCAACTACTTTACATCATTTAAGTTCTTCATTAGACCCTCATTTTAATAATGACCCATTTCATTGCACATAAAACATTTTACTGACTATAAATTATATTTTGACTTACCATTACCATGATCTTTTTCAGTGAAATTATGAGCCCTATATCCCATTTTACCACATCGGTAACACTTACCATAACTCAAAAGTCATTACCCAGTGTACTTCTTACCAAAATTTTCACAAACTGTAATATTATGTTTTTAACCATCAGACTTTTTTGAAGAGTTGTTCCCTTTTGTTTGCCACGTCAAACCCTTATTCTGTTGCTTTTTAAAGTACACCTAATCATCAACAAACTCAATTTCCACCTTCTCCACACATCAAAGAAGTATTTCCTACATTTTGAACTCACTATAATCTAAATACCTTCAATACATTGTGCTTAATCCTTAGTAAAAATCATTTATTTTACTATCAAGATATCATATGAAATTTGGAGCATACCTTGCCAGTCGAGTGAATTTTGCTTCATAAGATGACACTAAGTGATCCTCCTGCCTCAACTCCAAGAATAGTTTTTTCCATCCTAAGTAAAACCTCCTTAGGAAAATATTTCTCAAGAAATATACCTTTGAATTCATCCAAATCAAGATCATAAATCTCTTTAATACCCATGATATTTTTAACCATAAACTACCACTGATCAGATTCAACTTCAAAACGATAAATATAAATACTAAACTTTTGATGTTCTGAATACCCCATGACATCAAAAATATTTTCCAGTGCTTTGATAAACACTTAAAATAGAAAAAGGCTATATAATCCTCTGAATGATGTGGGATGTTACCTTATGAAATACACCACTACCGATATTTTCATTTGTGGTTGATCTGGATGATCTCACACATGGATACCACCACCATTTATATCCTAGGTCAACTATCCCATCACTAAAACAAAATATTTAATTATAATTTCTACCATATCATGTTGCTGATTTAGAAGGTTATTTTTTCCTCTTGATGACATCCCATCATAGCTGCCCTGTTTCCTCTCCAGAAAACATTCTAAACACCAAAATATCATAGGTGAGGAAACATGGTAATCTGTAAATGATTTAACATTTAAATAATACGGTAAAATAATTTATAGAAATTAATTTAACAATATCCTAACTTTTGAAGTTGTCTAAACCAAACTCTGATACCAACTATAAGGCCCCAGCCTTAAATATTACATAATCTTGAGTTAAGACAAGAATTCTCATTGAGTATCTTCTTAGGTCTAGAGCATTAGGGAATTATGTCATAACATATACATAACAACTTGAATATTACATGTAGATGATTCTACTCAGTATCAATTAAAAAAAACTCTTAAAAGAAAACAAGAATTCTGTTCTTGATAGAAATCCTCTTGAATTCTTACATTCTATTAAACATTCTTATATCCTGTTGAAATCATTTCAAAAGCATGGTATGAGCATAAAAAGCTCAGTAATGGTTATAAAATAAGGAAAGAAAACCTTATCCCATCAATACATTCAAATCAATGAGATCATACTTTCAAATCATAGATCATATTATTTTTAACATACCTCATGAAATCATAAGATTTATGAATAAAACATAGAAATCATAAATCATAATTGTAACTTTTGACATACATAACATACATACATTGTAGCTTTTATAGCTACATAGGGAGTGACATTTGGGATTCCCATCAATGTATATTCCCTAAATCTCTTAGGATAAACATTAAAATTTACCTCCGTCACATTACCCAGTTCATTGGAGAGATATCCCAGGATCACCCACCCTAGGTTTATCATGAAACCACCCGTACACATAAGCAATTCCCAGGAACCATTACATAATCATAACACATAAAAAAATCATGAAGGAAAGATAACATTTCAACATTGAAATTATAATATATCAGTTCAATATATTGAAATAATAAATCCATTATCAAAACTATTTTCAATACCAAAATACATAAAATGATTATATAGTATTTATTTTTCTTTTAAAATCATTACGAGTTGTTAAGGAAGCCAAATATAAAATAATACTCATGGAGACGGAAAAGTCATTGTCACTGAATATGTTAAAAAGAAACATTCCTTATACTATTTAGTTAATGCTTTGTAAAAAAAATATTCCCTTTGAATGAACATAAAATTCAAAGGGGTTTATACACCATATAAAAGAAAGCCGTGTGTAATTCAAAATATGCCTCAATGAAAGGATATTGAGACAAAGTCCCTTAAAAACATTATTTTTTAACTAAAATAGATCAATTGTGTGTATTCACTATAAGTACACATAAGTAACGTATAAATACAATATAGGATATCAAATTTTATTTCTTACATAATCATAACATAACAAAATTAAAAAAATAATATTAACCTAAGGAATGGAAATTGGGTTAAGAAGTTCCCTTACCTTTAGTCTGACTTGTCACTTAAGCTCCTTTTTCTTCCTGAATAATAAACTTAAGGTAATTTATAATTCATTCAGAACCTTTTTAAAGTTTATTATTACTTTTATATCACTTATTACCTTGGTATAACAATCATATAATTATTCATGTTCATATCGGTATTTCGTTAATGTTCAGAACATGAGTAAAAAATGAACTTGTAATAATTACAATTTTTCTGTGTGGTCAAAAGTCCATTATCTATAGAATTGTATTCATGATTTGAATATCAAATATATATAGTATATATGTATTTATAATAGTCCATGACATTTGGATATATGAAAATGAAAGGCATCATTCCTGGAAACTATAAGTTGTATGTACGCATGAACACTGCTTTCATTTCTTTTTCATTTTTAGAGTAATGAAAACTAAATAATACATAGGTATATTATAATTCATATATAATATATATGTTATATATGTTACATAAGTTCATTAATTCCATCCTTTATATGTTCGATTCATATCATGAACGAGTCATATCACTTTGAGGGGGCGGTAGTCCGCACTTCTCAAATAAAATTATCATATTTATACAACATGAAAAGCATAAAGGTATGTTCTAAATAAGAATTACAGAAGAATAGACATAAAAAATATCATAAATATCATAAATAATTATAGTACCATCATAATGGCTCCTATGAGAGGCTTTAAGAGATAATTGAACAATAATCATTTTGTGATGTAGTAGTTCACTTTCCACAGAATTTGTAGGTTATAAATACATTATATGGAGGTGTGTGTGAGTGTAAGTCGAATACTTGTAAAAACAAAATTTTAGTATATTTAAGATACTAGTGTTGTTATAAAATAATTGAATAAAAAGTGTTATGGGGTTGGAGAAGGGGGATGAGCTTGTAAAGGGCGTAGCAGGTTAGGTCTCTATCTCATTGCCGTCTTCTTCCCAGTTTTTCTCGGATGATGGTGATTCCTCCATGGTCTTCCCCACATGATCACGGTATGATGGTTGCTTCTGCCGAGTAGGATGGCCTTGATCTAGATGCTCGGTGTTTGTTCTTCCGTGGAGAAGGTGTTCCAGTTTTATATGGCTTTAGAGTGGTGCTACGACTCTTTCACATCGTGAGGTTGATATTTGTTACGGTGTTATTCTTGTGGACATTCACTACGGTGAGGGGGTTTCAGATCTAGTGCATCTGGGTTGTGGTTTAGTTCCTTGTGGAGGTGAGGTCTTGATCTAGTGTGTCGGGGTCTTATCTTTGCGGTGAAGGGGATCCTGATCTGATGTGTTGAGGTGGTGATAAACTTGTTCTGCAGTGTTGGGGGCATGCTTAGGTGTGTCCAGTGGTCATGGTCTAGTGCTCCATGGGAACATGCTTTGGTTGTGGGGGTCGTGACCGCCCTTCCGTGGTGGTGGGGTCATGTTTTGTCTGCGTTTTGAGGATGTGACCATCTTTTTCCATGGCCATGGTATCCAATCCTTATTCCATGGTGTGGAGAAAGACCTGGTCTTCCTACACTAGGGCTTCATTTTTGACCCTTAGTGAACGAGAGATCCTTTCTGAACGGGATGGGTTCTATCGGCTGTGTTGTGCTCTGGCAGGGGGTTCCTTGGTATAACCATTGCGGTCTCTGTATGCAAGTTTTCTGGCGACGATGAGATGTTTGAATGATGGATTTATGGACTTAAATAAGTTTTCTTGGTGTGTTGAGACTTATGTATTTCTTCGGTTGATTTGGAATGGTGGTAGTTGTATTCTTGAATGGTTTGTTTTTTAAAGGTGAGAAGCTTGTGATACTATACTCAGCTTAATGAATTGACTCGAGATGTGGTTTTAGTGCAGGAAATTCATTATTGTAGAGTTTTTTTTGGATTTGGTTGTTTGAGTGGGTATAGAACCAACCATTGGATTAGGCATGATCTTTGACTTAGGATACTCTTTCTGAATTTCCTTGCAATGGGGGAGAGCTTCTTCATGTAGAAATGCTGGAGAGGATCAGTTCAGTGATGTCATCCTAGTTTTTACTCTTTCTTCCATTAATTATGATTTTCCTATGTCTATGATGTCTTTGGGTTTCTACCACCTTCATACCTTAAAGGGGTTCTTATCAGATAATAAGGAAATTTTAAGGCCTTCGGGCCATTGGATGGTTTGGAGAAGGGAAAATAAATGAAAGAAGCTTGAGAGAAGACATTACCTCAAATCTGGTAATACCTTTTGATTTAATCTAAATGGCCTTATTGAATTGACTTATTTTCTAGGTAGGGCTTCTATATGGAAGAGAGTGATGTTGGGAGCTTATTTGGGAAGAGGTTTTACAAGACAAGGGGTATTGAGAGGTGTGATTAAGGGTTAGAGTCAGTTTCTTTTTATAAGAAGGAGGAGTGGAACTTAAGGAATATCTTGAATTATTATTTTATTATAAATACTATTTATATTTTAAATGAGTTAAATTTCATTTATTTTTAACATAAGATGAATATAAGTCAAAATAAAATCATCCAATAATAATTCAATAGGTTTTGGATATTTTTAAGCCTTATCTTTTTTATTTAACCCTTTTTTAGTCTTACCGTTTTATCAAGCATTTAACACTTTGAGAATCAACATAGTTACCAAAACATGAAAAATATCCAATTAAAGATACAATAATAAATTTTTAAATTTATGATAATAATGTTTCTAAATCTTATTTTTTTTGAAATTTTTTTATATTGAATAAAATATTTATATTTTAAAATATGAATTTTGTCAATTTTGACACTATTTATATCATGACATTTTCCAAAATCCATAGCTACTTGATTGATTATAAAAACTTTATTAATACAATGATAACATGTAAATATCATCAAAGAAATTCGTGGATGACATCAAAATAACCAAATTACAATTATTTTAACATTTATAATATCATTTATTTGAATCCTTTATTAATGAAGCAATCACTGCATCAACATTGTGTCAAAATTAAATTTATTTGTTTAATGTCTAAAAATTATAAAAAAATACCATGATATAGAAGATATTATTATATTTATAATTATTATTCATAGTCTAATATATCCCTTATATAACCCAATATAATATATTTGTAAAAGATATTGGCTTATGTTATATTTTCCATAACATGAAATTAAATGTCATTAAATGTCATTTTCACACAGAAGTGGCTCCACGGGGTCCTAAAATTGACACAAGGATTCCCATGGTTAGAAATATCTCATAAAATAGGGATAGTACACATGTTAGGGTAATGTAATAGTATTATAATATTATGTTTTACCCTTATTTACTGGATTTACCATTTAACCATGGTAAATAAAATATGTACTGAAGTTACTATACATAATGTTTTAAAAAAATGATATCGATTTAAATAGTTTGGATCACCTGATTCCAATCATGGAATCCATTTTTCCAAATTGAAAACACATAATTTGAGGAATTAATTTAAAATTAATTCCTGTTTTCAAAACCAAAAAGTGTGTTCTTAATAAGTAAAAACTACCAAAAGTTTAACATGTGTTTATGTCCAATTTCCGAGTGAAATTATTTCCAATGACAAAAATTGGATTAAATGGTAAAAATATAATCCAATTACACTTTAAAAACCATAAAAATAAAAATATAACTATATAAACAAATTAGTTGAAAATATAGTTTTGAATTAAAATGTAGTACTTTTCACTATTCATTAAAAAATGAATTTTATCAGAAAAAATTACAATATTTTATCCAAAGTAAATTTTAATATTCCCATTAAAAAGATGAACTTTATTTTTTCAAATATAATATATAAAAGTTACAAAAAATGAATTTAAAAAAGATTTTCCATTAAATGGTGGTAAAACAACCTTTTAAAGAATATCAGGGTATGCCATGCTTAAAATAGGATTCATTCTTATTTTAAGCCTCTAAAATTTATTGGATAAATGTAAATACATTTAACAAACATGTATAATAATATTTTTGTTAGTTCTGTTCATTCCTATTAATACAATGACTATGCGTTTACTTCTATTTAAAATAATAATAGTATTATATTATTTTTCGATATAACTCAACATTGTGTTCAATCTAAGTTTTTGGAGATATATATTCTTGTGTGTAAAGTATGATATAAAATATAAAATAAAATTTAAATTAAAATTAATATTTAGTTAAATAATATTAATAAATATTAAAATGTCATATTATTTATTTACCTAAGATGTTACATTAGTGGCATTTCATTCCTACTTTTTAGAGGTAGTGGAACTACACTATTTTAGATAATGTGTTCCTACACTCCAGATTTGTGGAGGTAGTGGCACTACATTATTTTGGTGGAAATTTATCTACACAAAACTATTTTTAGAGGTATTGTCATTATAATGAACTTTTTTGGTGTTTTTATTCCATGTTATTTTTTGGAATTGTTTTATTTTATGCACTATTTTTTGGTCCTTTCGTGAATATTGTAATTAACTTTTAATGATTAAGGGTAAAATTTTTTTCATATTACCACCCATTAATAAAATGTATCACTGATATGTTAGAATATAAATATGTGTTAATATCCATTCTGAACTAAACCAAACCACTAGTCAATTATATAAAAAATTAATCCAAACCAAGCATTTATCAAATGTTTTGGTTGTTATATATAAACATAATCCACAAGTTGTGTTATGGTTTGGTTTTTAGTAAAAAAATTTAACAAAATGATCTCTTCCCACTAGTAAGATCAATGGGCCTTAAATTTTTTTACCTATTTAATAGTTCTAGAATAGATTATGATTTTTGACCTTTATGGAAAGATTCAAAAACTAATATTTTTTTATAGATTTAACATAGGTATTTTTATAAATTTGGGCTTCATGGATGAAATTTTTAACACTAATAAATTGACATGGTATAATATTATATGTCACCAAATGTTATAATTTTTTAGATAATTTAATTAGTTAATATTCTAATCACCTAATTTATAAATACTAATGAAATAAATTTCGTATGTTTGAGTTTGCATTAAACAAAACAAAATTTTCCTTAAAAAATAATGTGCTTATCATTTAGAAATTTGTCATGAGTTCCATCATCACACAATTGTAAAATAATTATAAAATTGAGGTTTAAACCTGTAACTTATAGAACATTAAAAATAAAGATACAATTTAAAATTCCAACTTCACTAAACCTTTTACCTTAGCTTTATAATTATTAAAAAAGGTAAAATTACCTTAATGACACTTATTTAATGTTGCAAAAAATGAATCATAACTATTCATGTGTGTTGAAAATCCACTACCCTTGTACCTTGTTTATTTAATGAAACATCAAATATATTCTTCATATAAAAATATATTTATGAAAGAATTAATTACCATACCAATTTGGGTCAAATGGGATTAGTATATGAATTTTTGGGAACCCAAACTGATTTCAAACACTTATTTATAGGTAATATAGAAGAGAAATATTTAAAAATAAAATATTTTATTTGTCTTAGTGATAGTGGAAATATCAAGTAACTATCATTTATATAATGAAATTTAATTTCACATTTAAAATAAGTAAAGGTTAATGTAAATCCCTTTGTGATCTAAAAAAATAAAAAAATTTACATATTTTTCATAATATTATCATATCCAAAACTATTTCAATTGTTGTGGATTTTCATTAAACTCATTATTTTATAAAAATTTTATTTATATTGAAAAAATATAATAGATGTAATTTTTTTTTCAATTTCATAATTATTCATTTTATTCTCATCTAGAGAAAAATTATAATTTCAAACATGAAACTCATTCCATTTCAATAAGATATTAAATTTTCTATCATTTTGGAACTTCATATTTTCAATTTTTTCATGTATATATTTCAACTTATTAAAAGATGAATTTAAATCAACCTGAGTGGATCCTAATGAAAGTTTATGTTTTATTATTTTTTCATTATTTCAATATAAAGTGGTTATATAAGATCTTAATTTTCCTCAAGAGCATCCTTATATATAATTTTAAAACCATTATATAAAAAATAACCTTTTCAATTTTTGATATTGAATTTGTAACATATATTGAATATTTCATTAATGGTAGTATCAGAATCAGATTCAAAATAATTATAACAATTAGATTTACTTTCCCATTTAACTAAAGTTATACTATAAAGATTTATTGAATTATTTCCAAAACCAAATTCAATACTTGAATGAAAATATGAGGTGTAGATCCACCCAGATGTTATATCTTTATTCCCTTTATTATATTATCTATACCTATTTTTTATGTTTCTTTAATAATGGATAGTCTGGATTTATATTCCCCTTTTTTATATATTCATAAAATGTAACTTATTTATTAAACCTCTTATTATTCCTATTTTACATTTAATCTTGTATTTGTTATTACTTTTTAGATATTATTTAATATACATTCTTCTTTTTATATCCTTAACTTTATACATGACCACCTTCATTCATATCACAACATTAAAATTTATAATATGAAGAGTAAGTAGAAACATTTATCACAAATTAAATTCCTTTCTTCTTCCTATTTTTTATTCAATAATATTTCTTAATTACACATAATATTTTAATAAAGAAAACATAAGATCATATAGTGTGTATTTTTTGAAATTCTTTATTTTATCAATTGCTATATTTTAAGCATGAAACTTCTTATATTGATATCTAAGATCTCATGTAGTAAGAACTATATTGTCTAAAGTTCCTCCTAAAGAGATTATTTCATTTAATGATTTTATAAATCTATGAAACATTGGATTTATAGTTTTTTATTCAACCATTTTGAAATCTTGATACTTATACCTTAACATGCCAAACATAGTGAAGATCCGAAAATTTTTGGACGTATTTTTTTCATTTAGGACTTCTAATATAAGAAATAAATATATGAATTGTGTGATAAGTTAGAAGTTAAGATCTCCCATGATGGTTACATGGGAATGGAGTTTGAATAAGTCATTGGCCTCTTATCGAGAAAAGAGAATAATCGAGGTTGATTCATGGAATACCTATCTAAAGGGATTCCATTCTACCCTAAACATTAAATATAATTATTATTTTCTTCAAGACTATGAAAAATTTTGAATGTGAAGAAGTATTATATTCAATAGTTTGAATGATGATGATATCGATGAAGAAGCTAACTACTAATTTGTTTTAGGTAACCGACATATTGTGGTGTTTTTTACATGAAGAAAAAAGATTCAAAACATGAAGGATAAATAGATAAAAGCAGAGAGCCTATTCATATAGATCAAAAAATGTTGGTTGATATGAAAATAAATTATATAACCTACAATTTAATGGTTAATGTTATAATAGATGTCTCAGGATTCGTAAAACAGAAACCTAAATTATATTGATTAAAAAATTTATTTAATAAACTTATAATTCAATTCATATTTAAATATTTCTTGTAACAAAAGTTCTAATTCTATCATATGAGTATTTATTTTAAAATTACTTGGTTAGAATAAGTGTATAATGAATTTATGAAATTTTCCCATAGAAATAAAAATTTATGAATTATTAAAGATATAGTATTTAAATATTAATCTGGTTATTTATAATAATTTATTATAATATATGGAATTTAAATTTTATTTACTACCAATTTGATATATATAATGATAGTATCATCTTGAGGTAAATCTATATTTCCTAGTAATATTTTTGGGTTGTTTAAAAAGACAAAATGTATACACATTTTAATTATATAAAAATATTTTTAATGATGGAAGATTTAAATTAAATGAATATATTATATATCTGAATATATTAAATTAAATCCATGAAATGATTATTACAAGTTATATTGTTAATATAATATTATCTTATGCTTATAAAATTCATTTAATGAAAAACTGTTTTTTGAAACTTTATACGAGTTAATTGAAAATAAATTATTCCACTTATATGAATTGAATTTTATAAAATAGACTTCATATTTGGAATATTAATTATTAATACTAGAGAATAATATAATCCTAATTTTTTTATCCTAATTAATATTAATGGAAAAAAAGATTAATTATCACAGTAAAGGATAAAAAGTCGTTTTTACATGTTACATGTGAATCTGAAAGAATTAATATTAAACACATATATAATTTTGATTTGATAAATAGGATATCAATTTTAGAATCAGAAGTACAATTTTTTTATAATTCTAAGTTGATTTTATACATAAAGGATAAATTATATATTCTAAAAATCTAGTTACTATGGTGGATACTAAAATAGTTAAAGTAAATAACATTGGAGGTAAAGAGAATAAAAAGATAAAAAAATGTTAATTTTTTGTGTCAGACGTTTATATCCACCATTTAATCCATGCAATATATATTTAATAATTTTTACATGCACATGGGTTGATATTGAATTCCCATTGTTGAATATTTTTATGTATTTACAAAAATGTCACTCCTCCTCAATTATAAAAGTCCACCCTCCCCTCACTTAATCATCTATATCAAGAAAATTATATAAAATAAACCTAGAAAAAATATCCCCATCAAATCTGTATTCATGTTCTAGATATAATGGTATTCCAAAAAGATTACCCTTTGTAACATCAATAAGAGATCCAAAGGTGGCCTCTCTAAGTGATGGAAATCATCTTCACTGAGCACTTTATATTTCACTTATTCTTTTATCCATTCAAATATATATTTACAATTAAAATATAATAAAAATAGTATAGAAAATATAATTATATTTAATAATTATAATTATATAATATTTATCTATCTCTTTATCCATCAAATGGGAAATAAATCCATTGCTTATGTGTATGATGAACTACTATCTCAGAAATAGATGTAATTTGTTTTCCATCACCTTATCACATGGATTGTCATAATGATGTAAATAATGAATATATATGATATATATAAAATTATATTAATTATATAAATTAATATATTATCCACTTATTTACCCTTTCACCCTTTAAGGGAATGAAATCGTTACTTATGCGTACGTACGATCTACCTTCTCTATGAAGCGATGTGATTTATTTTCCATGTAAAAATTCAATGAATGGTTGTAAAAACATATATAGTGAAACAATATGATACTCATAACATTGAAATCATTATTTAGATAATTTATCCATATAAAATTACAAATAAATATAACTTCTATGATAAAACATGAATGAAAAAACAAAGTAGTTAATTCCCAAAATAATATAAACTACAAAATATTATAAATGAGTGGGTTGTAAGTTGTTATAAAATGATGATATATGATATTCTAAGTGTGTATATAGATTTGATATATGTATATAAAATAAATAAAGATATTATAGAGGAAGTGAAATTTTGTTCAACTAAGGGAGTCATGTGGTTAAGGATTTCATCTAAATTTCAACCCTGTTTGGGCTTATTTGTTATTATTCACATATTTATGTTTAGGTGGTATATATAGTATCCCATTTAGTTATTTAACATGAATATATACTAATTCATGATGATTGATGATTGAATTCAAGTTATTCATTCAAGGTTAATGCTTAAAAGAAAAGATGATCTTATTTATTCATCATTTAGTTATATGATTCATCCTTATCCACATTATTGAAAATAGTTTTACAAAATTACATCTTATTTAATTAACCTTTTTTAGAAATTTTATATTATCCCAAAATTTTTAAAAGTTATAAAAGGAATCTTTCTTTTTTTTTCTATTTTTTTTGTTTTTAACTCTTTTTAGAAAAATCAAAAGAAATGTTTTTAAATGAATATAGCGTTAACAAACTTCCCCACTGCCATAACAGATTAACTAGGGAAAAGAATAATAAATAAGTTTTATTTACTAAATAAATATATTTTTTTATAATTAATATTTATATTAAATATAATTGATAATTTAATATTTGAGTAATTCTATGGAAATGTAGTGATGGGTGGGGCCTGATTATAGATAGCCCCACAATGCATAATCACATCTCATTAGATAAATTAGTTAGCCAATTTAAATGTGGTTTTACCCATAGTTTTAAACTGTTACAGTGAAAGGTCCTGAAGGTATAGATTTAATGATGTTTTATATTATGATCTATAATAATTAATCATTTATTTCATTAACAATTTTGTTATTTTTATTATCCCTCAGATATTCACATTGATATTATCTATGGATGAATTTAATTATAAAGTAATGATTTAAATAGGATTCATTTTCAGTTATTTATTTATCTATTTTGATTATAAATTATCTACTCATGATATCGTCTACTATATGTTTCCCTTAATGATAATTTGATTACACCCTTACATTATTTTATTTCCCCAATATATGAAGAAGAATTATCTAAATGAGTTTTTTGGATTCCAAATAGTTTCTTTTGCTATGTTTTATGTTTTATTCCTAATCTTAAATGTAAATCATATATGTATTAGGTTCTTCAAGACTATTATATTGATCAATTTGATGGGGTAATATTATTCTTATCTTATGAAAATGTAATAAATAATAATAGATTTTGGGTTACTAAAGGTAGGGTTGTTAAAATTCGCATCATTGAAATTTTAGTTGAATCCTTAGGAACTAGATTTTATAAAACATTGATTATATAAAATTACTATATAATACACTTTGAGGATGTATATAATTGTTAGAAAATATGATTTTTTTTAAGGAAGTTATTACGTGGTTTTCCTAGAAATACATCAACATATGAATACTAAATGTAGACATGGAACATGAATAATTATACATTGGGGAAATAAATCCATAAAGGGTTCATTAGACTGGACTCAATCATTACCTAGTGTATGAAAACATGCCTTAATTCACACTTGGTTTGAAACACGTGAGGATTATTATTTTTTTAATAAAAATTGTTTTTAAAAACCATTATGATAATATAATAATATTTTTATGAATTATAGATATCACCAAAGAAAATCAGTTTTTGATTCTAAGATCAATGATGCAAGTATTTTCAATTTATGTTAAATGTCACATCAGAATTAGATTTAAATATTATGAAATAAAATTCATAATTTTATTTTATAATCAAGTATATTCCATTATTAAAAAATGGTTTAAAATGGAAATAATTATGACAATGCTTATGGAATATGTAGAGATCACTATATTGATAAATCCAATACAGTTGGTAATGGAATCAAGTAGATCATGACCATATTAGGAAAGATTAATTATGTTATGATAAATAAGATTGACCTAATATAGAAAATTAGTTTAACATAATGTGATTATACAATATCAAAAAATTTCAGGTGACAGAAGACCCCATAATTCTACGGGACTAATAATATTATTATATCTATGAAATGTGTTAAATCCTATGAAAAGATATTTATGGCATTGAGAGGTGATGAAAAAGAAAATTTTATATAGGCTGTATACTATATCAAGAGTGATGATTATCAATGGTGGTCATTGATCTAAAATACCAGGGAATAATAGTATATAAAACTTATGGAATGGGGAGATTTTAAATAAATATTATTCAAAAAATATTTTACTCTTGAGAAATGAAATGAAATGAAGAGAATGTGACTCATATTGAATCAAAAGGAAAAATAATTCATGGTAAAGTAAGAGGCTATATTTACAAGATTATAAAGGTATGATACATAATAAATATGTAATTTAGAAAAAAATATTTATCATTTATTTGACGGGATTAATACAGTCCTTCAAAGGTCACTCGTTCCTTAATATTTTTCAATATATAATGAAATAGTTTTATATTCGATCCAAATAGAGAATGAATTTAATAGATCATATATGTTCATGATAAATAAAAAAATAAGAATTTGGTAGCTAATAAATGAAAATAAAATGTTTCAAATAAGAAGACAATGATGAAATTTATATCTTATGAAAATTGTGGAATTAATCATCCTAGGAAATTCTTGAAGGTTATGAGATATTTTTATAAATATGGAAATAGGGTTCATTGAGATAAATAATGAAATGTTAAGAAAATAAATGTTATATAATGATTAAACTGTAAATAAATAGATCATTATTAAAACTAGTGTCTAAATAATCCAGGTAACTTACCTTGTAAGAGGCCAAAGGAAGAAGGAAAAGCTTATGTGATCACTATAGTTGAGGTTGATGCTCCCAAAAAATATAGTGGAAGGTAATTTAACCATATACTTAAAATTATCTAATTTATTCATTTATTTAATATCTTCATACAATTTTATATCCTCCACGTTTTCAAATAAGATTATATATTACCCTTGCACCATAAGAAGTGAGTTATCAATTAAAACACCTAGTTGGAGTATATTTTCATAAAGGAAATTACAATTCTTGATAAGGATGTGGAATTATTTAACTTTAGAGAGGATACCCCATAATTTGAATCTCATATAGTTCTACCCATAATAGATCTCTTGAATGAAATTATTTAGTAAGAAGAGATAAAAAAATCTACATATAAAAAAGATAATATTCAATTTGAGCATATACCTATTGTATGGAATACAACGATGTATTTATTGACAAAGTACCCAAATTTCACAAAACCACAAATTTCAATTTTATAAGGATTTAATTCTCGATAAAAGACAAATATCTAATAATCCATATATAATGAAAACTATATAATTAATGGAGTTAAATAAACAACTAGAAGTGTTATGATATAATGTATTTATATTCCAGAGTGACATTCCTTGAAGAGACCATATTCATATTGCTATCAAGAATGATGGATCCATGTGGATTTGCATTCATTAAAGGGAACCCAATTATACTAAAATAAATAAAATGTATCCCCTTCCTCACATTGATGACTTATTCAAATAAAAATCATAGATATATATGTTATTAAAAGATTGAACTTCATTCTGGGTGTCATCAATTTTGAGTAAAGAAGGAAGAAATTATGAAGAAAGTATTTTTATTAATGCATGGGCATTAAGAGTTTTTGGTATTTCCATTTGGATTGACTAATACAACCTCTATCTTTATGAAATAATAAATATATAATTCAAGAAATATCTTGATAATTTAACTGTGGTATTTATTAATGATGTCTTGGTATAATATAAAATATATGTGTATAATGATAATCACATGAGGGTCATTCTTGATACTTTTAGAAGATAATTGTTATAAGGGAAATTTTTTGAGTTTTCATTATTGATTCATGAGGTTTATTTTCATGGAAATATTGTATCCAATGATAGAATCTCCATTGACACTATGAAGAAAAAGGAATTTAGTGAATGACCTACAACAATGATCATAAAAAAAGAATGTAGTTTCACTAGTTTTGCAGGTTACTATCCAAGACACATTCACAATTCTTATTTATTGGCCAACTCATTAAACAATATTCCATGTAAAGGGATAAGTTCATATGGGCTAAGGAATGTGAGGAATTTTTTGAAGAATTGAATAATAGATTTATTGATTCTACCATTTGGAGTATGTCATCAAGAAATGATGGGTTTGTGAAATATAGTGATGTATAAAAGAAGGGACTTGGTTTTTTCATTATAAAAATTGATAATGTTATTTCATTTTTATCATGGTAGTTAAATAATGAAGATAAATTCTATATAACTCATGATCATTACTTAGAATCCGTAATATTTTTTTTAATGTATAGAGACATTATCTCTATGGTGAATGATGTGAGATATACATATACGATAAGAGCCTGCAATACATATTTTGATTGATATATATCAATATGAGACAAAATATATAGATTGATATATTCAAGGATTTTGATATCTCAATGCACTACGAACTAGGGAAGGAAAATAAGGTAAAAGATTAATTAACTAGGAAAGATCATGGATTCTGAACCAAAATTATGGTTAAGAGTGATATTATATTAATAGGTCTACTTACGATGGATATGGGAATTATTAAGGATGTGGAAACATCATTAATTTTTATAATTATTATTTTACTATATTTTTTATAAAAGATAAAATGTTATCAATAGGATGATGAGAATTTTCAGAAGAAAATTAAGTCCATTAATGATGGAGAATTTGTAGACATTACTTGTGAAGATGAAATAATGAAATTTAGATGGGGATTATGAAATCCAATTATAAATAATATAACAAGATAATTGTTGGATGATTTTTCATAGCTTTAATTTTCCGGTATACCCTAGTAGTGCCATGATGTATTGGTAATTGAGGGAATATTTTTAGTGGGACAACATGAAATATGAAGGTAAAGGATGACATTCAATATCCTAAATGAGTCCAGACACCTCTAACAATTCTTATATAGTAATGGGATGAAATTACTATGTAATTATTCATTAGTTTATCAAATAATAATAGGAAGAATGATGCGATATGGATTATTACTGATTTCTTAAAGCAATCATCACATTTCATCAATATAATAAAAGATTAATCACTTGAGCACCTTGAAAGGTCATATATTATTGATGTTATAAGGAATAATGATGTTTCAGACTATCCCAACATTAAATTTAATGTTGAGGCCATTCTCACATGACCCTAAAATCATGAGAAGCATTATTTAATAATAGAAGAGTTTTCTAATAATAATAGTTTCTATAAAAGTTTTCAAATGTAATTTTATGAAGTATTATATGTTAATAGATGCCATACTCCAACTTGTTTGGATGAAGTTGGTGAAAGGAAGCATATAGGAAAAAAATTGTTGGTTAGGAAATGAAAAGTGTAATTACAATTAAGAATTACATTACTTCATCTATAATTGGGAAAATGTTTTATTCCAATAATCATAAGATTGATTTAGAAACCTATGTAGGAGATCACATTTTCTTTAATGTATCTCCATAAAAGTGTGTTATAATCATAGGTATGAAGGGAAAACTGAGCCCTATGTACATAATACAATTTGAAAATTTTAAAAGGGTATGAAATGTGTCTAATTATTTGTAAATTACAAAAAATTATCTCTACTCTACATAATGTGTTCCACATATCATTGTTAAGGTTGTGCATGCCAGGACTAATGCATATTCTCTCCTCTAAAAAAATATATTCAGAATGTAATCTGTCACACTATGAAGATCCCATCCAAATTCATGAAACTAGATTGAATTTTTTAATAAATTATAAGACTAAACTATTAAAGGTAATTTATAGAAAACATAATATAGTGGAGTAAACTTGGGAGATAAATGATGATATAAAGATGAACCACCCTAATTTTCTTAGAATATAATTTTCAGGAAAATTTCAATGTTGAAATTTTGGGAGGAGGGATGAATGTGACACTAGAGACACAATTATAGTGAATATAAATCATATTTTAATAAAACTATAATATAAGGAACATTTTTATACTTCATGTCATAAAACATTCAATTCAATAGGATGAGTGTCTATTTTGTACTTAGTTGTTTAGAGTAATCCTAAAATTAATTTGAGAAATGTTCCCTTAGTAAAAATTATATTTAAATATTACTCTAATTATTTATAATAATATATGATAATATTTGGATCTAACAATTTTTGACTATCAATCTGTAGTAGTAAAGATAATACCCTTTTGAGGAAAAAGGGATATTTTTCTGATTTTTTTTAAAACACATAATGTTTATCTATATTAATTATTTATTTTAATAATGAAATATTTAAATGGAATATAGATATTATATATATAAATATATAAATTTAAATCCAAATAATTATTACTAAAATTCATATTGTTAATAAAATATCATCTTTTTATTGAAAATGCCCTTTTTGAAAAACCAATTTGACATGTTTTCTGTGTATATTTTCAATTAAAAAAATTCAATTTATATGAATTGAATTTAATAAAATGATTTATATAAATTTAGTCATAAAAATTTATATTTTTTAAAAAGTTAATCTTGATTTATTATAATAATCAATTGTAATTATAGAAAAAATAAATTACTGTAGTTAAGGTTAAAACTATGTTTGTACACATTACATGAAATTTTATTAAAATTAATTTTATAAACACATAGAATTTTTATTTGATTAATTTATATAATATTGAGAATAATTTGGTATAAATTATATAATAAGGATCATTTTATTTTATACATAATGGAAAAATTATATAGGTTTAAAAAATAGTGATCATGGTGAAAACAAAATTGGTAAATCTCAATAACATTGTAGATAAAGAAAAAAACTTGTTTAAAAAAATGTTTTTTCATTTTTTTAGGGTTGGATAAACTATATAATCCCTACAATACATTATTTATCAATTATCAAATCACTTAGAGTGATAGTGACTTCCCATTATTGAATATTTTTGGGTACTAACAAAAATATCATTCCACCTCAATTATTAATGGGTACCCCACCCCTCACATTTTCAAGCCAATAAAGAAATTTGGAAGGCAATAAACCTTCCAAAATATCTCCCAAACAGCTTTATACATCTTATATATCTAATGGTATTCCCAAAAGACTAACACTAGTTTCCGTAGAAATAGATCCGAAGGAGGCTTCTCTAAGTGATATAAATTATCTTCCCTATGCTCTTTCTCTATTATTTATTAATTTAACACCTTAAATTATTTATTAACAATTAAAATATAATAAAAATGTTATATCCTATATAATTATATGTTATTATTTTAATAGTATAATATTTATCCATCTCATTCTTTATAAAATGGGAAATAAAGGCATCACAGATTTGTACGGTGGACCACCGCCTCGTGAACCAATGCAATATTTTTTCCATCACTGACTCACACAGATAGTCATAATGATAGAAATAATGAATATATATGATACATTTGAAATTAAATTAATTCTGTGAATTAATATACTAGCCACTAGTATACCATTTCACTCATTAAGGGAGTGATATTTGTTTCGGGAGTAGGATTAGCCTACAGTCTCCAAGAAGTGATGTGATTTATTTCACGTGTCCAACATCCAAAAATGGTTCTAAAGAGAATATAATAAATTAAAATTAAATTAAAAATATTAATATAATTATGTATATGATTGATCTATATCATATACACAAGAACTGTAACTTCCATGAAAAAACATATATGAAAAAATGAATTAGTTAACACCAGAATCAAAGGTGATAATGAAATATTATTAACAAATGAGTGGTAAGATGTTATTAAAAGATAATATATGACATTATAAATGTGTATATAGTTTTTAAATAAGTTAATAACTTTTCTAAAATCATTATACCATAGGTTATGTAATTTAAATCTTGAGGGAAGCATGAGGAAAGATAGTTCATCTCAATTTCCACTCCGTTGGGACTTATTTTTTACTATACACCTATTTTTGTTTTTGGGGTGTATATATTTCCAATTTTTTGTATTTTAGAAAAATATAAAATTACTCATTATGATTTATAACTAAAATAATATTTTTTTCAAGGGGTTTATTTAGTAGAAATACCGGTCTTATTTTACTTTTAATCAGTTGTATTTTTATTATATAACCATATTTCTTAAAATAGTATAACAAAAGAATTTTTTTTATAAAATGATTTATTTAGGAAATTTCATACTATGAAATAATTTTTAAATGGAATTAAACGAAAAATTTCTACTTTTTTTTCTAAAAATTCCACTTTCAACTCTTTTTAGCACAATTATTTTTGTGTTTTCTATAAACTACATTTTTTTTGCATGGGAATTGCACAATTTCCAAATACCGGTTTAAACAGACTACAAAAAACTTAAAAAAATTTAAAAAATACTTTTAACTTTCAGAAAATCACCAAATTAAAAATTAAAAAAATGTTACCACACCACCTCCTCGGGCTGGAAACCATGAGTTGAAGCTTCAAGCCATAATCCCTAATTCACCAAATATACCATTTTCAATCACAAAACTAGCTATAACCACATGTCAAAGGCCTAATCCTTATCCTCAAAACCTCTATATCCATGCCTATAAAAAAATCCAATGATGATAATGCCCACAAAACATAGAAATCCACTTATGATGCCACTATCTTTTCAGTTACAAAAAACAACCACATAGATTACAAATCGGATGAGAGAAACCAAAAATTCATTTAATTCAAGTAGAGAAACCATCAATGAACACTAATGATGTCATAGGGATGGAAAAAAACAATCACAAAACCAGAGCATCCTAAAAATATTATGAAAAGAGAAATTTAATGGAGTCTCTTCCATAATAAAATTCAAAATATCACAATACCAAGAATAATTTGAGACCAAACCACACCACACAGACTAAAGAACCACCAGAAACATGAGATGGCCCAATTCACAACTATTGAAGAAATATGAAATAAAAAAAAGGAAATAACAAAGATGAGTCACAACAGCTAAAACTAGGCATTGATTTCACACTGCCAGGATGCACCCTTAATAAAAAACGCACCACCATCACCATCCCAAAATTTCTATAAACAAAATCATACTAGAATGATGTGAAGTCTAGTAAAATAGAAAAGATATAAAGAGAAGAGGTGGGAATTCATGTCAATAAGAGTTCAATTGAGTGTTAGTACCAACAGATCTGAAACCACCAGAGCACCTTTGGGTAAAACCAACGCAAAGTTTGGTGTGATGGTTCATGTGATAAGAGTATGGAACCTAAATCAAAAACAAGGGGAAGAAAGAAACCCAAATCAGAAAGGAGAACAATAGTGAAAAGGAGGACCAAATGAAAGGAATAAAAAGAAACCCTAATCTTAAAGTGGCCCAACAAAGGATAAGAAAAAAATAGAGAACCACTCATTGAAAATGATAATGTAAGGGGGATTAAAGATAAGGAGAATGGAAACCATTTCAGGAAAAGAAGATGAGGGATAAGGGCGGATAAACCCTAGTCGGGTGCAAGGGGAATGAATATGTATGTTTTTTAATGTGTAATTTATTTAATAGTATCCCTACTGCCATCTTCATGTTATCCAATAAAGATTGTTCTATAATTATTCTACAGTTTTGAAAAGGATATCCATTAAATGAAGGATTTGTTTAATATTTATTTTCCAATTTCCAAAATACTTTATTTTCCAAAAAACCTATAATTATAATAAATTGAAAATCATATTTAATTTATTTCTTGATATCTTAATTTCTCTTAAGACATTCATATTCTTGAGATCATTTTTTATTTCACGTTAAATTTATCCAAAATATCTGTATTCTTCATATTATGGATATAAGAATTTCTTAAAACGTATTCCATTTGTAAATATGGTGTTTTATTATTGATTATTTTTTATTTTCTATGGAAAATCGTGATAAATACATGTTATTTACACAATAAAGAAGTTTTATATAGGGAATATTGTCATTATGTTGAATTGATCATTCATTATATAATGATTTATTTGGACATGAAGTGGTGGGTGGGGCCCGATTATAGATTTCCACTCGATGAATTGATAAGTCTCATAGGAGAATTTAGTTTCCAAATAAAATGGATTTTTACAAATAGTTTTAAAGTATATTTGAACATGGTCTTGAAGATATATATATCCTGATGTTTGAGAACATGAAATCCAACAATTAAGCATTTCTATCATTGATAATTCAGATATTATTATTATCCATGAGATTATATAATTTATATTATCAATAGATGAATTTCATTATCATGATATTTATTAAATAGAATGTGTATTCAGTTATTTACCTTTACATAAATATTATACCTTATCTACTTATGATAGATTCCACTATATGTCACCATTTCTATGTATTTAAGACCACCCTTAATTTATTTTATTTTATTATATATATGACCAATAATTATTTGAATGATTTTCAAGGATTCCAAATAATTTATTTTGTAATATTCAGTGTTTTATTCCCAATTAATAATTGGTATCAAGTATGTATCTGGTTCATCAAGACTATTAAACTAATCAGTCTTTAAGGGTGACATCCTTATTATCGTATTCCAATGTAAAAAAATAATCACTTACTATGGGTTACTGGATTGGGTTTTTATAGAATTTATTGAAGTTTTTTCATACCTGATTCATCATATATATTCATGGAAATATTCATTTACGAGTACATAATAAAATGAAACACTAAATAAGATATTTTTAAGGACACTTTAATTGTTTTAATAATTTTAACTATAATTTGATGAAGTTATGAGATGATTTATAGTAGATGATAATGGTTGGGGAAATATTTAGAGGATACATAGTTTAAAATTTTTATATTGAAAAATATGGAATAATTGTTGAGTCATTACATATGAAAATACCCATGTATAATGATTATCGTATTTGAAATGTTTCACATAATAAAATTATAGAAACATATGTAAAACCACATATCTAAAGTCCCCAAGCATGAAAATGTATACATATATGAAGATAGATATAAAGGAATCCATACCATGTATGAGAATAAGAAAAGGAAAACACATCCCATTTAATAAAATTTTCCTATATACATTATTCTTATAAGAGACTATGTCAAAATATGGGAATTAAACAACATATGTGATTCTTTCCATCCAAGTAAGTGAAACTGAATGTTTGGAACTTTACATTGTCAAATATAATGTTATATCCAAATGATATCAGTGTATGTGAGTTATCTGAGAAGAACCATATATCAAAATTTAGATACATGATTCTCTACGTATGATATTCAAAAAATGGAATATTCATATACACTATGTGAAAATTGAAAAACTCATGAATTATCAATTATGAAAATAAAAATTAAATTAGTTTATTCTTATGTTTTGATTTCAAGATTGAAAAATAAGGATGTTTATTTAATCCATTATCTGAGATAGTTTTAAGGAATATATAATGTGAATAACCACTATATATATTCTTGAACGAGGAAAATAAAATCATAAGGTTTACATGTATAATGCAAATGAAGTTCCATCAGACATCACACTATTGTTGTCTGTTAATGTCCACATCATTATGATATTATATTTTTCAAATCTCCTAGAAGAAAGGAGAATAAAGGTTGAGAATTATACCAATATTGAAATGAGTTCTACGCCCCAAGATAAATGTTTTTATTTCATATATAGTTGTAAAATATTTATGATTTTGATTTAGGTTGATATTTTTTGAGAAAATTAAGCCAACACTTCTTATAATATTATGTAAAGATATATTCAGATGGGATAAATTAAAATGAGATGTAAAGTAAAGATGAGGTAAATGTTTTCATTTTGATGAGGATAACCCTTGAAAATTAAGGAAACATATTGTGTGAAATATAAAAGATTATTATATAATATTATTCATAGGTTTTATTTCAAAAAGATTACATGACTTACCATTAATGGAATTTTGAAAATAAGGATGCCAGTAAATGAAGGCAAATTTCCAAGAGAGTTTTTAGAATATAATGTATATAATAAAAGAATAATTGGTTTCTAGTAGGGAGGTGTTTGTAAATTGTGTTAATTCAAGAGAAAAAATGATCTTGAAGAAGAATAAAAGGGTGGATCGGATTTATGTTGTGGTGAAGAATTATTTAGATGTCATTCTGGATCTTTTTGGGAGATTCAAAGTTGTGAGGAAAATAATAGGGGAAAGACTGAATATGCAGTGTTATTGGAGTTGATATCATTAGAAAGTTTAGATTTTTGGAATTAGTCAAAATGAATCCTAGGTGAATAGATTTTTTCATGAACTGTGAACTTGATCTGATAGTGGAGGATGAGTAACATATAGTGCATTGTGAATAATTATTATTATAAAAATACTATTTTATGGGTTATATTTGATATATTTTATGGATTCATATAAATTATTGTTCTAATAAAATATCTATATCTATGGATGTAATGGGTAAAAATATTTTATATACTTGGTGTGGAGTCATCAATACTGTGGGAATCAAGGTATGCATGAATACCAATGTGAGAATTAGTGACTATAGAAAGAATAAATTATAATTGGAAAATTACAATTAAAGTCTATGAGATGAAGAAAAGTGGGTGGTGATAATCTAGTCAATATAAGTTCATTAATGCTCTAATAAACATAAAGTGTGTGAAAAACTCTCTAGTTATAATTGTGATATTTTATTACAGTTATGAATTCATGATTGGGGTGGATTACCTATAAAAATATGGTATAGTTATTAGTAACAAACGATTTAAAAATACTTATGTTCATATCCATTTATTAATTTCATTATCTAGGTATGTTTTTTAGGAACAAGAATGAGTGGATCCGGATTGAATAACTCTTGGAGGATAAAATAAAAAGAAAAAATACATAATTTTTTTATGTGAACATTGAATCACCCCTCCCCTTATAGTGGTCTAGCAATCTATTAGAAGCTAAAGTGAAATCAGAGAAACTCAATTTTCCTCCAAAATGATCTGTTTTGTTTATTATCACTATCAATATAGATATAAATTCATCTTACGAGACCTTGAAATACAAGATGATGAAATAGGTAAGGAAGTGTGAGAGAAATCATATATATAAAAGTTAAAATACCATTATGTAATGGTAAGTATTTATTGGTTAATTATATCTATTTTAAATCATTTAATGAAAAGTCAATATGGGAGTAACAAGAAGAGATACAAATAGTAAATCAATTTTACTATCACATGGTAGTTTATCTGAATAATGTTCATGTTGGTCAGAGTGTATACTCAAGAGGGGGGGGGGGTAAATTGAGTTCCAATTAAAAATTCTGTTAAAAAATTTTAGGATTAAAATCCCCAAATTTAGAACAGCCCAATCAATTGAGGCAGTAAGGATATAAGTGATTTATTATTCAACAGGTTTCTCAAAGGTTGATTACTCCTTAGTAGAATCAGTATGAGAACTAATTCTACTTTTGAAACATGTTTACTAAATAACTCATATATACACACTAACCAGAACTAACTATCAGAGTGAATGTAACAACAAATTTATTTCATTAAAAATATAATCACAACAGATAGATGTTAAACAGAGTAAAGAAAAAATGAACACAACAAATTTAAACAAGACGTTCAATATTAAGTCAAGACCTAGTCCTCTCCACATGGTGATCACCTGCCACCAAGAAATTATATTAAAAGTGATACAAAGCCTGTATTGGGATTTACAACAGCTTTCACAAACTATCCAGGTTTTTCAACCTCTACCACAGTTCTACGCGGGTAAACAAATAAACTACCAAGACACACCAGGCTTCTTCCACAGTTATACGTGGGAAACAAATGTAAAGATAGTTTGGTATAGGGATTTTCAGTTACCATCAGTTCAAGAACAAGAGTCAGTGTGTATATCACACACACACTGCTCAATAATGTTATGTATTTAAACACATTAGAGCTAAAGATAGTAGGGATGAGTTTAGAATGATCTATTGGGTTGTCAGATTTGCTCTGGACTGGTTGGAATGAATGAAGTGATGTTTTGGTCCTTCTCTGCGAGTTGTCTCCAAAACAGTGTGTCGCAACTTCCAGGTTATGACTTCCAGATGTAGAGATGTTCAGCTTCGTGGATTTTAAACTCTTTGCAGTACACTACTATAAATTTTAGAAGGTTATTTTCAATATATCTTCATGCATCTCTTGTTCCCTTTTGATTAGTGTATGAGAGTTCCCTTCTTCTTTCCTGTATGTTCAGGTTCTTATTTTTGTGTCTCTCTTCTGTGTCTTTTATATAGTGTCTTGTTTTCTTGTTTTTTTGTCCAGTAGGGGCCGAAAAGTGAAATGTTTCAAACACGTGTGGTATTCCTCGTACATCGTACTGTTTCCTGATATCCCTGCAAATATCATTAAATAAATTTAGGTGCATTAATTTTTCCAGACATGACCGTTATAATAGTATTAATAAAGTAGGTAAAGAAAAGAGTGGAATAACATTAGACTGGTAGCAGAAGCATGTCACACGGTTGACTTAAACTTTGGTCTTTTCAACCGTGAACTATAGTCTTTCCATCTGTAGACTTCAATTATAGTCTTCCCATCTATAGACTTCAACTGTAGTCTTTTAATGGTAGTTTTTTATTCTTTGTAATAGTGGATCCTCATTAGTGAACTCTATCGGTAGGCTCAACATTAAACCTTTAACAGTAAGCTTCTAATTGGTAGTTCTGTAACATCAGACTACTTCAACTGTAGCCTTTCCAACTATAGACTTGAACAGTGAATTTCTCAATAGAATAATTGAGAAAGAGTCTGACATTGTACTTCTAGTAGAATCCTTGTTACATAAGTGACCTTATGATAGTAACTCTTTATCTGTGAGCTTTGATAAGCAGATCATCGGTATACTTGTGATAGTAACCCTATACTGGTAGCTTCTAATAGTGACTTTAAATATTCAATAGTGATCTTCTAGCATCAGTGACTTAAGGTGATATCAAGCTATAACAATGACTTTGAACAGAAGGCTCTTACTAGTAGCCTTTAACAGTGAGCTTATATTTTGATAGATATGGACTGTAAGTTGATGCAGTAAAGTCATGAGTCTTAAGAATATACATTGTTGAGAATAAGATAATTTTATATGTAGATTAAAAGGATTAAAGATTGAATTAATATATTATGATCAGTATTTAAACATGATTTGTGATTATTAAAACAGGTGAGTCCAAAAATCTACCCCTTTTTGATAATCACAAATTATGTCAGTATGTATTAAAATTTTTCAAGTATCAGAAACTAATAAGAACAATATTTTCATATTAGATTCTCAATTAGCACAGTATTTCTCCTCATTTGTGACCAGAAAAGAGAAATATAAATTATAGAGAAACTGAGAAGGCTTATATTAATAACACAGTACATTACATGACCAAAAAGAATACAGAATCCCTATCAAAAAACATAAACAAACTCAATCCATAGCATCCGTAGGTAAGGGGTATTTCCCTTTGGAAGAAGAAGATGGAGAAAAAGCTGGTGGATCAGCAGGTTTAGGAATAGCTGTAGGAATGACTGGAGGGGCAGCAATAGAAGCTCATGTGGGTCCGTAGTGGGTAGCGCGTTGAGGTATTAGTGGAGTAAGAATTCTGATAGCTTCAGTAGAAGACATGGTGGAAGAACCACTAGGTTGAGAGGTAGGTAAGGCAGGAGGGATGATGACAGGGTTGCGATCCACATGGAGAAAGGGAATAATAAGGTTTATGAAATCCATAATAATGCTTCCGCCTCTTTCCATAGCAGATAAAAAATCATCTGTATTCTCCCAAAACTTATCCATAACTGGGGTCAGTTCTCTCAGCTTGCTGACCTGCTCCCTGAATGACTGAGTCACTGGAGGCAACTTCATATTCTCAATCAAGAGATTGATGTGGTTGTTCATTTGATGCTTGGTATTGACCTTCTCAAAGTAGGCATCCACCTTATTCTTAATGGCCTCTTGAGAAGCAGTAGCTGCCCGTAGGTGATCACGAAAAAAACTGATGACTTCTCTAGTGGTAAAAAGTATCTGAGTATCAAAGGTTCTAGTGGTACTGTCCTTAGAAAACTCTTCCTGGATCACAGTTCTAATCTGGTCATTGTTCATAGTGTAGTTGGATGAGGGAAGGGGTTTGACCGAGAAAGATATTGTCTCTTTGAAAGACTGTGTCAAATTAATAACCACCTTCTGAACAAGTGCATCTTGACTGTTCAAATGTTCTTTGACTGATGTCTTAAAAGCCTCAAATACTTCCACAAACTACTTGACCACTTCTTTGATATATATAATATCAGCAATAACTTGGGTTTGAGAACTGTTTATGGTAGTCAATGAAGCAATTGATTGTCTTAGAGAAACCACAACTCCTGTCCAACTCTCGATTTGAGTATGGTATACTTTAACATCATCCATCATTTCCTTCACTGGACTAGACACAGGACATCCTAGAGATAGCTCCAAGGACTGCTCCACACTCCTCATCTCTTCAACCAGGATTTTCTTCAAATCTGCCCCCGATTCTCTCAGTGCTTCTTTCATTTCAGCCTTTAATGACTCAAGGTCCTCCTTGGTTGCCAAATTGTCAGCCACAATATGTAGTATAATAGACTCCCTTTGAGGCTGGTCTTCCTCATCAGAATATCCATAATTGGGTCCAAGTACCATATATAATGGATCTGATGACCAACCTTCGATGTCATACTGCACAGCATCTGAACCAAGATGCTCCCCCTCACTTAGAGCATTCTCCTGAGGAATCTTCTCTAACTGTTCTGCTCGAGGTAACTCCACAACCTCCTCTTCATCTTTAGCAGATTCAATAACCATTTGCTCTAATAGTTCAACAGTAGGGTTAGTCCTATACTTTTCTGAGTCATCTAGGACTCTCTCATCAATGGTAGAAGATTCCACTCGTGCTTCCTGATCAGGCACTATATTGTCTGTAATATCAATCAAAGGGCTCAAACTGAGCTATTCTTCTTAATTTTCCTCATCATTTTCTTCAACAACATCCTCCTTTTCTTCATGAGCAAAATGATCTCACTCAGTTGCCGCATCCTCCTCAGAGGTGTCCTTGACAACATTTTGATATGATTCTTCTTCTTCTTCATCAGTGGTCTCAGTATCACTGTCCTTTAGAACAGTCTCTCTCCTTGGTAGTTCTTTTTGAGGGCTAGCTGCTCCAAAAGCTACTGTACTTACAGGACTGTGAGGTAAATTAGGATCACTCCCATCATCAATGGGGGTGTTATCTCTTTGAGGGTCCACAGATCCATCAGCCACCTCCTCATCAGAATAAACCGGTTCTGGCTCATCAGGCTTCAGGCCTGGAAATCTTTTGTCTCTTGGCCTAGTTGGATGAGTATTAGGGTCATAGTTTTCATACATCTTTCCTTTATCATTCAACCATTCCTTCATCTAGGGATTCCAGCTATTTTTCATGAACTTTCAAATTACCTTGGAGATACATACACTTTTCTTGGACACTATCATCTCTTCTTGATTTCCAGCCACAACTTTTACCTTTAACATAACTGAAATGAGCTTGGAATAAAATAAGGCATTGTACTTTGAGCTTGCCTTGGTCATATCCTCCAATTGTTCCATTAGTAACCTACATAGGTTAATCTTCTTCCCATGCTTCAGTAAGTACATCAGGAGTATGTCCTGGTACTTTAGTACTACAAAGTCCCCTCTCCTCAGACTAAGTACATGCTGAATGAATTTGAATAAGATCATGTCTTCTCCATTCATCTCAGCTGTAATGATCCTTCTTGATTTTATATCCCCTGTCAGTTCATCCAGAGCTTTTTCATACTCAAAAACATCACTTTCTGGAGGAGCCACTCTAGAGTAGTAGTCATAAATTCCTTCATGAGGAACTCTCAGGATGGCATCCCACTCAGCAGATGTGAAACTAACTTCATTTCCATTGACTCTGGACATTATCTTATGCACATACTCTTCCTCTTCGAATGTAAGATATTCATAGAATTATTTCACAAGCTTCGGGTAATAAGGTCCATTGTTGTTGGAAAATAATTCGGCCCATCCTTGGGAATCTAGTACTTTCAGTACTAATGACTTTCTCGACAACAGCCATTCTTCACTTAACTTTTTCTCAGCAAATATTTGTCTCTTGGCTAGATGCAGGTTTATAGGTCCCGACGGGGTGACACTAGTACCACTGGATTCGGCTCAAGTTATCCTGGGCCTTGGTGCATCCTCATTGACAGTCAGAGGTCACTTGGTTCTAGCAATAGAGATTGATAAACGTTCAAGGGCTTAGGTGAATGGTTAGGGTTTAGGAATTTCGAGAGCAAGGTTCAAGATTGGGAGAGGAAGGTGGATTGAAATGTGATCGTTGACTTTGATTTTATCATTTAGGGATTAAAAAATATAAAATAGAAATAATAAAATGAAATAAAATGGTTTAAATTCCCACAAAAATAAAAACAAACATCAAGGTATCCAACCGTGAGATGCATCAGTGAGTTATAACTGTGAGGTTCAACTGTGAGGTCTAACTGTGAGGTCTAACTGTGAGATCTAACTGTGAGGTTCGACTTGAAGGTCTAACTATGAGGTTCGACTGTGAGGTCTAACTGTGAGGCTCGACTGTGAGGTCTAACTGTGAGGTCCGACTGTGAGATCTAACTGTGAGGTTCGACTGTGAGGTCTAACATTGAGGTTCGACTGTGATGAAATTAATCATACCTAACTCATGTTTGATGTAATTTAACCTCTCATAATTCAAAGGCTTTGTGAATATATCTGCCAATTGTTGTTCAGTTCCAATGAATTCCAGAGTGATATCACCCTTTTGATAATGATCCCTCAAAAAGTGATGTCTCACATCAATATGCTTTGTCCTGGCATGAGATACTGGATTTTTGGAAATGTTTATAGCACTTGTATTGTCACACTTTATAGAGACATGTTTGAATTGATATCCATAGTCTAGTAATGTATGTTTCATCCACAAAATTTTAGCACAACAACTACCAGCTGCTATGTACTCAGCTTTAGCAATAGATAATGAAAAAAAATTCTGCTTCTTACTACACCAAGATACCAGTGACTTGCCTAAAAAGTGACATGTCCCAGAGGTGCTTTTTCTATCTAACTTGCAACTGGAAAAATCAGCATCCGAATAACTCAACAAATCAAATGATTGTCCTTTTGGATAGAATAATCCTAAGTTGGAAGTATGTTTGAGATATTTAATTTTTTTTACAATAGTTAAATGAGACTCTTTTGGATTGTCTTGAAAGAGAGCACACATGCATACACTAAACATGATGTCAGTTCTACTAGCTGTAAGATAGAGTAGACACCCTATCATACCACTGTAGTTGGATTGATCCACTGGCTCTCCAACTTCATCTGTATCCAACTTACAGGTGGTACTCATAGGTGTGTCACTACCTTTATTACCATCCAAATAAAAACGTTTTAAAATATCCTTAATATATATGCTTTGATTCAAAAAAATTCCTTTTTTATTTTGAAAGATCTGAAATCCAAGAAAAAATTTGATTTCTCCCATTAAACTCATTTGAAACTCATTTTGCATCATTTTTGAAAAATCATCACATAATGAACTTTTAGAAGATCCAAAAATAATATCATCCACATAAATTTGTACTATCAAAACATATTCAGAAATCCATTTAATGAAAAGAGTAGGATCAGCTATCACTTTGGTAAAACCTTTTGAAATAAGAAAAGAGTTGATCCTATCATACCATGATCTTGGAGCATGTTTTAAGCCATACAAAGCTTTAGACAGTTTGAAAACATGATTGGAAAAATGGGGATTTGTAAAACTGGGAGTTTGTTCAACAAACACATCCTCAACTATGTATCCATTTAGAAAAGCACTTTTAACATCCATTTGATAATGTTTGAAATTCAGATGAGCTGCATAGGCAAGTAGTATCCTAATGGCTTCTAGTCTAGCTACAGGGGCAAAGGTCTCCTCATAGTATATTCCTTCTTCTTGACTATATCCTTGTCCAACTATCCTAGATTTATTTCTAACTATATTCCCAGGCTCATCTACTTTGTTTCTAAACACCCATTTAGTGCCTATGGTTAAAGTGTCCTTGGGTCTTTCCACTAATTCCCAAACATTGTTTCTTTCAAAATGATTTTGTTCTTCTTGTATAGCCATTACCCAAAATTCATCATTGATTGCATCATTAATATTTTTGGGTTCAAGCTGTGAAAGAAAAGCTTGATGTTCAGCCTGGTTTCTTAGAGAAGCTCTAGTTTGTGTTCCTCTATTTAAATCGCCTACAACAGCATCTAGAGGATGATTCATGAGAGTCCTAATACCTCTAGGAAGGGCTGAACTAGATTCTTCATAGTTTTCTATTGGTTCAAAATCAGCAGGTACAGATTATGGAATATTTCCAGAACTGGATACTTTTACAGGGGATTCATTATATTTATCATTAAGGTTCAAATTTGATAAATCTTCCTCACGATTTTCAAGAGAAGCTTTAGGCTCATGTAGATCAGTCTCATCGAATTTGATATGAACTGATTCTTCCACACATTTGGTTTTCTTATTGAACACTCTATAGAATTTACTTGAAATAGAATAACCAAGGAAAATTCATTCATCACTTTTGGGAGAAAATTTGTCAATATTATCTTTAGTATTAAGAATAAATACTCTGAAACCAAAAAATAAAATGTAATTAACCTTAGGCTTCCTATTATTCCAATGTACATAAGGGGTCCTTTTCAGAATATGCCTAATAAAGACTCTATTAATAATGTAACAAACTGTATTTACATCTTCATCCAAATAATAAATAGGTAAGTCATACTCATTAAGCATAGTCCTTGAAATTTCTTGAAGGGTCCTATTTATTCTTTCTACAACTTCATTTTGTTGGGGTGTCCTAGGGGCAGAAAAGTTGTGACTATAGCCATTATGCGAGCAGTAGGATTCAAACACATGATTCTCAAACTCACGACTATGATCACTTCTTAGGGTTTTAATCATAAGTCCCCTACGATTTTCTAAAGACTTAGAATATATGACAAAGTAGGAACAAGATTCACTTTTGTGAGATAGAATGTATACCCATGTATACCTAGAAATGTCATCTATAAGAACATAAACATAGTGCTTCACATTTAAACATGAAACTCTTGATGGTCCAAAAAAATCCATGTGAACCAAATCAAGTGGTTCATAAGTTGAAACTTCTTTCTTTGGTTTGAAAGAAACATTGTGTTATTTTCCCTTTTGATAGGGATTACACACTTTATCATTTGGGAATTCCAGTTTAGGTAAGTCTCTAACTAAACATTTCTTAGATAGGTTCCTATGTTAGTCCATATTATAGTGTCCTAATATTCTATGCCACAACCAAGATTATTTATGAAAATCATTTAAACAAGAAACATTTTGTTTGGCCAAGGAGTTTAAATCAACAACATATGCATTCTCATTTCTATACGCAGTGAAAACTAAATCATTTTTTGAATTAAAAACATTGCATGAATCATTTTCAAATTTAACATTAAGTCCATCATCACATAAATGAGATATACTAAGTAAATTATATTTTAATCCATAAAAAAAAGTACTTTAGAAATTAATATTGTATCAGGGTTACCAATCTGGGCTAAGTAGATGATTTTTCCTCTTGCATTCTCACCAAAGGTAACATGCCCACCATCAACTTTAATTAGAATCTTAAAACACGAATAGTCTCATGTCATATCTCTTGAACATCCACTGTCCAAATACCATATTGTGTTATAGGAACTCTTTAAACAACTTCCCTACAAAATAGATTAAATATGGGATAATTTTGGTACCCAGATCTTCTTGGGTCCAGAAAGGTTAGCCAATAAAACTTTGGGAAACCATATTTGCTTTATAGAATTTCTGAAATCAAGAAACATATTTTGAGACACAAATACTTTGTTCGGTCCTTTAGAAAATTGTTTCTCAATAGATTGTCCCGAATTAGTAGGTAATTTTCCAGATTTTGGAAAAAATTTGTTTTTGCTAATGTGTCTTTGTCCAGGATGATATCCTAGACTAGTTGTATATTTTGGAGCAATATGTTTTCCAAGAAACTGTGTCAAGGCATCCCTACCAGTAGTGAACTTCTCAATATCCTTTCTTAATTGTTCATTAGATAATTTGAGATGGGTATTATCTTTCAACAATTGAGAATTATTTTCTTTTTCTACACTTAGATCTGTTTTAATGTTACTAGTTAAGGCATATTGTTTCTTCAAAGATTTATATTTATCTTCTAGTTCATTGCAGGTATCTTCCAGTATATTTCAATATTCAAACAGTTCATCATTAGACATATTTTCATCATTATCTGAGTCACTGTTATTTTCAGAGTAATAATCATTTAGAATAGGGGAAACAGGTACCTCAGATATCTTAGTCATGAAGCACATGTTGGCAGGATTCTTTTCAGAGTCAGTAGCTTCTGATTCACTTGTGCTGTCTTCTGAAGCACTTCAGGTTTCATTCATGGCTTTCTTGTACTTTTTGTCTTTATAGTAAAATTTCTTTTTGAATTTTAACTTCATACAGTCAGCCTTGATGTGTCCTTTCCTCTTGCATTCATAGAAGACTATATCATCGTCCTTGTCAGATTTCTTCCAATCCTTCTTCCACTTACCTTGTTGATCATACTTACCCTTGTAGTTTGGTTTTTTGAAAAACTTATTCTTCCTATAGAACTTATTAAATCTCCTAGATATTTGATCCATTTCTTCATCATTGTCTGAATATGAATCTTCACTAGTTAAACTAACAGTAGGTACATGTATTTTCTCCTCGTCTTTTCCCTTTAAAGAAGTAGACTTGAATGCTACAGATTTTCTTTTGGGTTCATAATCTTATTTTTTGTTCACCTTCAATTCCTGTTCATACATCATTAGTTTACCAATCAATTCCTTAACCGGTAGCTTGCTGATGTCACGAGACTCTAGGATAGACACAGAAGTTCCTCTCCATATGTCAGGGAAACATCTCAATATTCTCATGATCTGCATCATTTCTGGAAGAGATTTTCCTAGTGAACTCATGGTGTTGAAAATCTCATTGAACCTAAGATACATATCAGAAATGGGTTCATCATGTTTCATCGTAAAATTATCATATTTAATATTATAAGTATTTAACCTCATTTCCTTCACATTGGTTGTTCCTTCATGAGAAACAGGAAAGGTGTCCCAGATTTCACAAGCTTCTTTATATTCAGAAATTCAGTTAAATTATTCATCTTCTAAAGAGCAGTAAAGATCATTCAAAATTTACAGTTATTATTATAGTCATACTTTGTAGCATCATCCCAGGTAGATCTAGCTGTTTTGGGAATTTCATATTCTGATTCTATAGCAGACAAAATATCAAAACCAATACTTTCCAAATGAATTTTCATTTTAATCTTCCATTGAGCATAATTAACACCATTAACGAAAGGTGGCCTCTTAGTAGAATCACCTTCTAGTCTATTGTCCATAACTAGATTTTAGAAAATATATTAAAGAGAGAAATTTAAGAACTAACAGAAAATTAAGATCTTTTAGTAAAACCAAAATCACAGTTTGAAAACAGAGGGTTTGAAAACCTTTTATAACTAATAATAAACCTCTAATACCAAATGCTGTTCAGTGTGGAAACTCAAGAGGGGGGTTGAATTGAGTTCCAATTAAAATTTCTGTTAAAAACTTTTAGGATTAAAATCCCCAAAATTTGAACAGCCCAGTCAATTAAGGCAGTAGAGATATAAGTGAGTTATTACTCAACATGTTTCTCAAAGGTTTATTACTCCTTAGTTGAATCAGTATGAGAACTAATTCGAATTTTGAAACAAGTTTACTAAACAACTCAGATATACACCCTAACCCGAACTAACAATTAGAGTGAATGTAAAAATAGATTTCTGTCTTTGAAAATATAAGCACAATGGATAGATGTTAAACAGACTAAAGAAAAAACTAAACACAAAAAATTTAAACAAGAGGTTCAGTCTTAAGTCAAGACCTAGTCCTCTCCACTTGGTGATCACCTGCCACAAATAAATTATATTAAAAGTGATAAACAGCCTGTATCAGGATTTAAAACAGCTTTCACAAATTGTACAGGTTTTTCAACCTCTACCACAGTTTTACGTGGGTAAAAAAATAAACTACCAAGCCACACCAGGCTTCTTCCACAGCTATACGTGGGAAACACATGTAAAGATAGTTTGGTATAGGGATTTTCAGTATCCCTCAGTTCAAGCACAAGAGTAAGTGTGTGTATCACATACACACTGCTCACAAATGTTAAGTATTTAAACACAGTATAGCTAATGATGGTAGGGATGAGTTTAGAATGCTCTATTGTGTTGTCACATCAGCTTTGGACTCGTTGTAATGAATTAAGTGAAGTTTTGGTCCTTCTCTGCGAGTGTTCTCCAAAACAAAGTGTCACAACTTCCAGGTTATAACTTCTAAATGTAGAGATGATCAGCTTCTTGGATGTTAAACTCTGTGCAGTACACCACTATAGATTGTAGAAGGTTCTTTTCAATATATCATTGTGCATCTCTTGTTCCTTTTGGATTAGTGCTTGAGAGTTCCCTTCTTCTTTCCAGTATGTTCGGGTTCTTATTTTTGTGTCTCTCTTCTATGTATTTTATATAGTCTCTTGTTTTTGTGTTTTGTTTTCTAGTAGGGGATGACAAGAGAAATTTTTCAACCACGTGTGGTCTTCCTCGAACATCATATTGTTTCCTGATATCCTTGCAAATATCATTAAATAATGTTAGGTGCATTAATTTTTCCAGACATGACTGTTATAATAGTATTAATAAAATAGGTAAAGAAAAGAGTGGAATATCATTAGACAGGTAGAAAAATCATGTCACACGGTAGAATTCAACTGTGGTCTTTTCAACTGTGAAATGTAGTCTTTCCATCTGTAGACTTCAGCTGTAGTCATTCCATCTGTAGACTACAACTGTAGTCTATTAATGGTAGTTGTTTATTCTTTGTAAAAGTGGATCCTCATCAGTGAACTCCATCGGTAGGATCAACATTAAACCTTTAACAGTAAGGTTCTAATTGGTAGTTCTGTAACATCAGACTACTTCAACTGTAACCTTTCCAACTGCAGGATTGAACCGTGAAGTTCTCAATAGAATACTTGAGAAAGAGTCTGAAAGTGGACTTCTAGCGGAAGCCTTGTTACAGTAGTGACCTAATGACAGTAACTCTTTGTCGGTGAGATTTGATAAGAAGATCCTCGATAGACTTGTGATGGTAACCATGTACCGGTAGCATCCAACAGTGACTGTAAATCTTCGACAATGATCTTCTAGCATTAATAACTTAAGGTGATAACAAGCTATAATGGTGACATTGAACAGAAGGATCTTACTAGTATCCTTTAACAATGATCTTATATTTAGATAGATATGGACTGTAAGTTGATGTAGTAAAGTCATGATTCTTAAGAATATACATTTTTAAGAAAAAGATAATTGAATATGTAGATTAAAAAGATTAAAGATTGACTTATTATATTATGATTGGTATTTAAACATGATTTGTGATCATTAAAACTTGAGAGTCCAACGGTTCATGATGATGTTATTGCCTATATATGTGGTATATTTGTTGAAATATTTGAAGAAAAATTAAATCTATTTTAAAATTTGAATTTATGTAAGATTCATTGGAGAAATATATCGAATTATATAGCATTATATCATAAGTTGGGAAATAAAATAAAGAAACAATATCACTTTGAAATTACAACATATCTATGAAGTATAAAATAAATTAAAATGATAGTTTTTGAGTGCAAATGGTTTAATTATTTTATATCTTATGTGTTATATGCTCTTGATAAGCTTCATATAGTCATAGAGAATTTAATTGACAAACAACTGAATTTGAAAGATAAGAAGGTAAAATAGATTTATTGATCAATTCATGAAATATATAACTCGAATGATGTATGGAATGAAAAGGAAAATATTGATTTTCAAGGAAGGATGATATAATTTTATTATGATAATTACTCCCTCGACTTATTGTTTATTGAGATGGATTTTTCGTAGAGAAATATGGAAGTGGAAATAATTGAAACTTCTCAATTAGTTGAGAAGAGGTTTTCTTCCACACATAATATAAAAACAAGTCATGCATAAGTAAACCATTATAATGTTTTCTTAAAAGGAATGGTATCATTTGGAGAATACTATACCACATGCACTTTAAAATATTTAAAAAAAAATTTAGATTTAGTGGTTTATACTAAATCTTGAATTTCTAGAAGTGTTGGAAAATAGAAAAGTTCTATAAAAATATTGGGGAGTAATATTTTTGGGACTTCAACTAACATGTTAAGGGAGGATATTGGAATTTACTATAGAAGAAATTCCATAAAAATAGACAAAAATATTTTAGTTCTGGTTTGAAAATATCAATTATTTCATGATAGATATCCCATATGCAAAAATGACAATATTGATTGGAAGATGATGTCATTTTTGGAGATTCAAGTACATGACTATTGATTGATGGCACAATGTGTTGTTATGTGAAAATCAATTTTTTTTAAAATAGATATAAATCATATAGAAATCAAATAATTGTTTTAAAATAATTACACCTCATATAAGTGGAAAACATTTCTTATTGATAAGAAGATTGAGATATTGAATAACTTTTATGATATGTGAAACATATGTGGTAAAAAATACGATTTATGTTTGTACAACCCTTCCATGTAGAATGTAATTACTAATGAGAAAAGAGAACCAAATAAGTTTGATAAGAATGTGATCAAATTCAGTAAATCAGCCTTTGGAGAAAACCTAGGGAAATAAAAATTGAATCATCTACTCTAAAGAAGAAATAGATGAAAAATGGGGAGATTAATCTTACTTGATAGAGATTCTATTTTTTTGTCAATAGATGAAACAACATAGAACAATGGATAATTACCATAAATTCTAAATAAAATGGTATTAGTATATTTTCAATAATATAATCAATCCAATATAGAGATTTTAGGATTTTATTAGTGGCTGAAATTATTTATGAACAAGTGGAGAGGCTCCATAAGTAGGGAAAAGTCAAAGATAGTGTTGTGGTTCATGGAAGGTGAAACATGGAAGGAGACATGATTTTCAGACTAATTAATATTTCTCCAAAATAGATTAAAAAAATAGATAAAAAATAAAAATATAACATTAAAAACCTTTAATTGATAAATAAGGTATCCAAAACAAATAACAAATATGAGATGGTACCTAAAGGTTTTCTTACTATTCGACCAAATTAGTAGGATTTTTCTGAATATTTAGAGTAAATAGAAAGAAAAAATATTACCCTATGTTATAAGGTTGAAGAATCTATTCCATATAATAATAAAATTGAAAATTGTAAGAAGACCATGCTATCTAAATGTGAATAGACATGGAAATATAAAGGTTCAAGCATTATGAAAACATGAGTTGAATGTTGTGGGTTGGGAAAACTTTCTCAAACCACATGATCAAGATAAAGAGATATATATCCATATTAATATCTAATAAATATGAAGGTGTTTTAATTTTGGGTAATTGATGGGAATCTCTATGTGAAGAATCTCTTGAGGGGGAGTAAGAAAACAATGTCAGTCTCCTAGAGAATTTAGTTTTTTTAAAAAATTTAGAATTATTGATTGATTTGAAAAAAAGTGATGAATCAGGAATTATTTTTATTATCCAATAAATATATTAACTCATATATATATATTTTTTCAAGGGGGGGTGATTATATAACCAAATAGGAAAGAAAATACATGAACTTGAATGTTTAAATGTGTATTTTTAATGTGGTGTGCCTGTTCTAGATCCTTTTTAAAAACAAAGTTATAAAGACCCAAAGAATTGAAATTTTTAGATGGCATGACATGATGAAAATCTATAGAAAATATTGTTTCTAAACAAATCAGTAGTGTTTTCAACGTCTAGTTTTTTCATGTGTAATTTGAGTTGGTTGATTTTTGAGAAATTAATAAGGAGAATGTAATGCTATTATAATTTAGGTGCTATTATGATATTATTTATTTATAATAGTATATTCTAACTAATGAGTTATTATAAAAGATAAATTTATTCACCCCTGGAATTTATAGACATTTTAGAAAATTGAAGAAGGAAATATCATATTTTTAAATATTTTTATTCAAAAATGGATTTAGGATTTTTAGGATTCAGTTAATATCTAAAAATGCCAGTCCTTTTCAAGTGGAACATTTTTGAAACTATATGGTGAGAAGAATTATTAGTTAAAATCCATTTGGATATAAATTCTAATAGAAAGATCAATATTTAGAAGTTAATATCAAATATTTAAACTATTATTAATTGGAACATTAACTAGTCTTTCAAGTGGTGTCGATCAATTTTTGAGAAGAAAAGTTTCAATTTTGATGATGTCATCCCAAAAACCCACATTATTAATTAGGGGGAGAGGAATAAAATCCCTAAATTTTGGGGGAGGATAATTCCATCACCTTTTAATTTATTTTCAATTAGGGGGAGATAATGTTATGTGGAGTTTATATGTTTATTTGGAATATTTGGAATTGAAAAAAAAGAAGACTCAAGAAACCAAATGTTTTTGGATGTATTTTTTATCAATAATGAATTTAAATATAATATGTGAAAAGATGAAAGGGGAAATTAATTAGGGTGTTGACTCATTAAGGGATAAGTTATGTTCTCATATGATAGTTATATGGGAATAGTGATTGAAGAAGATACAACACACATAGTGGTAAAATAGAATTTGGAGGAGACTATATAAAATAATTGGTTTGAATTATTCACAATAGCTCTATATATTAGATTATTAATAAATAATTATTCATGACTATGAAATTCTATAAAGGTTGTGAATCCCTATTATGAATTATTCTAATGAAGTAAATTCCATTGAAGAAGATTTCTACTGATTGGTTTTGGGTATCCATCTTATCGAGGTGTGGTTTAAGAGAATTAACAATATTCAAAACATGGTGGAGATATAGTTAAAAGTGGAGAGCCCTTTTTAGGTGAAAAAATCTAGTTTTATTTGGTATATATAGTGTATATAAACTCTTTATTAAAGGATAAATTCCCCAATGATGTCATAGTATTTATTAAATGTTGATTCATAATTTAGATGGAAGACATATTTGTAGAAATAATATTTTATGAGTATTTAATATGACACAACACAATAGAAAGGTGGTTGAAGGAGCATGAAATTAATTTCATATTTTCTACAATCAATTAAAGAAGTTTGGAGATGATTTTATCTGGTTGTGGATGGATAGAGTAAGATTTGGTGGATCCCTTGTTTGAAATGATTATTGTTTTAAATTCCAAATAAATTTCAAGTATTCTTATAATCTAATATCTATGTATACATATTCACATACATGAAGTGATTCATGTATGAATATTTAACATCATATTAAAATCCTTGAATTTAAATCCCTAATTTATAAAAATTAATTTTCATGTTAAGATCAATGTAGTGGATCTCAATATACATATCGGAAAAAGTGAATTCAAATTCATCCAACATAAAAAATTCCCTACATATATGATTCACATAAAAGGATATGTCAACATTAGTGAATTTATATGTGTATGTTATTTATATCATCCACTGAATCTAGTGGTGTATCCAAATGAGAAACTCATAGGTTAATTGACTATGAATAACCACATATCCATGTTTAGCTATATGATGTAATGTGTATTGAATATGTGATGGACGAAAATTTAAAAACTCTAGAATAGTTAGTTATAAAGAATAAAATAACATTAGTGGATGTTTATGTTGTTCTTTCAAGATTTAAAAAGAACTATTCCCATTTAATCCATGACTTGATCCTATTCTGAGGATGATTCAAGGTAAAGAACCACAATATATACTATTTGATGAATAAAATGGAATCATTAGGTTTTCATGAATAATAAACTTAATGTTCCATAAAGCATTGAGTAATTGTAATTTTTTAAAGAATAAATCTCTATGATATGAGTATTTTTTAATGTATACTATGAAATGAAAATAAATACTATGATTTTAACCAAGTCTGTAATAAGTTTCACAAAACAATATTTGTTTGTTTTATATCATACACAATTGTGAAATATGAAATTAATGGATTTGAGTGGATATATTTTGAGAAGATGAGATAAAAAATTCTAGTAATATTATCTAAATATATATTCTATTTATAACGTTAAAAAAGATGAAAGCTAAAGGTATGGGTAAGTATTTCATTTTTATGAAGACATTATTTTGAAAATGAATAAGTGGATTATGGTAAACAAAAAATGAGTATTTTATAATAATAATTATAGGTCATATTTGAAAAAGATAATAAGATATAAAATTTATTCTATTTAAAAAATTAGGAATATATTGAATGGTTTCACTGGTCTACATAGGTTTTGAGAATATTAATAAGAGATGAGAAGAATAATAAGAAGTGACAATTGATAGGGTGGTGTGAGTTAATAGATATAATTTGGGGGAACAAAATATCTAAATGCAGTAGAACTAGGAGTACCCATTTCATGTTGTTGTTAATATGAATAATGATTCATCTGTAATTCAAAAATAAATTTGAGTGGGATGAATTAGTGAAAATAATACTATAGGAAATGATAAATATGTTTCTAAACTAGTGTTGAGGTCATTAGTAAGTTAATCCTTTCAGAATTACTGAGTTAGAAGTCATGGGGAATAGATATGTGAATGGACTATGAATCTGAGATAGAAGTGGAGACCTTCTTTCATAAAATTTATTATGAATAATTATTATTATTAATAGACTCTAATTTTTTTAGAAGTAGAAATATTATGTTGATGAAAAAACATCATTTTGAGGATCATAGATCTACTTTCAGGTATTTGTAGAAAATAAATTCTTGAATATACATGATGTGAATATATCGAACCTATGGGGCTTAGATTATGATATAAGACCACCACAAAACTATATTACTATAGTGGCAAGTAATTTAATAGTTCCAATATGATGTTGGAATGTTATGTTCTATGAGTTTTAAGAAATTGTCTAGTGAGGCTATAGACAAGGGAAGATCAGTGAGACTATCATCAAGTTGGGGTGTGTAAAGCACAATCCACTTATAATTTTGATATTTTATTATAATGGAAAATTTATCATTGGGGCCAGTAACCAATCATTGAAATGAGTAGGTCTTCTTAATAATCCTTGTCAAATTCCTTGTTTTCTTATACCTTTATTTATTGCATTATTCGGGTAAGGATTTCAGATAAAATAATGAGTTAATAAAAGATGAATAAGTCTAATTGGTTATACTAAAAGTAAAATAATGTGTAAAATGGTTTTAAGTGAGAAATAATTCAATCCTTCCATATTAGTGGTACACTAATCCTATGAATCCTCACATTGGTATTATAATGTTATCTAATCCATGATGTGTAACATGTAGCATTTTCAAAATATAATGAGCCGTTTTAAATAAAAATAAATTATTATACACAATTCTATTGATAATTAAATATAATATATTCACCAAAATGCAATTCAAAAAATATTTTAAAAAATTATTAACTGATGATATTTTAGTATCAACCTCATGAATTTTAAGTAGTTTCACCATGACACTCTAATGATAAGTGATTATTAATTTTTAGATTGATTGCATCACAAATTTCAAGTATTCACCGTGAATTTTTTCAAAATGATGAGGTATTTGAGGAATCCATTCATAATTTAAACTTTTTCCTTTCCGTATCAAATAGATTGATTCCCCTTGAATTTTATGTTAAGAAATTATTATCATGGATAAAATAATAAATATAATAGTTCTAGGTCAAGATCTGTTTCAAAATGTTAGGTCCTAGATGTGAGATAGAAAAATGTCCAAAAAAGAGTGAATTTACATTTTCAATAAATTCTAATGATTATTAAAATTTAATTATTATTTTAATGAAAAAATCATAAAGGCACAAGACATTTTTAGTAGTTTAGATCAAAGTGATCATACACATACTCTTCACTTATCTAAAATGTAGAGGGAAATAACACCTACAATCTATGAAATATCTTACTTTTTTGGGGATTCACAACCCTTACACTAGACTTTTTACACATAGAATCACAACCTAATTACATATAATTCTACACACCTAGAATAACAACCCAAACTATTTCTATATTTTTTCACCTTTACGCACAACCTGAATAGTATTTTATTTCTTTACCATAACGAATAAACTAAATAGTTCTTCAATATTTTTCTTAAAGGAAAACCATGAAATAATTTTAAAGTGGATTAAAAAATCACTCAATCCTAAAATTTAATAATATTCACAGCCCAACACTAAAGTAGATAGATAATAAAAGAAAAATGTAACACTGTAGAAACAAGTATAGATAATGAATGTCAAAATTCCAAGGAAACAATTATCACTTAAATAATAGAGATGTTTTATTTGAAATACTATGAAAATTATCACACCAATTATGATCAAAAAGTTTACAAGAATGTTGTATCTATAAGGATATGATTTTTATCCAAATCACAATTTAAATTTGAAATAAGAATTAATTTTCTTCAATTCCTGAAGATATTTCTAGATGAATAATTTTAGAGAATTTGTTCATAAATCTTACATAACAAACCCATGTATTAAAAATCATACACTTCCACTCAGTGTCCATTTTTTGACAATAGAATAATGTTTCATGAAATAACATCATGATTTTAACATTATGTCATTATTGATCCTAATCATCATTATACTTTGTGAATAACATTTAAAAATAGAGTATCAGCCCAAAAACCTCCATAAGGGCCATATAAAAAAACATAAAGAATTTTTTTCATCATTTTTATATAGGAAAAATAATTATCATGATGGTTTACTAGAAAACATGTGAACCAATATAAATTTTTTGAAAAAAGATACTTCTTATCATTCAAGGGAATAACCCTTATATTAAATAAAATATAATTAACATATCTATGGAATTCCAATGATTTCTAAGAAAATTCATTTTTGAACGTAAAAAATTCTTATTTAAACCTTAGGTAATCATCTTCATAAAACTCTTATAATAACCCATATAAATTGATTAACCTTCTCGGTAAATTCCAGAATAACTTTCTAGAGAATTTAATAATTATTCAATGTATTAGAGATATATATCAGTCTCACCTATCATCATAAAAACTTACCATTTACCATAAAATACATTAAAAATATATTATCATGAAATTATATTATCAAACTCATAAAAATACACTTTTAAACATAAATATAAAATTTTTAGATATTGATCTATATCTTTCCATTTAAACCCATTTTTCAAAAGTAAAATAATGAGAACAAAATAGAAATGATTTTTCAATTAAATTAAAGTGTAATATTTTAATTAAATTATATTAAAAATAATGGGTTTGGTAGTGGAAACATTCAATTATATTGTATATGTTTAAACCACACCTTTTATACTATCTAAATAAAGTCAAACATTCTATTGGAAAAAATGAATAAAGGATCCTTTAAAATAAATTAATAATAAATTCATAGGAGAGTTAAAATTACCTTTTTAATTTATTTATTTAAATAATTACACATAAATCAAGAAATATTTACATGAGGAAAATATTAGAAATAAATCTGGAAAACATTTTAAAGAATGGTTTTATGATAGAATATCTATTTTGGCTAGTTAACAATTGAAACAAAGAATCCTATAAAGAAATCAAAATAAATGGGGTTTTAAAAAAAAATTTAGATAATAATTATAAAATAAATTAATAATTTAGTTTATACACCCCAAAAAATCATGTGTTAAAAATATATTATGTCACAAAGAAAGGGAATTGAGTCTAGATATCTCTTACATATAATCTGACTTTTTATGTATGTTATTTATCTTCATAAATAATAAAGTAATTTGAATTATTAAATTGATTAATAGTAATTTTAAATATCCTTTATCCTTTATTATTTCTTTTATTTCACTTATTATCATTTAATACTTAATCACATTATTTATTAATGTCACTTCAGATGTTTTGAGGATGTTTGTTTCATAAGTCCAAAATTACTTTGGTAGGTTGAGTATGGTAAAACGGATCATGATTATATCATTTAAAAAATATTAATAACATTATATTTAAAAAATTTATATATAAATTACACTTTTTAAATTTTTTTAATGGTTGGGGCCAAAGCCTCAATTTATTATTTAAAGAAAAGACCTCTTTATACTGGGTAGAGGGAGACCAATTACATAGCCCGAAGGCCCCAGGCCAAGTGGCCTAAATACAAGGCTTGAAGGACCATTTTTTGGCCTAAAGGACCCCTCAGTGAACAGTACTACTACAGTACCCACACTGCTATAGTACCTGCTACAGTACAGCCACTGCTATAGTACCTGTTACAGTCCCTCCGCCACTACAGTGCCTCTGCTGCAACAGTTCCGCCACTGCTATAGTACTGATTTCAATATTCAATAAGCATGAGTGAAATAATGTATTAATATTTTTGTCTTTAAATAATTGATAATTGTTTCATTAATATTATATTAATTATTTAAACTCACTTATTTATACAATTCATGTGAGTAGGTGACATAAAAAATTGTTTGATTCACGAAGTGGTAGTTTACAAGTACACATGAGTTATGTTTTTATTTTTCGTTGAATTTCAATAAAAGATTATTAATAATTATTTTTCATTGAGGAATAAAATTTATATCATATATAATATTATTTTTATTGTATCCACTACTTTGATAATTTATAAGACTCATTGGTGAAAAATTAGATACATCCTCTTGTAAGGCAGTAGTCTGTACATACTCATGGGTGACGTTTTCATTTTTATTTAGATGGGTTAGTCAATGAAATTGGATTATACCCTAAATATAATGTCATTTAAGTATATCTGAGATATTTATATTAATATTTTAAATTTTCAAGGGACTATTTAATTAGGTAAATGAATAAACAAAAAAAACTTGTTTGAGAACTATATTTCTTCTTCAGTCAACTTCCGTGGGTTTATACGTAATGTCTTATTAGAATGCTATTTTGATCAAGCCACGACCAATATGACATGCATAAGAATTATTGGATGAATTTTTTTTGGGTTTTTATGAGTAAAGTTTCTCTTTCTTTGTGTAAGAAAGAGGATAGGCTATATACTTTTATAAGTGTGGGATATGACACACTTGGAATTTTTCAAAAGATTAAAATATATTAATGCTTTACTCATGAAAAATGGAACTAAAATGACTTATTTTAAATTAAGAAGTAATATATGGTTTAAATAATAGGATTTTGAAATTTTTTATTTCAATTTAACCCTTATTATTTTAATTTTATCTGTTTTAACCCATTTTTACTCATACCACAATAACTACCTTTTTTTAGCAAAGTTACTATTTATAATGAAAAAATTGAGTTTCACATATTTACCAAATTTAATCATCCTTAGTCAACATATAAATTCTAATTTTTATATATTAAATTTATAATGTTTGTGAATATTTATTTTAAAATCAGAACATGTAATGTAATGAAAAATGATTTTATGAATAAATGCCTTTCTATGTATAAAAATGTTTTTTATACCAAATTCATATATAATTTTCATCCCAATAAAAATTATTAAATTATGTATAATTAAATGAAACTAATGAAATTCTAAAAACAATATAATATTAAATTTTATATTTTAATTAATTCAATTGAAAACAAATTTTTCTTAAATAAATTGGTATTTTTTACTATTTCTTCAAAATAAAGTTGTGTAGGAAACACTCAAAAATTCACTTTAAGATAATTTTTATATAATAATTTTAAAAATGAATTTCATTTTTTCAAATTAAATTTTTTTTAATTGTACTTTTTATTAAAACCTTTTTTTCCTGAAACACGATTTAGATATAATAAAAAAATATTATTTTTGACTACGAAATTACATATTATTATTTCAATGAATATGGATGTATGAAATATAATAACTGAATATTAATATGGAACGAAATTGATCAATTAGTAATTTTACCTGGGTTTTCATAGCAGTACTTCATAGTTTTTTGTAACCTCTAATTTTTTTTTGTTTTTTTGATTGGTCTGTCAAACCTCACTAATAGAGGATAATTTAATTATATTAAATTTTAAAATTTTAATTTCATTCATTAACATTGTTCTCTACCATTTTATATGGTGCAATTTGTTCTCAATAATAATAATATACATGTATCATAATAGTTTATTTACCAAACTAATTAATATTATTAATAAAATATTTCATTCTCTATAAAAATATATTTTAGGATCCCTTAAAATGATCCCATATCACATGCATGTCTAACAATTAATATTAAAATGCATTTCAAATTTAAAAAACACATATTTAGAAATACATAACATGAATGTTTTAACTATGTGATATTCAATTAAATATATCTAATATAAATTAAAAATAATTTTCTCATACTTTAAATATTTGATATATAATTATTGATAAATTAAATCAAAAGAAAAATTCAACACAATCATGTAGTAAATCAAAAAATTAATGAAAAAGTAATATAGTGCATATTTTCCAATTTCACATAAGATTGTAATTCACATATAATAACTTTCATATATAATCGATTTTAATATAAGTGAAAATATTAAATGTAACGAAATTTATATAAGTAACATGTTTTTTTCAAAGAAAATTTCACACATAGTCAAATTCAGGTATAAAAAAGATTTATCATATGTAATTTCACAAATCCCAGATAATTCATATTAGAAAATTTCATTCAGGAGAATTTAAAATTAATGATTTTAAACATATTCCATATTTTTAGGAAAAAGAACTATTAGTCATGAAATTTAAAATCCATATAAAATGATATGAATTTCAAAAAATAAATAAATATGATTTTAAAAGCTGTGAGAAATTATAATTATTCAATTTAAGAAGATATAATTAAACCAATAGTACTTATGAATTACCCAGATTAGAGGGAATAAATATTATAATGTTATATAATTATGAACAACATAAAATGGATCAAGATTTAATTTAATAGTTGGATATCTTTATTAATAACCGAGTAATAGGAGTAAAACTCTTGAATATGGGATGTCTATTGGTAACTTATTTTATATGGATTAATATCAAGAAAAAACCAATACAGGGGCAATTCATCAAAAAATTAGCTAAATCTATAATTTTATTTGACTTTTTAAATCCATAAACAACATTAAGAAAACATATCATAAATTACAACACCCATAATAATAATGTAGTTGAGAAATAAAATTTTTTAAATATTTTGGAAAAATTATTGCTGAATGAGGAAATAGTGGAATCATAATTTTGAATGATTTATAATGGTGAAGAATATTATTACCAAGAAACATTTTAGAGATCTCCACCCAATTTTGAAACCCATAATATTAAATATTATTTGGATTCTGAAAAGGGCCATTAATGATGGATATGGGGAACTTGGATGAGTATTTTATTAATAGGTACTTGTATAAAAATGGATGTACCCTTTAGAATTGTAAATGGGTTAGGGTACCCACCCAAAATGATAAGATCAACACAATAAAAAGTTATAATAGGACATAATTTATTAAGACTTATTATCAAAAATGAAAAAAAACATGATTAATAATATTTTTGGGATCAGGCTAATATGTGACCTGATACCCAACCCACTTGACATAATATAGTTATAATATAAATAAATTTTTTTAAAAATATTTTATTACGTCATTAATATCTTAATTAAAGAATATTTTATATAACCATGATTTATCATTAAGGCCATATTGGGAAACATGTCATGATGGGATTGGTCCTACCAGACCCAGCTAACAAATAGTATTTTTTTCAATTCTTGAGTAGTGAATAAGTAGGGACACCATACGTCGGGCCATACCCAATTAATAAATGGTTCAAGAATTCCCTCTTCACAAAAACTATCAAATCCTAAAATTATCCCCATGATTTTTTCTCAATCTGATGACATAAAATTTTGAGAAACAATTGAATAATATTATGTATAAAAATAAATATTTTTATACCTTTACTATATAAACTAGAGTGTAAACCTTGATGAAATCATACTCTTATTCCAATATATTGAGGAATGAACCACTGAATAGGTACCCCCTTCAATATATCATTGAAATTTCCATTATCTTCTATCTAAATAGGAAATTACTAAGGATCCATGGAATAAAATATTGTGTTATGTAGTAAAAATAATGTATAGCAATAGAATATCATTGATATTATGAGATTATTGATTATCAAAATAAAAGATAAAATATTGGAAAAATATCAACGGAAAATGGTAAAATAAGGAGGATGCAGATGACAAAATCTATTATCTCAATCCACATTCCACACCCTTATCCATTAAATTTTAAAAACTAACATCTAAATTCCTATAAATGAGAAATAATAATTCCCATATAAAATAACAAATAACAACTCCTCTACTCAGGCTTCTAGAGTATACTATTTCCAATAGTGTAATTAGGGATTCATGACCAAAAACCTTCAAACACTACTAAAATTACATAATTATATATATTAATAAGGATCTAATAAATTTAAATCCCCAAAATATTTCATAGATATGTTTTGACCTAATTTTTTTATAGGAGACTCTGTTGGGTATAAGTAAACTTATCACCAATAAGACCCATAATAGCCTTTTTTTATTTTTATTTTTGATACATTAATTCTATTTTTATGTTATTTAAGTTATTAAACCTATATAGAGGATTATAATTATTAGTTTATATTTTTATCTAGAATTTATTTATTGTAAAGTGTAAATATAGGGCGGTTACATTTATGAGAGAAAACTGAAGAGGGGATCCTAACACAAGTCAAGGCCTCCTAAACTATAAATAAAAATAATAACAACACTAATAAATTCAAAAATCCAAAAGAAATTTATATCTATAAAATGTAATATGAAATTAAAACCTCATATAAACCTGATAATGTCTCGAAAAAATATACAACTGAATATTATTTTTGAGAGGTAAAGGGATTCTGGTACATATATAAGGGATTCCAAAACATGGATAATGCAAAGACAACATTTAACTCTAAGAGAGATAATTTTGTGCTTCCCACCTAACATCAGTAAGGGTGGTTTGTACAGTTTAAAATAAAATCATTGAATGGGTTTCCTATCATGGGAAAATTAAAAATTTATTTCAGAAAATATATTTTAAAACCCAGATTCATTAGATAATGTTTTCTGTAGATCTATTTATGTGAGGATATGATTTTAAGTTCAAAATATTCAATATAAGAATAATATAATAAAAAAATTAACATACAACAAGTGCAATGTTCCATATACCACTGAGAGTATAAAAACCTCAATACTAGAAACCTAGAGTTGTTGTTTACGCTATTAGATTAGTACAAGATACAAGAAAACTCACTATAAAGAATCAGTCCCTTCAATAGTCTTGGAGGACTAGTTACATACATTTGTTCGATAATATATTGAAATATAAAATATATTTCATAAAAAACATTCTTGTATCCCTGATATTACTCATAATATCATTATCCATATCACGGGGAAAGGAAAATAAATAAGGTGAGAGTTCAAATTCATATTAATGATTACAAAAAAGAGAATATAACATGAAAAGATAAGGAATAATCATTATGGAAAGGTAAAAAACCTGAAAATACATGTCATTTAATCAATAACATTAGATTAAAATGCAATCATGGATAATGTGAATTTAATAAAATCAATGATAATAATAAAATAATTATAAATGAAAGAAATTATTAATTTTGGGCATTATGATATTATATATCATGATAACTTACCATTAAGACCTTGTTCTAAGAGATTTTAATTGATATGTAGGTATACCTCAAAAAAACACTTAAAATATTTAGGAAAATGGTTTCTCACTGGAGACATGTCATTGGATCAAGGGATATCTATAATTTTTCCCCGACAATCATTGCATGTCGACTTCATTCCTCATATATTGAGTGATCAAATTAATAAATAAACCTATATGCATTATCATCAAATAATCATATGGACTATAGAATATGTAATATCATAATTTCTATAGTCAATAAAATAACACTCAATATAAAACACCTTATTTAAAAATGGTATATTGTTTTGGTAATATTAATATCCATGATATATAGAGTATGTGTTTTTAAGATAATGTTAATGTACAATAATCTCAATAATGTGAATTTTCCCAGAGGTAATTAATGACAAAAAAATTAAAAGAATAAATATGAAAATAAATTGATCAAAAATAAAGGTTTTTTAATAAATATATGTCAATAGATAGATAAATAGAATGGAAGGAAAATATTAAATTTTAATTTTATAAAAAAATATTTTTAATACCATTAAAAACATATTGAAGATGATAAAGAGCATAAAATGGTTATGGTGGTGGGAAATCCCATTAATGCAGTATATGTTAAAAGAAAATATTCTTTTTGAATTTCAATAATGAAATTTAAAAATTAACCTTTCCAAATATAATATCAATATTCAATTAAAAATTATAAAGAGTAATGGATAACATAAAATCTTCTTGATAAATGAGTGGAGTAAATAAAAGGTCCTTTTTTAATTTATTTTGAAAAATTTATTCATGGTATTAAAATACCCTTAATTATATACGAAATAAGGTGAACTTTTATTTTTAATATTTCATCACTTATTCAGGTTAAAAAGAGGAGAGAATATTTAATAAATCACCAAATTTCCTTAAATATATAAATGATAAGAAAATATACGTATCTTATGATAAAAGTTTTATATGATTCTTTTAATGAAAATCATGTTATTATTAAAAGAAAATTAAGTTGTAAAAAAGTTCTTACCACTTTTATATCTTTTTAATTGTAACCCCTTGAAAGAATAAATTTGATGAAAATATTAATAATCATTAATACAAATATATTCATAATAAATACACCAAATATTAATCATATATAACAAATAAATGTAGATTCATGTAAAATACTAAATATTTATAAATGGGGTGGAAAATGAGATGAAATCTTTTACCACAATATTGAATTTCCTTGTAAGTTATTTAACCATCATGTAATATAAATTTATATTTATTATAATGATATAATTTAGAAATATTTATATATATGATATCAAATATGATAGTTTTATAAAATCTTTTTACCCATTTGATAAAAATATTTTATTATTAACATTATTTCTGGTGATAATTAATCCATTTTCACTAAGAATTTCGATTTTATAGTTCTTGTATTCATACGTTGATTAAGGTTCCATAATCCCTATTTTTTTTTTACTATGATGTAAATATCATATATATTCATCATAAATATATTTACAGTCATCCATAAAAAGTTCAGATAGGAAAATGAATTACACTGTTCGTAGAGATGGTAGACTATACATACACATGAACACTATTTTCCCATTTTAATGAAAGAAATAAAATAAATGTTAATAATAATTCAAATTTCTAGAATAATTAATATATCTTATATATTCATTAAAATCATACTTTCTACCATCCATGTAAAATGTAAATAAAAAATAGATCACCCAGCTTAGTGGAAGTGGCAGTCCACACATAAGCAAGAGTGATGTTATCATTTTACAATAGATTTAAATGTAAGGTTGGTATGATATTATATTTACATAAGAATAATAAATTAATAAATATCATATATTTTTATTATTTTTATCTTTATAACCATTCAAGTAAAATGGTGATGAAAAATGAATTTCACCTCTACATAGATATGGTATGTCACACGTATGCTCGAGCGATGTTTTCTCTTAATTGGATGAAAAAGTGATGAAATATTGTTTTTAACATAATCATGGAAACATATAAAAATATTACTGATATGAGAGTTATTATTTTAGGATTTTTACAATATATTTATAGGAAGTATAGGAGAAATAAATTTGAATGAGTTGGTAGATATGATTGCACCTTGTTTGTTAAACTTCTATTATAACCATTCTTAGAGACCCTTGAAACGAGATACCAATAATACCATTACCACTAATTCTTGTTTGAGAAAGTTTATAAGAGAATTGTAAAGGTATTTTATGTATTTGGATACTAAATCTAGTTTAAATAAAATAGATAAAAGGTGTCCTTTTATAATTGATGGGTGGGGCACTTTTGGAAAATTAGGAAATAATATAATATAATTTGTGTCTAAATTATTTCAAATGGTTCAAAAAATGATGTAGATGGAATGATAAGGACTATAAGGTCTTAATATATTCATCCAATGAAATTTGGGTAGGTTTAGATATCATTATAAAGATTACCCTTTGGATTAATCCATTAGTTTACCTATTTTATCTCTATATGTGGTAAATACTTTTCTAAAATTAAAGGGTTATAATTATACTTATAATTGAAATTTTTAATATAAATATATAGGGATGAAATTTTAGAACACATCATATCCCCATTTTCTTATTTCAATTTTTATTATTTTTAAATAATTTTAAAAAATATTATTTTTATAAGATATCATTTATACCTTTTTCAATACTATTCATTTAATTTCACATTATAGAAACAAAAAACATGATTGAAATCACCTTTAATAATTTAAAAATATCCCAAATAATAAATATTCCTATATAAAATTAGTAGAACATAGCAATTCATCCTAATTGTTTAACCTTAAATATTTTTAAATTAATTAATTTTATATTTCTATTAATTAAATAAATACTGAATCGGTAATGTGTAAGCATTTATGAAAAATACCACAAAAAACTAAAAATAAATTACCATGATAAAAAATGTAAATAATATTTTGTTGTTCAAAGTGAGTATCTCATGAGGGGGAATAATTAGGTAACCAATAAAATTTCTCATCAAAATGGATTCAAATAGATTCTTACTATTAATTTAAAATCATCTTTTTTAAACAAAACAACATTTCATAATAAAGATATATCTTTAAAAATATTTCTTATTTGATTGATTATGTCTTTGAAAGAAATATAAAATATCACTCACTCCTTTGAAATAAATATAATTAATTAAAACCTTTCAAAAACATTAATTAATGTTAACTATTATAGTATACATTTTTGTTTATAGTTAAAAAAAAAATTTTAAATAATATATTCTAAATAAAACAAACCAAATTATGTAGTGGAAATTAGACTACAAGAGGTTCGGTAAGATCCTGACATGTATTGTAACACCCCAGGTAAATAAAGAATATGACATCTTTATATTAATCCATATTTGTGAATAAAATATTAATATGACTTTAAAGGAGATGCTATGCTCGATGGCGTACCCAATACGCAACAACGATTTTCTTGGGAATCTTACGTTGCACTCTAATAATAAAATAATATTATTTTAAATGGTAGTTAACATGTAGCCGTTGTATTGGTGAGAATTGATATAAATAACTAAAATATGATTACATATGTTTTTAAATCTTTTTACATTTATCCAATAAAAGATAAAGTATTAAAATACGGAAAGAATTCAATTTTAGGCATATATGCCCTAGTTTTCACTAAAGGTTCACTTATCACATTTTGATGTTGAACAATCATTAAATATAGTTTTGTTCACTCTTAAAAATTATTTTGGACCAAATAAAACTCTTATTAAGAATTGGGACATCAAAATTTACTTTGTGTAAATTTTTGGTATCTTTCCGATAAAGTTCATTTTTTTATGAATAGTGTAAAATGTTGTATTTTAATTCAAAACCCCTTTTTAATATAATTTATTTATATTATTAGATTATAATTTGAATTGTTTTTAAAGTGAAATTAGAAAATATTTTTACCATTAAATCCAATAGTGGTCATTGGAATTAATTTCACTTTGAAATCGGACTTAAACTAGTGTCAATCTTTTAATACTTATTGTTTCATAAAAACACGCTATTTGCTCTGACAGCGGGAATTAATTATTAAATTAATTAATGTGACTCATATGTTTTGAATTTTGTAAAATAGACTTTATTTTTGAATTCGGAATATCAAATATAGCTTAGGGTAAACTTTTGGGATTTTTCTGAAAAACATCAATTTTTGATGAATAGTGAAACCACTAAGTGATACTTACAAAAACTGATTTTTCCGTTTAAATGAAATTTTGCAATCATTGTGTTTTGATTTTCAAAAATCCAACATATATGGTTGTCATTAAGATGTAAAATGTGGTTCAGTGAGATTAAAATAATTTTTTGGTGAATAGTAACTTATTAAGTTTTTAATCGCGATTAGTGGTAATTAGTGTAGTTTAAGGTAAAAATAATATTTTAATAATATTAGATGATCTAGACACATGTCCTACCCTAATTGGATGTGTCATGGACGACCAAAACAAGCCATGGGTCAACTTGGGGACCCCATGGAGCCACTTTGGTTGGAAAATGACATAAATTCCTTTTATTTAATGTTAATGTAAAAAAATGGCACAAACATGATATGGTTTACTAAAACAGTTTTTAAATGGGGTTATACAAGTCTGATTTTCGATTATAAATATTAATTGGAAAGACAAAAATATTTCCTACATCATAGTATTTTTTTTATAATTTTTAGACTTTAAATATATTAAATTATTTATGACATAATAATGATGCAGCGATGACATCATTATTTGACGATTTAAATAAAATGGAATGATAATGTAAAATATATGAACTAAACATGTCCAAAACTTATTGTATGTATGTATTTCGAACCCTTATCACCTTATCCTCGAATTATATCAATGTGGGACCTTTTAAAACCAAAACACATTTTCAAATAAAGTAACATTTCTTGACTTTCCAAAAGTGCCCCTCCTCTCCTCTTATAAAAGGCCCCCACCTCTACCTCATTTCACACACTCCTCAAGCCTTTGGCTCGGCCATACCCTGCCCAATTACTCTATCCACATACCTATCCTCATCCCAGCGGATTCCCTTTGGGCAGAATCCTTTCAAAGGAAGCCTTTAGGCTCAAATCAAAAGGAGTTACACTTTTAAAGGTAATTCATTCTATCATGTTCATTTGTTTTATTTTGCTTCTCCAACCCCCTAAACACTTTTTATTTACTTATTTTGTAACAACATCAGTATCTTCAATATACTAGGATGTTTCTATAAGATTTATTCGAGCTACACTCTCACACAACTACATCAAATGGTTAAAGAACATACGGTTTCCGTGGATGGCGAAATTCTGCCTCCCGAAACGATGATTGTTCAATACTCATTTAACACCTTCAAAGGTGGCCATTATGATGTCACTATTTTTATATATGATTAATAATATGTTTATGTTTTCCTTAAGCTTCTGTTTTTTTCATTTTGGGCATACCTTTATGGTTTCCATTATGGGTAAACGTGATATCTTCATTTAAGGAAGTGCGGACTACCGCCCCCTCAAAGTGATTTGATTCGTTAAATACCATATGTGGGACGTATAAAGGATGGAAATATGATATTATATATGATATTATACTTTAATTATAATATACTCTTATATAATTATGTTTCCATTCCAGAAAATACGAAATAGAAATGGAAGTAGTGTTCATGCGTACGTACGGCTTACCGTCTCCATGAACGGTGCATTTCATTTCTTACCTCTAAATGTGATGTAATATAATAAATACATGTATATGATGAATATATATGATATATATGTTATCCAAATATTTAATATAATTCTGGATATAACGAACCTTTGACCAAATTAACAACATGTAAGTGTAAGAAGTCTATTTTTGGCTTAAGAACCAAATACCGAAAAAATGAACATTATTAACTTAAATGATTACATGATGCTCATAACATGGTATAAAAGGAATAATGAACATGAAAAAGGTTCTTAAGAAAGTAGAGATTAACTCATTTTTATTATTCAGGAGATTATAGACTGGTTGGGTCAAGTCGGATACGAGGTAAGGGATCCTACTCCTCTCTTTCTTTTTAAGTACACTTTTTATGTCATTACTTATAAGCTCATATTTATTGTTATTGGGATGTTCTTTTATATCACTATTACTGTAATTTTTATTTTGATATGATGAGTGAACCTATTCTCTCTCATCAATCCATTTTGGATGTTTCGAGTGGCGCTGTTAGGCTGCTGAATTTTCTTAAGAGATCTAACCTCTCTCATTCTCTTTAAGTACTCCCCTTTATGTCACTTCTTTTAAGCTCCTATGTGTTATGATGGGGGATGTTATTTCATATTACTCTTTCAAAAAAGTTTGTTTTAATGTGATGAGATACCCTATTTGTTCTCATCAATCCATTTTTGGAAGTTTTATGTGGCGCTGTTAGGATGCCGAGTTTTCGTAAGGGATTTTTCATCTCACATTTATTCCCATGAGATTTATGCTACATTTCCCACAATTTCCTTTGAGTGGTGTATGTACTGCCATTACTCTACTCTTTTTGTAATATACTTTCATTTATGAGTATTTACATCAATGATTTATTGTCCTTCTTTCATGGGGAGTATGTTTTGAAAGATACCCAAGTCGGTAAGGGAACCTTTCACCCTCCTCTTTTTTTAAAAGACTTCTTTTGTTGGGTCTTTTTAATTTACATATTGTTATGTTGGGATATGTTCTCATAAATCCTTATTGATGTAAATTTTATGTCCAAGTGATGAGATACACTTTTTTATCTCTCATCAACTCATTTTGATGTTATGCCGTTAGGCTGTCAAGGGAACTTTTTAACCCAATTTCGATTTCTTTGGGTTCAACATGTAGTCATTGAATATGTCATCCATTGAATATGTGTGAATGACCTTTTATTGTTTTACATTTAATATCCACTTATATTTGGTGTATTTATATTTTTCACACATATTTTTGAGATTGATTTGTCCTTAATTTAAGGATACCTTCTTTATAAGGGATTTCATCACATTTGACATTTCTATTGAGAGTTCATTGTTGTTATGCACAAATTCACTCTTATATGGTGTATATACTGTCCTTCGGAGTATTATATCATGAATCCATTTATTCTCATGATATTATAACGTTATGAATAAATGTTATTCTTCAATTATTGTATTCAAGTGTCTCTAATTTTGGTAAAACCCCTTTAACAAAAATATCGCTTTAAATGTTTTAATTATTTGTTCTTATTAATATCCATATTTTCAAAATGGTTTTAAGGATTTTTTTATATGGATATTAATGGTTTAAAATTTTAAGCTTCAGGGTGGTATGGGACACTTTGATTCAAAAATATCTTTATTAAATGTTTTAAATGGATTTGGAAATGGTTTCTTTTTGAATGGAATCATTATTTCAATATACTAAAATGTTATATTGTGATTGAAATGTGGAAATGTTATGTTTCCTTTATGCATGTTTTATGTGATACATTTATGTTATGGTTCTTGGGCATTGTTATGAAAATGGGTGGTTCCGTGATAAACTATGGGCGGGTGAGCCCGATATAGCTCTCCAATGCATTGGGTAACGCGAAGGAGTGAAACGTTAAGGTTTCTCCAAATAGATTTAGGGAATATACTGTGATGGGTATTCCAAACGTAACCAAGAGGGTTACTCCCTACGCAAGAATGTTATGAATGTCTCAAGTTACCTTTATGTCTTATGTTTTCTATGATTTATTCATGGTTTGATGAGGTATGTTAATGTGCCTATGTTTTATGGGTAAAGTATGATTTCATTCTTATGTATATATGAACTCATGTTTCCTTTCCATATTTTTATAACCCTCACTAAGCTTTTTATGCTCATCCCATGTTTTTGAAATGTTTTTCACAGGTCAAGGGAAAGGTACATGATGTGATGATAGTTTCAAGGATGTGTCAAGAAAGAATCCATGTTTTGTTTTCAATATGTTTCCATTGATGGGAAGAATGAATACTGTCTTTTATGTAACCACTTTGTTTAAATGTGGAATGTAATGCAAGTTTCATGATTTAATTCTCAAAAACTCTAAACTTGAAAAGATCCTCAATGTGTAATCTTGTAATAACTCATGATTAAGTAAGGTTTAAGGCTGGGGCCTTATAGTTGGTATCAAAGTTCGGTTTAGATAACTTTAGAGGTTAGGGTATTCTTTATGCATAAGTGACATTACGATAATGGTTATTATTTCAGAAAGAGTCCTAGTTTTAGATAATGTGAATGAGTAAGTATTTTTTAGTGTTTACCTTCCTCATTAGTACATGATGGTTTTTTTTATATACTCACACTGACCTTTTTGGTTTTAGTAAATGGCTGGATCTAGCAGGCACCAAAGTAACAGTGGATGTGAAGGAAACTGTGACAGTTTTTTGAGCAAGAAACGGATTGATATGGGAGCTGCAATGAGAACTCTTGTGATTATCCTCAACCAACTATCTGGAGTCATTATTGACCACCTAAACCTTGGTGATTTCTCTAAGGAATCATATATGCGAGAAACAAATCCCTACAGAAGTATAGGTAATAATCATAAAGGCAAGTGTGCCCAAAATCCTATGTGTCAAAGATGTGGAAAGAAACACCTAGGAGAATGTTTCAAAGGGACAGTAATATGCTATATATGTGGAAATGAAGGTCATAAATCAAGAACCTGCAATGGAAAAAGGAAGCATCCAGTTGACTCGAGGAAAGCGAAAGAAGTTCTTTCTATGGGATCAATTGAATGTTTTAAATGTGGTGTGCATTGTCATTACGCAAACACATGTCCTATGAAGAAGTTTCATTAATGGGATCACCAAGAGCATACAAATGTTCGTTTACCAATACCTAATGCCATTCCGATTGAGGATGAAGAAACTGACAATGACCAATCAAAGGTATGTATTATTTCATGAAAATTGTTTTCCTATTTTGGAATCATAGGATATTATTTATGATTTTGTTTGTAGGAAAGAGGTATTTCGGAATAAGTTGGAAAGTAATGGTTAATGGATCATGAAGAATGTTGAATGGGTAAGATGTCAACATATAAGGGCTTCAAGAGTTATGGTGAAATTCATAAGAGTATTATGTCTCTTTTGATGATGGGGTTACATTAGAAGACTTTTTATATTATGTGTCACCCTGATGTTTAATATAGGCAAATTTTATTCAAGAAATAGATATCTTTTCTTTTGTGGACATAGTTATAAAGAACCATTTGGGTTTATATGATCCTTAATTTTGAGGTAATCATGAGTTATTATATGTTATGATTGAAAATGAAATGCATGAGATAAACTTGTGGTTAAAATATGTTATGATCATCTTTGAAGATTTTATCTCATTTTGGGTAATGTTTTAAGAATTATATAGTTTTGGAAAAAGGACAACACACAGACCGTGTGACTACCCGTCGTGTCGGACGAAGCTGCGGGAATCGAACCCACAACCAAATTGCGACTGGTATTTATCACCTACCACTAGACTACGTGAAGTCCCTGGTCAGTTTGACTGATTCTTTTAGTTATATGATTTTATGAATTAAGAGTAAGTTGATTTTGGGTTATTTATGAAAATGATTAACCTATCATGGAGGATATGTGATTAGGATTATTACTTTTTAATGCGAGACTTTAAGAGAAACTGATTTTGTTTGGAGATAAATGTTACGATTTAACTTGGAAGACTATGTGACTAAATCCTTCAAATGTTTGGGTTTCAATATTAGATTTGTTTATTTTGAGGAATTTTATGGACAAATTGTTTATCGGATGGTCCTCAGTGAACTTTGGGTTTTGTTGGACAAATTATGGAGATTAAGAATAGATTTTCTTTCTAATGGGTTATCCTTTTCTGGGTTATCATATCTTGTAATAATCTTTTGGGTTTTGGTTTTGGTTAAAGTCTAAAGACATGGGAAGTATGTAGTTCTTTTTTTTTGGGTTAGGTAATTCTCTAGAAGTTGATTATAGTACTCTTAATGCGAACGAGTCTCCCTAAATACTCTTCTTTTGGAAAAAATATGAGTTTGATTAAGAAACCTAGTAAAAGTTGAAAGTCAACATGATAAGTGATTATGTTTCCTTATGAATAAATTTCTCAATAAAAAGTAGCTTACAACAAAAATGTTGTCTATTAACTTTTCCTACTGGGGAATAGAATACTGTTTAACCCATCAAATGTTTCTGATTTTCTCATGGTTAACTTTCTCCTAAACACGTTTTCTATCACTCTCCATCAGAACATGACCCTTTGGTTTTTCTTTCATGTCCTTGTTTTCCTACACGGAATCCTATTATGGGTTAACTCGGGTGACCTTTGTACTTATCTTTCTTTATTTTAAAGTGATTGTTTTACCAACTCTTGTTCCGATGTGGGACTTTCAAGGATGTTTCCAAGTGCAATTATTAAAATTGCGAGGACGCAATTCCCAAAAGGGGGAAGGATGTAACACCCCAGGTAAATAAATAATATTACATCTTTATATTTATCCATATTTGTGAATCAAATATTAATATTACTTTAAAGGGGATGCTATGCTCGATGGCGTACCCAATACGCAACAACGAGTTTCTTGGGAATCTTACGTTGCACTCTAATAATAAAATAATATTATTTTAAATGGTAGTTAACATGTAGCCATTGAATTGGCGGGAATGGATATAAATAACTAATATATGATTACATATGTTTTTAAATGTTTTTACATTTGTCCAATAAAAGATAAAGGCTTAAAATATGGAAAGAATTCAATTTTAGGCGTATATGCCCTAGTTTTCACTAAAGGTTCACTTATCACCTTTTGATGTTGAACCATCATTAAATATAGTTTTGTTCAATCATAAAAATTATTTTGGACCAAATAAAACATTTATTAAGAATCATGACATCAAAATTTACTTTGTGTAAATTTTTGGTATCTTTCTGATAATGTTCATTTTTTTAATGAATAGTGTAAAATGTTGTATTTTAAATCAAAACAACTTTTAATATAATTTATTTATATGATTAGATTATAATTTGAATTGGTTTTAAAGTGAAATTAGAAAATATTTTTACCATTAAATCCAATAGTGGTCATTGGAATTAATTTCACTTTGAAATCGGACTTAAACTAGTGTCAATCTTTTGATACTTATTGTTTCATAAAAACACGCTATTTTCTCTGACAGCGGGAATTAATTGTTAAATTAATTAATGTGACTTATATGTTTTGGATTTTGTAAAATAGACTTCATTTTTGAATTCTGAATATCAAATATAGCTTAGGGTGAACTTTTGCGATTTTTATGAAAAACATCAATTTTTGATGAATAGTGAAACCACTATGTGGTACTTACAAAAATTGATTTTTCCGTTTAAATGAAATTTTGCCATCATTGTGTTTTGATTTTAAAAAATCCGACATACATGGTGTAATTAAGAAGTAAAATGTGGTTCAATGAGATTAAAATAATTTTTTGGTGAATAGTAACTTATTAAGTTTTTAATCGCGATTAGTGGTAATTAGTTTAGTTTAAGGTAAAAATAATATTTTAATAATATGAGATGACCTAGAAACATGTCCTAACCTCATTGGATGTGTCATGGCCGACCAATACAAGCCATGGATCAACTTGGTGACCCCATGGAGCAACTTTGGTTGGAAAATGACATAAATACCATTTATTTAATGTTAATGTAAAAAAATGGCACAAACATGATATGTTTTACTAAAACAGTTTTTAAATGGGGTTATACAAGTCCGATTTTTGATTATAAATAGTCATTGGGAGGATAAAAATATTTCCTAAATCATAGTATTTTTTTTATAATTTTTAGACATTAAATATATTAAATTATTCATGACATAATAATGATGTAGTGATGACATCATTATTTGACGATTTAAATAAAATGGAATGATAATGTAAAATATATGAACTACACATGTCCAAAACTTATAGTATGGATGTATTTAGAACCCTTATCACATTATCCACGAATTAAATCAATGTGGGACCTTTTAAAACCGAAACACATTTTCAAATAAAGTAACATTTCTTGACATTCCAAAAGTGCCCCTCCACTCCTCTTATAAAAGGCCCCCACCTCTACCTCATTTCACACACTCCTAAAGCCCTTGGCTCGGCCATACCCTGACCACTTACTCTATACACATCCCTCTCCTCATCCTAGAGGATTCCCATTGGGCAGAATCCTTTCAAAGGAAGCCTTTAGGCTCAAATCAAAAGGAGTTACACTTTTAAAGGTAATTCATTCTCTCATGTTCATTTGTTTTATTTTGCTTCTCCAACCCCCTATACACTTTTTATTTACTTCTTTTGTAACAAAACCAGTATCTTCAATACAATAGTATTTTGTTATAAGATTTATTCGAGCTAAACTCTCACACAACTACATCAAATGGTTAAAGAACATACGGTTTCCGTGGATGGTGAAATTCTGCCTCCCGAAATGATGATTGCTCAATACTCATTTAACACCTTCAAAGGTGGCCATTATGATGTCACTATTTTTATATATGATTAATAATATGTTTATGTTTTCCTTAAGCTTCTTTTTTTTCATTTTGGGCATACCTTTATGGTTTCCATTATGGGTAAACGCGATATCTTCATTTAAGGAAGTGTGGACTACCGCCCCCTCAAAGTGATTTGATTCGTTAAATACCATATGTGGGACATATAAAGGATGGAAATATGATATTATATATGATATTATACTTTAATTATAATATAATCTTATATAATTATGATTCCATTCAAGAAAATACGAAATATAAATGGAAGTACCGTTCATGCGTACGTACGGCTTACCGTCTCCATGAACGGTTCATTTCATTTCTTACCTCTAAATGTGATGTAAAATTATAAATACATGTATATGATGAATATATATGATATATATGTTATCCCAATCATTAATATCATTCTGTATATAATGAACCTTTGACCAAATTAACAACATGTAAGTGTAAGATGTATATTTTTGACTTAAGAACCAAATACCGAGAAAAAGAACATTATTAACTTAAATGATTACATGATGCTCATAACATGGTATAAAAGGAATAATGAACATGAAAAAGGTTCTTAAGAAAGTATATATTAACTCAAGTTTATTATTCAGGAGATTAAAGAACGGTCAGGTCAAGTCGGATACGAGGTAAGGGATCTTACTCCTCTCTTTCTTTTTAAGTACACTATTTTATGTCATTCCTTATAAGCTCATATTTCTTGTTATTGGGATGTTATTTTATATCAATATTACTGTTATTTTTATGTTCATATGATGACATACCCTATTCTCTCTCATCAATCCATTTTGGAAGTTTCGAGTGGCGCTGTTAGGCTGCTGAATTTTCATAAGAGATCTACCCTCTCTCATTCTCTTTAAGTACTCCCCTTTATGTCACTTCTTTTAAGCTCCTATTTGTTATGATGGGGGATGTTATTTCATATTCCTCTTTATGTAAATTTTGTTTTAATGTGATTAGATACCCTATTTGATCTCATCAATCTATTTTTGGATGTTTTATGTGGCGCCGTTAGGCTGCCGAGTTTTCGTAAGGGATTTTTCATCTCACATTTATTCCCGTGAGATTTATGCTACATTTCCCACAATTTCCTTTGAGTGGTGTATGTACTGCCATTAATCTACTATTTTTGTAATATAATTTCATTTATGAGTATTTACATCAATGAATTATTGTCCTTCTTTCATGGGGAGTATGTTTTGAAAGATACCCAAGTCGGTAAGGGAACCTTTCACCCTCCTCTTTTTTTAAAAGACTTCTTTTGTTGGGTCTTTTAATTTACATATTTTTATGTTGGGATATGTTCTCATATATCATTATTGATGTAAATTTTATTTCCAAGTGATGAGATACACTTTTTTATCTCACATCAACTCATTTTGATGTGATGCCGTTAGGCTGTCAAGGGAACTTTTTAACCCAATTTCGATTTCTTTGGGTTCAACATGTAGTCATTGAATATGTCATCCATTGAATATGTGTGAATGACCATTTATTTTTTTACACTTAATATCCACTTATATTGGGTGTATTTATATTTTTCACACATATTTTTGAGATTTATTTGTCCTTAATTTAAGGATACCTTCTTTATAAGGGATTTCATCACATTTGACATTTCTATTGAGAGTTCATTGTTGTTATGAACCAATTCACTCTTATATGGTGTATATACTATCCTTTGAAGTATTATATCCTGAATCCATTTATTCTCATGATATTATAAAGTTATGACTAAATGTTATTCCTCAATTATTGTATTCATGTGTCTCTAATTTTGGTAAAACCCCTTTAACCAAAATATCGCTTTAAATGTTTTAATTATTTGTTCTTATTAATATCCATGTTTTCAGAATGGTTTTAAGGATTTATTTATATGGATATTAATGGTTTAAAATTTTATGCTTCAAGGTGGTATGGTACACTTTGATTCAAAAATATCTTTATTAAATGTTTTAAATGGTTTTGGAAATGGTTTCTTTTTGAATGGATTCATTATTTCAATATACTAAAATGTTATATTGTGATTGAAATGTGGAAATGTTATGTTTCCTTTATGCATGTTTTATGTGATACATTTATGTTATGGTTCTTGGGCATTGTTATAAAAATGGGTGGTTCCGTGATAAACTAAGGGCGGGTGAGCCCGATATAGCTCTCCAATGCATTGGGTAACGCGAAGGAGTGAAACGTTAAGGTTTCTCTGAAGAGATTTAGGGAATATACTGTGATGGGTATTCCAAACATAACCAAGAGGGTTACTCCCTACGTAAGAATGTTATGAATGCCTCACGTTACCTTTATGTCTTATGTTTTCTGTGATTTATTCATGGTTTGATGAGGTATGTTAAAGTGCCTATGTTTTATGGGTAAAGTATGATTTCATTCTTATGTATATATGAACTCATGTTTCCTTTACATATTTTTATAACCCTTACTGAGCTATTTATGCTCATACCAAGTTTTTGAAATGTTTTTCACAGGTCAAGGGAAATGTACATGATGTGATGATAGTTTAAAAGATGTGTCAAGAAATAATCCATGTTTTGTTTTCAATATGTTTCCTTTGATGGGAAGAATGAATACTGTCTTTTATGTAACCACTTTGTTTAAATGTGGAATGTAATGAAGGTTTCATGATCTAATTCTCTAAAACTCTAAACCTGAAAAGATCCTCAAAGTGTAATCTTGTAATAACTCATGATTAAGTATGGTTTAAGGCTGGGGCCTTATACGTATTCATATCCACTTGGTGATAAACCTTCACCAAGATTTTTATATAAATAAACAGTTTGATCCACAACACATATATGGTTTTACAACATTAGAAAACTATCCAGACAACACAAGGCCTCTTCCACTGTTATCCCTTGGATTACAAAATATAATAGGTCACACGAGACCTCAACAATACCTGTTATGTGAGCACAAGATTAAAAGTATTTAAGAATAAATCTATGTATCTTTCTATTGTAGCAGGATATAGCGTGTTCTGAGGGAAACAGAGCAACATACACTTCTTGTATTCTAAAATACAATAATAAAACTGAGTAATTAAAAGTATAAATGGATTGAGATGCTCAATTTTTAGGCATTGTATCTCATGAATCTTGATTTTGATTTACAATGTAGATCGAGTCAGGTCCTAATAAAAATAATTTAATAGAATAGAGAGTCATAGAAAATAATATTCTTTACTATATAAAAAAGTATATGTGTATTATTCTTATACTTTCTCAGTCGAGTGTAGTCATGGATGTTATTACAATGATCTACAACTCTTGTTTCATCTACAGGTTTCACTGTCTTACTATTTTAGTGCATCACCTATTTTTTCATCACTCACTACATTAACGAGAGATTAAACTTCTCTTATTTTCAGCAACATTCATGATTATCCATGTGAGTATCTAGATATTTTAGATCCTATTACTCTCGAATGATACATCCTTTAATGCATTCTGTTTATCCACTAAGAAAAAATCATTAAAATAAAAATCTGTATTATATTTAATAAACTATTTGTTAGAAATATTTAATATTAAAAGATATTTTTTAAAAATAGTGGTAGTGATTCTTGATTGGTGACTCATAATCTGGAGAAGTATTTGTAATGGTGTCTCTTTATAGTAGTTCCTATGTCTGGTGGTGAGACTTTGGAATAGTTTCACAGAGCTGACAGTGACATGTACTAGTGGTTTGACACTAGAAGTTTCTTAATATGGTAAAGTATCAACTGATGGTATGTCAGGATAGTGGTGACTCACACTTTTTGAAATTTCTTATTCAGATTTATTACAGAACAAAAAATGATTCATTCCAGAATTTTTGAAATCCATACTATAGTATTATGATATCCTTTACAGTGTCTCAATATTATGGTGAGACTTTGTTAGTGGTGTTTCATACTTTCTCAAAATTATATTCTGTTTGGATGACATCCTGGTAGAGAGACCTTGTATAGCAGTGTGTCTAACTCAATGGTGAGTCATACTTATAGAAAATTTCGTCCCCAATCCTAGTTTATAAGGTACTTATAGAAAACATGAAACTAAATAATTTTAAAATAAGCATGATTTTGTGATAATTAAAATAAGGAGGACAACAATATCCCCCTTTTTATGATCACAAATCATGGAATCATATGTAAGATAAAAAAATAAGTCATGTTATATTATTCAGAAGACATCAAATATAAAGCAAGCCATTGTATATTGGTGGTATAAAAGAGACAAAAAGAAATAAATAAAATAAATTGTAACGGAAAAAATAAATGAAAATACCATACTAGAGTTCCACCCTTTTGGGATTATCCAAAAGTGAATAATTAAGTAAAACAAGATAATGTAGGAGAATAAAATGTTCATGATAAGTTGCATTAAATATTTTGAAAGTTATACCATGTAAAGTTATACCTGAAAAATTCACATTAAATACAAAATTTCCAATACAAGGATAATGGGTTCAATAGGAACAAAAGAGGGAGTTGAAGGAGGTTGAGGTAAGGTTGTTGGTACGCTAGGTAGGGATAAAGGTTCTCTACTAAAGATGGGTCTAAGGCTCCTAATAGCTTGTACATGAGATAACGAAAATTTACAGAAATGGGATGGATGTGGAGAGAGGGGATCTCTATTTACTCCCAACCAAAGAGAGAATTAAACATGTATTACGAGAGTTGTTATTGGAGGAGATATATGTACAGTCACTGGTATGGCCTCCGGATCCAAAATAAAATTCACATGAACATGAATAAAAGGATTCATAATGTGGATGAAGTTAATTATAATCTTCCCTCCCCTATCTATAGAACTAGAAAAGTTTCTTTTTTTCTTTTATAAATGTTATAATCATTGGATTAATCTCTTTCAATTATTAGGATTACTCTTTAAAGGCTTGGGTGACATGTAGAATCCTATGTTTCTCTACAAAAAACAAGAAATTATCATCCATGGAATGCTTAGTGTATTTCTTTGAGAGATAATAATTAATATCCCTATTTATTGTTTCTATATCTTCGTTTAGGTCATGTGTATAATATGTAACTAGTTTGAGAACATGATCACTTTCATGAATTATTCTATTTAAGGACTCTTGAGGCTGTGCAAGATCATCAATTGAAGTACTAACTGAAGTAGCATTAATATCATATTTGACAACTTATCTATGAAACTAAACATTAAAAATAGGTGGAAGAGGTGTAGTAGAACTAGATGTTATGGAAGTGAGACTCTCCACCCTTTCAAGAAGGGAATCCATTCTAACTATAAATGTTGATATAATTTATTCTATATAAGATTTTACAGATTCAAACATTGTTTCAACCTTCTATTTTGAATTTCTAGTTCTTTAATATTAGGATTTTTTTCTTTGTGTGATGAATCACTAACTAAAAGATATATCTTTCTCTCCATAACTATTTACAGACACTTTAGGAGGTTGATTCCTTAGTTTCACATACAAATTAGACATCTTTTTACTGAAATATTCCAAGTCACCATGTGTGATTACATCAATAGGAACTAGAGGGACAACCTGAGTAGGTTCTCTTACAAAAAATACATCCTTAATAAAACAGAAAACATCAATCAGAGAAACCATCAATACTTTAGGGTTTCTTTATTTTTTAATAGAAGGTTCACAATCTTTTGGTGAACTTACATCCTTTCCAAAGAATAAGTCCTATTCCAATATCATGGGATCAATCCATCTATCAAATTGCTTTTCAACAACCTCCAAAAATAAATAAGTAGCAATGGTAGTTACCACTACTGTAGGTATACCAATAGAGGTATCAACTATCATCTGTTCAATAGAAGGTGCATCCTCTATATCAAATCAACTAAAAGCTTATCTAAAGAAGCCACATATTTTAACTGATCATCAAATGGGGGATAATTCTCCATTTTACCAACCTCATGTTTCTCAAATGTATAAATAATACTCATCTTATGAAGAAAAGTAAGATCTTACTCTATCTGATAAAAAAATTATATACTTCAGCAATAACCTTATTACTTCCATGAATTGGTGAGTTCTCCCCTTCAATAGATTCACCTCCTTCATTTATAGCAACATCCATTTCTCTATCAAAACACGGTCTATATTCTAATATGAAAATAGAAACTTTATGAGAAACTGAAAGATCATGAGGAGTCTCAAAATCCTCTATTTTGATTTTCCCATTGTAACCATTATGATCTGATCCTTCATCATCATCATCATGTTAATCTTCTTCATCTGCATGTTCATCATCTTATAAATAACTACATTTAACCTATTTTTTTCTAATGACTTTGATATATTCCTCATCATGTTTTACAAACTAATCAATTTTTGGTAGATTCCTAGGTGGACTTGGAGCTCCATAAGTGATTGTAGGATAAGTAAAATATAATACAGGGTCACTAACCTCATCTATTGGATTTTACCCTTCTTATTTTTCACTAATAGAAGTTTATTCCTTCGCATCAGAATACTCCACTATCTCATCTTATTCTACACCAGGAACAATATGGTCATTTTTCCTTAATGGGTGGTCTGTAAGATTAAAATTAACATTGAATTTTTCAACATCATCTACCCAATGTTTTTTCCAATGGTTCCTTTAGATTTTTATCATTGGAAAAATATATTTTGAGATAAAAAACTACTTTAGTCCATAGTTGAATCATAATATTCATCAGTAAGCCTTTTAGCTTTCAACAAAGAAGAAATCATATTTAGATAAATAACGAAAACTGACCTAGTGAAAGGCTTGATCATTTATGATATATTAATCATGAGATATCAATAAAGTTATTTCTTTTTCACTCTCCATAAAACAAATAAAATAAACATCTTGATACCATAGAGTGAAAAAATTACCTTTCCATGGGAATAGAACGTGTGCAATAAATTTAAACAACTGTCTGCACTCCCCATTTAACTCATAAGCTATTTTTTGTCTCATAGTTCTATAACCTATCACCTCATAAAGTGATTATTTATAAATTAAATTATCACCATCATCTGGGGTGGTTCAATGATAATCATTTAAAACACCGTTATGTGTGACTTTTAAGCACTCCACCAAATATTTTAAAGAAAATAAAATTTTATGGCCTTCAACTCAGCTTCTTAGATAATACTTTATTTTTATTCAAAACTAGACCTCACATAATGATTGAAATCATACACCAACTTTGGATAAGAGGGTATATTATTTGAAGAAAAACAATCCATCAAAACATGGTTTTGTTGCAGTTTCTGTACTAAATATCTTCTCGAAAGCATTCATTATTTTTCAACATTCTTTTTATGTGCGACAACATAATTTTATAATTCAAGAATCACTGGTTCTATATAAAGTCAAAGAATGTACTACCCTTAATGTTTTATTCATGGAAACAAATCTCTTGACGATGAATTAGAATAATGCTTCAGTTTGGCCATGCAAATGAGTTAGATATGCTCAGAAAAAGAATGGAGGGTTAATCATGAAGATCGAGAGATAAAATAGTTGAAATAGAGATTGAGAGAAAAGGTGAAAGGAAATACGTGTGTTTGAAAAGATAACGTATCACATTTTAAATTTGGGATTTTTAGTGAACTAATAATCAAAATCGAAAATTGGGGAAAAAATTGAATCGAGACATGAAAATTAAATAAACCATAATTAATTTTTAAAACTGATGGATTAAAAAGATAGAAGCACTTTTTTTCAAAGGCATGAAAAACAAAGGTGTGAAGTTCACAATATTGAGAAAATCATAGTGTTGAGATAGTGAAAATGGTGAGAAATCAGATTCGAAGCTTTATCTGCGAAGAAGGAGCACCGAGATTCCACCGCGAAGCTTCATCTGTGAAGAATCTTTGTTTGCGAAGACCCCACTACATTGTGACTGTCTCATGAAGTTTCAGCTGAGAAGCATCATCCGCGAAGAAATATTGTGAAGAGTCCAATGTGCCGAGCCGGTCTGCGGTTTCCCGGGTGCTTCACAGAGTGTTCCAGCCGGGAGCGAATTTGGTTACGGAAGCCCTGACCGTGGTTCGCAAAGCCACTTCATTAAAAATTGGTATGCGCAGGCCGGGGCGCGGAAGAAGGCCGCGTAGTGGAGTGTCCGGTTCAAGGGGACTTGGTTTGGACCAAGCGTGGATAGTGTTCCCTTTGGACTAGGCTGGCCCTGGGCGCACGTTTAGGTGATCTTCCCATCCCACGTGCACTGATCCATGGAGAAGGATTTAGTAAACCAATGGAGGAGTTTGTCCCTAACAGAAAAAGAAATGCGTCAATAGAGACCCAAAGAAATGAAGATCCACTCTTAGAAAAATGCATGTCTCTGTTGGTGGTAGGAAAGTTCGTCGAAAATTTCTCAGTAAACCAGGGGGCTCTCAAAAACACCCTTCAGAATATGTGGTAACTGAAAGCTGGAGTAACTATTCGGGAAGTGGGGATCAATCACTTTGTTTTTGAGTTCTTCAAAAAGGGAGATAGAGATAAAATCTTGAGAGGTAGACCTTGGTCCTTCGATAATCAACTCCTCCTCATGGAATAATACAAGGGGGGGGGATGACTTATAATACATTAATATCACTCGATCCCCCTTCTGGATACGAATCAATGGAATACCATTCCACGCACGAACAAAACGAGTTAGGAGAGAAATTGGGGATTGTATTGGAAAATTCCTTGATTGGGACCATGCAGACCCTATCCAATGGGGGCCCGAGGAATGAATTAAGGCAGTAATAGAAGTGTCAGTGCTTCTAATGAGGGGCCTATTTTTGAAATTTGATGGTTCCAACACTTGGATATCATTCGAGTTTGATAAACTCCCATTCTTATGTTTCTTTTGTGGATTCCTCGTCCATCTGGAAAGAGCGTGTGTCTCAAAGAAAAGGAATGATTCTTGATAATCTCATCCTTCAATATAGCCCATTGATCTGAGCCATATCGACCAGTTATCCCTTCATCCCTGAGATGTAGAAACAAAAGGACCGCGACCGCCTCACATTGGCCCATACTAGGCGGGCATGAACTGTTCATGAAAAAGTCATTATGGTTGGACCACCAGCTTTCCCTAAAGTGGTCCCAACCACTCAGAGGGAAATTGGCATACATCCTCCCCCCCTGAAGGGAACTGGCTCAATATTTATAGAACTGGTGGAGACACTAAAAGACCCACCCAAAAGAACCCCGAAGTCAAAACTGATGCACATTGAACCACCTGATCCGGACCCCGATCTAGAAAGAACCAAGTCAGAAATCCTACCACTGGGTTAATACAGGATTAATGAAAATCCAGCACTAGGCCCAATCACCCGTCAAACCTAGAAAAGGGTGAAACGTGAAGTAATTGATGGTAAAATGGGGGACCCTAAATTTGGAGATCTGAAAAGACGAATTGAAACATGCCGGTCTATGGGGAATTAACCAAAAAGAGGGAAAACGACGGGTGGAAACACATGTTCTGATAACTCAAAAATGGAGGCGGGTGAGACCCAGCCCCGCCTAGACCAATGATTATCTTATGCTGGAACTGTCGTGGGCTTGGAAACCCATGAATGGTTTTCTTGCTTTAGCGCAATTGCGCCCAAAGTCACCCCGATATGGTTTTCTTATCTGAAACCATACTGGAAAAGAAGGAAACCAATGGTATTGCTCTAAAGTGTGGCTTCCAAGGCTACTTTCTGGTGCCCATACAAGGCGATTCTGGGGGCCTCTGTCTCCTCTTGAATGCCAATATTGATGTTAAAATTTTGTCTTCCTCTATGCACCACGTGGCTGCGACTATTCAAACAGACTTTCACCCACCCTAGACCTTTGTGGGATTCTATGGCTGGCCAACCCTTTCTGATAAGGGGATGTCATGTGACCTTCTCTGCAAGCTGCAACATGATTTACCTAGACCTATACTTTTTGGAGGTGATTTCAATGAGATCATTTTCCACAAGGAAAAGAGAGGTGGGAGTTTTCAACACTTAGCCTCTATGTCTAACATCAGAGACACGGTCACTAAGGCGAACCTAGTTGATTTGGGGTTCATAGGTAACCCTTTTACATGGTTTTGTGGCAATACCGAAGGTAATCACATTGCTGAACGCCTTGATAGATTTTTGGGTTCTACTGATTGGATCAATCGTTTCATCATGTTTCATGTTGGCCACTTGGCCCTTAACTGTTTGGATCACTGCCCAATTCTCATCGACTGTTTTCAAGGTGAACGAAATAGACATCTTTGCAGACCCTTCAGGTTTGAGAGCTTCTAGGAGAAATACTAGGAATGCGAAGAGGTGGTCCGATCAAGTTAGAAGAGATCCCAAGAAGATGTTGGCCTCAATCTCCAACAGGTTGCTTCCGGTTTGATATCTTGGAGAAACATGAAATTCCATCAACCAGATAGGCATTGTGATACCCTCAAAAAGAAGTTGCACAACTTTCTCAGGCAACCCCAATCCACTGGCAACATCTCTAGGATTGGTTCCACTCAAAGAGAGATGGATGGGGCCCTTCGTGTTAATGAAAGATTTTTTTCTATGTGGGTGGGTGACATCCATATTAAAGAGGGAGATGCTAATACAAGATATATCCACCTGAAATCATCACCTAGGTGCCGAAAAAACTATACAAGAGTCTTTCATAACCTGATTGAAGAAAATTTTCTAATACTTGTGGCATTCACAATGCTTTGGTAGGATATTTCCAGAACCTCTTCTCCACAGGGACTCCTTTCATGTCTGCTGAAGTGGAAGAATGCATTAGACCCGTGATCACCGAGGAGATCCACCAGAAGCTCACAAAAGATTTGACGAATGATGAGATACACCGGGCTTTGAAGCATATCCACCCCACTATGGGCCTGGTACCGGATGGTTTCCATGCCCTATTTTTTAAACAATTTCGTCACATTATCGGTCACGATATCTAAAAAATGATAAAAAAACATCTGGGAAGGGAATAAAAGAATATTCTCCATCAACGAAACGGTCATCATACTCATCCCCAAAATCAAAAAACACTAGGTGATCCTAGATTTTAGACCGATTAGTCTATGCAATGTCTCATATAAGATCTTCTAAAAAATTCTTTTCAATCAGCTGCTTCCATGGCTTCCTGATATTATCACCGAAAACCAGAGCGCCTTTGTGGACAAGAGGATGATTACTGATAATGCAATTGTGGCCCATAAAGTGTTCCACTCGATGAAAATGCACTCCATGGCGAAAAAAGGTACCATGGCTTGGAAACAGGATATGACCAAAGACAATGATAAAGTGGAAGGGTAGTTCCTTAGAGTTGTAATGCTGAGAATGGGCTTCTACACTAAATTGAGAGAAATTATCTTGCACCGCATCTCGATCGTCTCCTTCATAATCATGTTCAATGGGGATCTTACCAAAAGATTCACCCCAACTTGTGGCCTACGCCAGGGAGATCCACTCTCCACTTTTCTCTTCATTTTGGTGGCAAATGTTTTCTCTAGCCTTATTTCTAGGGCTGCATCCTCTAATTCTATTCATGGTGCAAAGGTCTGCTGTGAGAACCCACAAGTGTCACACCTCTTCTGCATGGAAAACTTCCTCCTTTTCTCTAGAGCCACTATTAATGAAATCCAGGTGACCAACAAAGTAATCCAACAATATGAGTGGGCGTCTGCACAGTCTGTTAATCATGGAAAATCAGAAATCTCCTTCAGTGCAGGGGTGCCTCCTGACAAGAGAGCTGAGCTTTGTGTATCTGAAGGCATCCATTTCATCCATAAACACCAGAAGTATATTGGAATCCCTACGGTGATTGGCCGGTCCAAAAAAGAAATTTATGCAGCTCTTATGGACAGGATTGAGAAAACAATTCAAGGATGGACCCCAAAAAGAATATCCAAATATAGTAAGGAATCCCTCATTAAAGATATCATTCAGTCCATCCCCAACTACTTTATGTTGATGTTTAATCACCCGGTGGCCATCGTTAACCTGATCCATTCACATACTACCAACTTCTGGTGGGGGAAAAATGATGGAAGAAATCTACCCCACTGGTTGACCTGGGAGAAGCTCTGGAAACCCAAGGCGGAGGGAGGGATGGGATTCCAGAATCTTCTTCTATTCAATGATTCTCTGTTGGCCAAGAAAGGTTGGAACCTACTTAACCGTCCATAATCTCTATGTGCATGAATAATCTGGTCCATGTACTTTCCTCACATGGAATTCTGTGGTTCCTCTCTTGGCCCTTGCCCTAGCTTCCTCTGGAGGAGTGTTTGGGGGGGCCGAACTCTCCCAAAAAAAGAGAGGGTTGGAGGATTGGAAATGGCTCTTCTGTCAACATTTGGACTGATCCATGGCTTTTCGATATGGATGTTATGCAGGCCACATCCCCGCCCAACCTATTCTAGAGGATGCCACAATCAACTGCCTCTTTTCAGACCTGGGCCCGGGATGGTGTGTGGAAAAGATCCAAGAATGGATTATTGAGAGAGACCAAAGAATTATTCTGAGCATCCCCTGGGTCCCTAACACAGGCCCTCACCATCTTTTTTGGACCAATGATTCTTCAGGAGAGTACACGGTGAGATCCGGGTACAGACTGGCTCTTGTCATCCAATCTCGCGATCGTGATGAGGGACCATGGAAAGTGCTTTGGAAGCTCAACGTCCCCCCAAAAAATACACTAATTTTGGTGGCAGGTATGCATGGGCAACCTTCATACCACGAGCCTCCTTGTTTACCAACATATGGACAGTGCTAATTCATGCACGTTCGGCCAAAATAATCCTGAAACTCCTTGGCACGCCATCATGCACTGCCCAGAAGCCAAGGAAATTTTGAATAAATGGGGCTTGACTTCGGATGCTTCACTGGACATTGCCTCTGACCTCCCTGATCTTCTGATGTGCTAGTGTTCCTCTCTTTCATCGACTAATTCATCCTATCGTTGCACCATGGCCTGTATCATTTGGTTTCGGCACAACGATTCTATTTTCTACCATGTCCATCAGTCCCCAGAGTTCGGGATTGAACGAGCCAATTCATGGATTGAGGGCTGAAAGGACCGCAATGGACAAATTTTTTCAGGAATTACCCCCTCCTGCCCCATCATTGGAGCCCCCCCCCAAAAGGAAGGGAGTCTTAAGCTCAAAGTGGAAGCTTATCTCCCCAAGGATGGGACTGTTGCTCTCGGCCTCCTGGATCGAAATCATCTGGGGTAGATCATTGTAGGAAAATATGAACCACATCACGCCTTCTGGGAACCTCAAGTTGTTGAGGCCTATGCCATTCTTGCAGGGATGATTCTTGCTGTGGAATGTGGATGGGATGATATCAACATCGAGCCGGACTGCCTTTTGGTTATCAATGCCATTAACCACAATGACGCTGGACTTCAGGCCTTTGGATTCATCATCAGGAGAATCCGCTCGCTGCGCCAAAGCTTCTTTTTCTGCACCTTCTCCTTCACCAAAAGGGAGAAAATAAAGCGGCCCATCAGCTGGAGGCCTCAGGCCCCTTCAATGTCAACCAACTATGGCTGGACAACTTTCCTTTGTGGCTCTGCTTATGTACTGCTGCTGATTTTCGTCATTAATATTATCCTCCTTCTTTTGAACAAAAAAGAACCAATAAAATTCATAGCCAATTTTTTTTTGAACGGGATAAAAACCACACGAAATTGTAAATATGTCATGCCATTCTATATTTCCAAGTGAAAGAAACCCAAAAAATGAATAGAGAGGAATCCCCAAAATGGTCTTGGCTTCAAGTATTGGAACTCTTCCAAGCGCATACAGAACCTAACTCACTTTTTAAGAATAAGTCCCTTACCTCTTTCTAAACCTGCAACCATGAAATATACTCGGGTACCCAATGGTGGCTCGAGTAGGGTGTGATTACCACTCAGTTGGACACAAAAAACAGTGTCTACAAAATATAAAGCTAAATAATATAGTAAATACAAGTCTTAAATAATGGATGTAAATGAAAATATTTCTATAATCTATTCTAGATTATGTCCCCTTAGGTTATGATACCCACAAAGCTAGGTTTACTTTTCATTCATATCATATTTTAGTTCACCCAATATCGTGTGTTCAATGGATTAGGCATGATTTATGTTATTAAGGAATATGGAAATTAATCTAGTCCTATATCACTAGGCATCACATCACAATTACCACATTATTCTCACATGCAAAACGCTTCCCACGTGGAATGAAATTATTTGGGGAATTGAACTCTATCCACATACATAACCCATGCATTTAGAGGGTAGGGCTTAGAGCCTCAGTCTAACTTGACCTGTGGGTATAGAACCTTATGTATATACCTCACTCTACCAATCCTTGTGCACATGATTATTTATCATCATCCAAAAGTAATCATATTACAATCATGCATATATAATATCATTTGCAACATCAAAAAATTATCAATAAATGGTAATTTAACATTATACAATAATACAGTAACAAGCTCATCATTTATAACATGTAACCATTTAACCTAAATTCCCATTCTTCATACCTATGTCACTAAGAATATTCAAGTGTTGACATAACTCATTATCATATTCCCATTAATCCCATTTAATACATTTACATGCCAACCAAACAATTCCTTAACTTTTAACCACATTAGAAATAACTAACCACAATACATCCTAACTCACTAAATAAACCAATTAACACATTTTCTAAGGCTTTAAATTATCAGGGTTCAATGTTTCACCTTATATTTCTATTAACCAATTTGGAAGGGTTGAAACACCCCATGTGTGGACCTAAAAATAGTCACAACATCCTCCATGCATCCCCTGGGGAACATGAGGGGTTCATCTGGTTATTTAGACACTAAATATATCACAACTTACCAAAGGCACTAAGAACATGAAATTAAGATAACAAGAATAAAAACCTACATGCACAAATCAAAATATAAACTATAGGATATAACTTATAGACCACATACCTTGAATCTTTTGGAGAACACACTAATAATAAAATCCTTAGATCCTAATTGAACCACCCTTTGAAGCCTTGACCTAGACCTCATTAAAAAAGGGTTTTAGATATTCATAAGTATACAGGGAAAGAACATGAACCCTAAACCAAAAAGATAAGAAAGGTAGGGATTATCCATACCCAGATCTTCAATCTGCAACTGACGGCAATCCAAAAAACCTATAATTAAAGGAGAGTCACCTCTTGAAAGATCTTGGAAGCTTGGATCATCCCTAGGGTTCATTGGAGGAAGTAGGAGGAAACTCCCAAGTTGGGTTAAATGTTCTGGAGTGGTAAATTTGTAAATTTCTCAACTTTACAAGGTTGCATTGTTTACCTACACGGTTTTCCAAACCAAGTGAAAACCATGTGAGAGATACCTTCCAAAAATCATCACTTTTCATAGCTACCTAGAATTTCACATGGTTAGCTAAACCGTGTAGTAACTGTATGCAATCCTCTATACAAGGCTGCATGGATACCTTTCATGATCCGCAAAATTTTCACTAATTGTGTGAAAACTGTGAAACATGCCCAGAAATTACTTTCCCTCATTTATTCCCCAAACCCCTGAAGAACCTATGTGCCTTCTCATGATCATTAGGAAACACTTATTTGACTAAAATAAGGGACTTAAACTAAAGCATAAAAAATACCTTATGAAAATCCCAAATCTTATAACATCTCCACCATAGGACATCTTGTCCTCGAGCTGCTCTTCGAAACCATCATTGAGCTTCCAAAGAAAAGAGATTGGAAAACTAGAACCACATATTAGATTCTTTCTCCCATGTTTATTCCTGAATGTTTCTATACTACCATTGAACACGAACCAATGGTATAATGTTTCCCTAAAATATCTTCTCACTATAATCCACAATACGGATCAAATCATACTCAAAGGATGCATCAACCTCAAGTTAGACATCGTTGACATTTATCACATGATATGGATTAGGGTGTTACTTTCAGAGCTGTGAAACATGGAAAACATCAGGCATCCCACTATACCATTATGGAATTTCTAATTGGTAAGACTCAGGTCCGATCTTCTCCACAATCTCAAATTTCCCCACATACCTAGGTTCCAACATTCCTAGCATCCAAATTCACCAGTGACCCAACCTTGGTAACACCCAAAGAAACACAATATCACTCACACTAAACTCGAGAGGTCTATGACATGGATCTTCATATGACTTCAGCCTAATCTGAGCCATTTCTATAAACTTTTGAATTAATTAAACCTTCTCCGATGTCTCATGAATGAGTATCGGTCCTAACAGCTCAGAATACCTAGACTATAACCAACACAACAGATATCTACATAGTCTCCTATAGAGTGCCTCAAAAGGATCCATCTGAATTGTGCCCTAAAAAATATTTTTGTAAGAAAACTCAACGAGCAATAAGTGACTTTCCCATGAACCACCAAAATCCATGACACAAGCTCCTAACATGTCTTCCAATACATGGATCATATGATCTAACTTCCTGTCAGTTTGTGGGTGATAAGATGTACTCAAAACCCATGGGTACCAAGAAACATTTGCAATCCTTGCCAAAATCATGCGGTGAAATGTGGATCATGATCCGAAAATATGATTCTCAACACACCATGAAACCAAATTATCTAACAAACATATAAATAACCCAACTAGTCCACTGTATAAGTCTCCAGGATCAGCGAGAAATGAGATACATTTGTCAGTTGATCTACAACCACCCAGATCACATTATTCTTCCATGGATTCCTCGGAAGACCACACATGATGTACATCAATAAATTATTCCACTTCCACTACAGAATAGGCCATGCCTACAACAACCCACTTTGATACTGATTTTTGGCCTTTACTTGTTAATAGGTAAGTCATCATGTCATAGAAACCAAAACATTATTCTTCATTCCTACCCACCAATACATCATACGAACGTCTCAGAACATTTTAGTCAAGAAAGGAGGGGCTGCCGAATTCGATGGGTAGAACTCACACATCATCCTCTCTTATACACATGTAAGTACTACAACATGACCATGGACATAAGAAACTCCATCAGCACTAACAAACCTACTAGAAGGTGAATCTCCACCATTAAGATTTTTTATCCTAGCCAAACAATCTAAATACACCAACTAAATCTCCTTGACCCAACTCAAAAGTGTAGATTAAACTGCTATGGATGCAAGGAACATCCTCCCATGCCCATCATGTACCTCCAAATGCAGCTTAACAAACAATTCCATCATATTCTACTTTGAATTGTATTCTTGAACCACCTGATTCTATGTATTTCGACTCAGAGCATCAGCTACACTATTTACCTAACCTAGTGTATAGACCAACTCAAAATCGAAGTATTGTAGGTACTCGTACAATCTTCGATATCTAAGATTCAAATTCTACAGAGATAAGATATATTTGAAACATTTATGGATGGTAAACACCATGAAGGTTTCTCTCAATAGGTAATGCCTTGACATGTTAAGGCATGAACCAAAATAGCTTTCTCAATGTAAAGAGTTGTATAATTTAATTCAAGAGGTCTCAAAAATCTTGACACATAAGCTAAAACCCAATCTTCCTACATCAACATTTCCCTAAGTCCAATGCCAGACACATCACAGAACAAGGTGTACTTCTTACCTAGTTTGGGTACTGATAAAATAGGCGTGGTAGCCAATAAATTCTTCATCTCTTGAAAATAATTCTCACAAGCCTCTGGCCATTCAAACATAGCCCCCTTCATGGTAATTCCTAAGAGTGGATCTTCTAAATGAGAGAAATCTCTGATAAAGCTCTGGTAATAATCGTCCAAACCAAGAAAACTATGAACATCATAAATGTTCTTGGGCTACTCCAAATACATCACAACCTGCACATTCTTTGGATCCACTAACACACCTGACTCAGAAATGATGTTTCCAAAGAATTTCACCTTATCATTCAAAAAATGACATTTTGATAACTTAGAATTAAAATTATTCCTTCTTAGTATACTCTAGATGATTTATAGGTGCTTGGAATGATTTCCATGGGTTCCAGAGTATTCCAAGATGTCATCAACAAATACCACCACAAACTAATCCAGATAGGGGTGAAGTATCTGTTTTATCAAATCCATGAACATAGATGGTGCATTGTTCACCAAAAAAGAATCACTAAAAATTCATACAACCCATACCTGCTTTGGAAAGTTGTTTGGGATACGTTATAAGGTCTCACCCTCAAATGATGGTATCCCGATCTGAAATAGATCTTAGAAAACACCAATGAACCTATGAGATGGTAAAACATGTCATCGATTCAAGGAAGAGGCTATCAGTTCTTCACTGTAATCTAGTTCAACCTCCTATAATCGAAACATAACCTTAGTGATCCCTTATCCTTCATAGAAAGAAACCCTGAAGAACCCCATGTTCATGTAATTGGATGAATAAACACCTTATGCTCCAACTCCTCTAGATTAACCTTTAGTTCGTGGAGCTCTTCTGGAACCATTTGATATAGTGGAATGGAAACTGGCTTCCCTCCTAGAAACAACTCAATCGTAAACTCAATATCCCTATGAGGTGGTAGTCCCGAGAAGTCCTCATTTAACACATCCTAGAACAAATTCACAATAGAAGGGAATACTGGCTACTCTTTCTCCCCATCATCTAACATATAACATGTGACATGGGTTGTGAGTTCTCCCAACTGCTAGCATAACAGCCCTACATGGCCCGCCTGAGTATACCACTCACCCTAGAGGACATAAGTGTCTTCATTGAGAGATGTGAACATTACCCAACATTGGTAATAGTCGATATGGTCTTGATACAACACCAATGAATCTGTACGCATGATTAAGTCAAAAAAATACATCTCTAGATCAAACAGATCCCATATAAAATGTTATCCCCCAACCTCAAACGAACCACCCTTACACTACTTGATGTTCTCATCCTTTACCCCTGATAGAGTATCAAGTGACATTGCCCCACACAAACATTCCACAGTTAATCCAAACGCAACTATAAACTAAGTATAAATAAACGAATGTGTATCAACTTTTTCAAATAAATCACTAGAGAGCATGGAAGCTACAAGAATCATACCTCAAACAACAGATGATCTTACATCACCACCATCAAGCGTAGTTTGAACTGCATGGAGATAACCTGCACCTCTACCTTGGGCTCCCATCTGAATACCATGAACTACACTACCCAGTTGATGTGGGTGATCTCACCCTGGAGTTCCACATCCACTAACCCTACCAGTACGACCTGTGGAGCTCCACCTACCTTCATGATATGGGTTAATTGAACCCCTACCTACACTCAAAATCTGCCTATGACAACCAACATTTCTCGATTTCAATGAATTCTAATAGAACCTCTACACATAGCCTAGCCTTCTGCATGCTCGACACTTAACTGGTGGTAGGGGACACTATACACATGTTCCCCAGCCATCCACACTAATAATAGAATATATGGTCACCACTCTAAGAGGATGTTCCCCTCTTCCATCTACTCTATGAATTTCAGCCCTATTGGAAGATTAAAAAATGGCGCTTCCTACACACAAAATTTTCACCGCATGCTCACCCAGATGGAACTACAAGTTCACTACCCGAATCTCCCTTCAGGTTCCCTTATGAAATGTGGGATTGATCCAAAACTTTATTAAACCATTTTAGACAAAAAATACTCATCTGAGGTCTAATTTCACATTTCAACCCATCTTAGAAATGTTTTTCCACAACTTCCTCATCTCCTGTCAACAATGGAACAAAGTGTCGCAAATTTGTGAAATGAGTATCCTAATCCATTACTAATATTGTCCCTTGGGTTATGATCATAATGTTCATAGAGTTATCCTCCCTCAATATTTTTGGGTAAAAGTATTTATGAAAATTCTTCAGAAAATCCTTCCACATCATTCCTTGAGCATGCTCAATTTGAACCATGATGACCCACCAACGATTTTCTTTTACTCTCTGCATATATTCTATTATCTTGACTCACTTCTCATTTGGAGTCTCTAGGTGGTCAAAAATAGTCTGGATAGACTCAATCTATAACTCTATTACCTCTAGGCCACCCTCTCCAGCAAATGTTGGAGGGTATTGCACCTGAAACTCACTGGTTAGTTCAAAAATATTAGGTTCAACCCACCCTGGGTCTCATTACATCATCTATATATAACAATTAATGTTCTCACGAAATTTCTATTCATTATCATCTTGAACCATTTGGTCCCCTTGCTCCTCTACTGGGGAATAATTATTAGAAATGACCTCCTATCACCCAACTGACACACGTATTTGTGGTCGCATCTATCTACAATGCCAAACATGAGCATTAAAACATAAGAAATAAATATTTTATGAAAATATAAGGGAAGGTTCATCACTAGAAATAAATAGATAATTTCTCAGACACTACAAAAATGAGCCTAGTCACAACTAGAACACTACCCTTGGCCAGCCCACCAAGGTCAAGGCTCATTTGACAACCAACTCACATGGTTTTAAACCTTACATTCAACATCATTCCAAATATTTTATTATAAACAATTTTCATCATTTTCAACAAATAAAATGCATTATATTCTCTCTTCCCCACTTGAACGTCCTGAGTTTCTGCCTAATATGAATCATGTCACTTATATAAACATGTACCTAGAATTATGCATGAATTCACAACCTCGTTCCATTCTAGCCATGGGAAAAATATCATAAAACAGTCATGTCACACCACATGTGCATCAAACAATGGTGAAGAATCATCAAATTTAACAAAACACAAAAAGAAAAAAAATTCACGCCTTGAAAGACTTGGGTTTTCCACCATACTAGGGTTAGCAACTGCCATGCACGATCTCATTTCCAAGGACATACACTATCCTATTAACCTTTCTACCATCCCCAAATATTTATAAAGAGAAAATAACTCATTTAATTCCATTATGTAACATCCCTAACCTAGGTTCCAATAAATCAGTTCCTTGAGTCGGGTCATAACATGACCTCAAGTGCACCTCTCCATATTCCAGAGGTTCTCGAATAGTAGTGAGGGTCTAACAGGTCATTTGGGGAGAATATACCCTCTTTACTAGAGTAAGCCATATAAAATAATAATATAAATATCGGGACAATTGGAAACAACAAATAACATGAATTGTCAAACATTTTACAAATAGGATACAAACCACATGCATTAATAAATATGTCATCCCATGATACAATTCCAAGTGAACAAAACACCAAAAATAATGAAAAAATGAAATCTCCAAAACCTTCCTTGATCCAAATCCCATACCTCATTCATACACATACTGAACATGACTCACTTCTCAATCTAAATACCTTGCTAGTTTCATAACCTACAACCACAAAATCTACTCGGGTACCCAAATATGGCCCGAGCAGGGTGTGAGTACAACTCCGCAGGCCACCTCCAATGGTGTTGAAAAAATATCTAGTCAAATTATAAAGTGCATGGATGTGGTAAAAAATGACAGTAAAGGAAAATAGTTCAATAATAAATTCTAGATAATGTTCCATTAAATTATTCTACAAATAAACCCATGTTCTCTACTTAAGCATACCATGGTTTAGTTCACATTTTTTTTTCATGTTCAATGGATTGGGAATGATCAATGTTATTAAGGAAAAAGAAAAAAAATCATGTCCTATATCACTAGGCATAAAATCCAAATAATCACATTATCGTAACCCCAAAGCCTCAATCTTGGTGGAATGTGACTATTAGGGGAATAGAATTTGGTACCCTTCCCAAACCCATGCATTTAGAGGGTGGATCTTATAGCCTTAGTCTAACATGACCCTTGGGTGTAGATCCTCATGTCTATACCCCACTCTACCAAGCCATGTTCACGTTCTTATTTATCATTATCCATAAGTAACCACATTACAAACATGTAGAAAAAATACCATTAAAAACATCAGAAAAATATCAATAAATGATAATTTGACTTTATTCCACATACTCTAACTAAATCATCATTTATAACATATAACCATTTAACCCCAATTCTCATTCCCCATGCCGATCTCACTGAGCATATTCAAGTGTAGACATAATTCCTTATCATATTCTCATTAATCCCATTTAACCCATTTACATACCAACCACACAATCCCTTATATGTTAACCACATTAGACACAAATAACCACAATCTACAATAAATCACTACAAAAACCAATTAACACATTCAGTAAGTTTCTACATCATCATTAGTCAATTTCACACATTATATTCTGATTAACCCATTCAGAAGGGTATGAACACCCCATTGGTGGCCTTAAAAATAGTCATAGAATCCTCAATGAATCCCATAGAAATACTAAGGGCTTCATTTTGTTATTTAATCCAATGGCCCAAAGGCCTTCATTTTTATTGATTTTTGATAATCCAACATTCAATGGGCGAGGTGGTACCCTTACAAGGCCCGAAGGCATAAGTATCACATGGCCCATAGGCCTTAGAGGAATTCTTTTCCCATAGGCTTCAAATATTACATACAACCCAGACTAACTACTTGGAACTGCTCCTCCCTAGCATCTTCATCATGAAATCAGCTCTCCACCTTTTCATGGTTCTTTGTCTAGGATTTCTCATGCATGCACAGGCTTGTCCTGATGGCAGGTGCTATACCCTTTCCTTCTTGCAATCCATTTTTCTTCTTCAATGGTGAAAGCTCTTTGCTCCTCCTCCTCCTCCTAATGTTTGTTCCTTATATGTTATCTAGTTTGCATCTACACTTATGGTGTCCTGAAGGCCTTGAGGGGCCTGAAGGCCGTACTAACCCGAAGTCCTGGGTGGCCCGAAGGCCTTAATGGACTCGGGGACCAAATCAGTGGCTAGAAGGCCTAGACGGGGGAATATTCCCCACTACTACAGTTCCAAACAGTGCCTGCTACAGTTCCCGCTATAGTACCTACTACAGTTCTACACAGTTCCTGCTATAGTTCCTACTACAGTCCCTTCTACAGTACCTTCTACAGTACCTGATATAGTACTGCTATAGTACTCAGGAAATTACCCTCCGCCTAGATTTTATCCCAGGTCTCTTGGATGCACTTAGGGAGTCCTCACTAACTGGGCTGAGGCTCATGTGTAGTTCTAATCAGGTAGGCTCCCGAAAAGGAAGGTGGACCTTGTTATTTAGACACTCAATATACCACATCATACTAACGAAACCAAGAAAACATCAATATGATAACAAGAATAAAACCCTACATGCACAAATCAATAAATAAACAATGGGATATAACTTATAGATCAACGACCTTGAATCTGTTGGAGAATGCACTCTTAATCAAAGACTTATATCTCAATTAAACTAAACTTTGATGAATTATCCATGCTTTAACTAAAAAATGATTTTAGAAATTCAGAAAGTGATTAGGAATGAATGGAAACCCTAAACTAAAAAGAGAATCAAGGGAGGGATTAGCCTTACCCAGATCATCAATATGTAACTGAAGAAACACCAAGTAGATATGGATTGAAGGATAATCACTTCTAGGAAGAACATAGAATATTGGCTTATCACTAGGGTTCAATGGAGGAAGAAGGAGGAAAATCCTGAGTTGGGATTAAAATTCCTAGAGTTTCAATTTGGTAAATTTCGCAACTTTAATGGGATTCACATTTTACCCACACAGTTTTCCAAACCATGTAAAAATTGTGTCAGAGCTACTTTCCCAAAATTATCCTCTTAACACAGTTTCCTGGGAATTCCGCACGGTTAGCTTAATTGTGCTGTAACTTTATAGAATCCTTTTTCAAAGGATGCACAGTTACCTGGGATGATCCTCAAGGTTTCAACAAACCATGTGCAAACCATGAAACATGCCTAGAAATTTATTTTGCCTCCTATGTTATGTCCCGAACACCTAGAACAACCCCAAGCCTTCTCATGATATTTGGAAAAACATATATGACCAAAATAAAAGACATAAATTAAAATATAAACAAAAAATAACTTAATAAAATCCAAAATCATATAAATTATATTTTAGGCATTTGAAAATTCTTTTAACATAAACCAAGAATGACTCTTTTGGATTAGATTAAAAGAGATGGCACATAAAAACACTAAATATTATATCACAATGGCTTGTAATCAAGTAGAGAAGACTTCCAATCATATCTATGTAACTGGTTTGATCAACTGGTTTCCCATTTTCATCCATATCCAACTAACAATTCATACTCATTGTAGTATCATTACTCTCGGTGCTATACAAGTAAAAATGTTTTAAAATATCATTTTTATATTTACATTAATTTAAAATTATTCCTTATTTATTTTTAAAAATATGGAATCAATGAATGAATTTTATTTCCCCCATCAAACTCATTTCAAACTGATTTTTCATAATTTTAGAAAAATCAATACATAAATAATTTTTAGAAGATAAAAAATTATTTCATCTACATAAATTTTTACTAGTAAAAAATATTTTGAATTTTTTTCTATAAAAATGGTATGATCAATTATACCTTTTGAAATAATAAAAGTTCTTATCTTATCATACCAAGCTCTAGGATCTTGTTTTAAACCATATAAAGATTTAGATAATTTGAAAACTTGATTTGGAAAATAGAGATTTCAAAAACCAGGGTTTGTTCAAAAAAACATAATAAATTATAAACCAATTCAATAAATAAATTTTAACATACATTTGATGATGTTTGAAATATAATTGTGCTTAATATACTGGAATAATTCCAATAAATTCATGTTTGGATACTTGTACAAAGGTTTACTCATAGTCTATTCCTTCTTCTCGACTATAACATTGTCCAAATAGTCTTTAATTATTTCTAACTATTGTGAATGACTCATCTAACATGTTTCTAAACACCCAATTACTTCCAATTGTTTTGGTTTCCTTTGGTATATCATGAAGTTCCCAAACATTGTTTCATTCAAACATATTTAATCCATCATTCATTTCCATCAACCATAATCCATAATTAATGGCTTCATTGACATTCTTAGGTTCTAGATGAGATAATAATGCATGATGTTTAACCTAATTCCTAAGTGAAACTATTGTCTATGAACCTCTATCTATATCTCCTACAAAATAATCAATGGAATGAAACTTAAGGGTTCTAACACCTCTAGAAAAAGTAGGTATGATCACTTGAAAATTTTCTATAGGTTCGTGTTCAAGAAGTTCTAAAAATTCTTTAGAACAATAAAATTTTTCTTCTTATTTAACAGACAAATCAATATGTTTGATATTTAATTTCATAGAATAAAAAAACATTTAAAATATTTCCTAGGGATTTATTAGGCTCATTTGGATCCATTTCATCAAATTTTACATGGAATGATTCATCCAAAGTTTTGGTTCTTTTACTGAAAGCTCTATAGGTTTTACTAAAAATTGAATAACCTAGGAAAATTATATTGTTAATATAAGAGAGAAACATTTCCCAAATTTCATTACTATTAAGAATTATGAATTTTCAACCAAAAATTCAAAAATAATTGACCTTTGTCTTTCTATTTTTACCAATCTCATAAGGGATGTTCTTAAAAATCGGTCTAGTTAACACTTTATTTATGATGTTTCAGGTTGTATTCATAGCCTCTCTACAAAAAATAGATAGGTATGTCTCACTCTATTAACATAGTCTGATCTATATTAGGAAGAGTTATATTTCTTCTTTCTATAACTTCATTTTATGGAGGGGTCCTTGGAGAATAGAAGTTATGAATATATCCATTTGTGAGAAAAAAATATTCAATGTCTTGGTTATCAAAATCAAGGCCATGGTAAATTCTAATTATCATAATTATTTTTCCACTTATATTTTCTAAATATTTATCATACTTAGTGAAATAATATCAAGATTTCATTTTGTGGGCTAAAAAGAATATGCAAGTATGCTTAAAAAATTCATCTACAAGTACATAAACATAATTATTACTATTAATATTATAATCTCTAGATGTTCCAAATCATTCCAAAAGAACTAACTCATTAGGTTGTGAAGTTGACACTTATTTATTTAATTTAATAGAAACTGTGTTTTGTTTCCCATTATGATAGGGGTTATAGATTTTATCATTTCAGAGCTCTGGATTTGGTAGATCCTTGAATAACCATTTCCTAGTAAGATTCCTAACTGTGTAAATACTATAATCACCTAGTCTCCCATGCCAAATCCATGATTTTTTGTGAAAATCACTAAAGTGGGAATCATTTTGATAAATTAAAGAATTAAGATCAACAACATAATAATTATCATTTTTAAATCATTAAAACCTACAATTTACTTATAATAAAAAATATATTAATTTCTCTCAAACAAGACATGAAAAACATCATTAAAAACATTGAAATACTAAGAAAGATATATTTCAAACCATCAAAAATAATTATTTATTAATTAAAACAGTATTACTATAACGAATTTGTCTAAGGATGGTGATTTTTCCTTTTTTATTGTCACCAATGGTGACACGAACACCATAAAAATTAATGAAGCTCTTTAAGAAAGAATAATATAATTTAATATTCCTTGAACATCCACTATAAAAATACAATATTCTTTTATATGAGGTCTCCAAATAGTTTTCCTACAAAATAGAATTTATATAAGGAATTAATTTTCTAGCCAAATCTGTTTGGGTCTAAATATGTTAGTAATAAAATATTTAAAAACATATATTTGTTTGATTGGATTGTTATTCACATACTGATGAATTTATAAAATAGATATCTTTTTTTCCTAAAAAAGTAGAATTTTAACTTTCAGGTTTTGACATAGGTATAAAAGTACTTTTACTGCACTCCTTTTTCAAGTTGATATCCTAGACCTATTACATATTTTGGTGTAATTAATTTTCTTATAATATGTGTGATATTTTATATACCATTAGTGAATTTTTTTAATTCTTTCTTTAGTTGACCATTTGAATGTTTAAGTTCAATATTATTTTTCAATAGTTGATCATTCTTTTCCTTTTCAATGTACCGAGTAGAATTAATGTTTGCAAATAAATCATTCGATTTCTTAATTACTTTATACTTATCCATGAGTCCATTAAAATAATTTCCATCATAATAAATTATTAAAACATTTCTTAATTATTCAAATCATAAAAAAATTGTTTATTCTATAAATTATTAGAAATTTTTATAGATGATGTAGTAGGTACATCAGTTACTTATGACATAAAGAACATATTGGGTCTATTATATTTTTCTTTAGGAGTAGAGTCATAATCACTAGAGAATTCCTTAGAATCATTCTATTTTTCATTCATTTCTTTCTTTTACCTTCTATATTTTTCATCTTATATATTTGTGTACATTTGTTTTGGACATTCTACCTTGACATGTAATTTCCTTTTTCATTCAAAACATGTGACTGTAATTCCATACTTCTTTCAATAATTCTTTTAGAATCTTATATAATCATTATTTCCTTTGTAATTTGGATTTTGGAAAAAAATTTGCTTCCTATAAAATTTATTAAATATTTTATCCATATCGGCTATATCCTCATCACTATCCCATGATGACTGATTGTCACTTGAACTGGAAACTTGAAATTTCTCCTTTTACTTTTGTTTAGATTTAGTAGTCTTAAAGGCTACAAATCATAACTTTGGATATTTATCATATTCTCAGTTGAACTTTAAATCTTCTTTATATACCACCAGTTTACCAATCAACTCTTTGATATGTAAATTAAAAATATCACATGAATCTCTAATTGACACAGATGTTCCTCTCCATCATCCAGGTAAACATTCAAGTAGTCATATGATCTGGTAAATATCAGATATAGGATTCCCATGTGAGAACATTGTGCTCGCCGTCTCATTGAACTTGTTGTATATTTCAAAATTTGGTTCATCAATAATTATCTTATAGTTATCATTTTTAGTATTATATGTATTAAGCCTCATCTATTTAATATTAGTTATTCCCTCATGTGGAAGATATAAAGTATCCAAAATTTCATATGCATATTTTCAGGTAGATATTATATTAAATTATTCATCTCTTAAAGCATAGTAAATGATATTCATTGATTTTAAATTATTATAATAACAAATCATTGTAGATTCATCCCAATCCTTTCTAATAGTAACTGGTATTACATATTTATCTTCTGTAGCAGTCCAAATTTTTAAACCCATACTATCAATGTGAATTTTAATTTTAATCTTTCTTTGAGAATAATTGTTACCATTGAAAAAGGGAGGTATGTAAGTAGTATAAACTTATTTTATATAATCTATATAAATAAATAAAATTCTAAATAACCTAAATTTAATATCTTTAAATCTTGACAAAAGTCACAGTTGAAGTTTTTTTGAAAAGAATTTGATACCAAAGTATACAACATTAATACCAAATTTTAGTCAATCTGAGTATCTCAAAAAGGGGTTAATTGAGTACCGAATAAAAATTTATGTTCAAAATGGATTCAAATTGACTCCCCCAATTAATTTAAAATAATCTTAGTTAACCAAAACAATAGATCATTATAAATTTTATTCTTTAAAAATATTTCTTAAAAGAATGATTAGTTCTCAGATAGAATAATATAAAATATTAATCAATCCTTTTAAATAAAATAACTTAATTAAAATATTATTTGAACACTAATTAAGGTCAACTATCAAATTACTAATTCTATTTATTGTTTAAGAAAATTTTTTGTTTTAAAGAATAAATTCAAAAATAAAGATAAAAATGAAAAAAGTAATGGTAATATGAATACAATAGGTCTAGTCTTAAGATTAGACTTATTCATCTTCACTTGGTCATCACCTTCTACCAAGAAGTTTATATACATAAAAAGTTTGATCCAAAAATTAAATCAAGTTTTATAATATTATAAAACTATCCAGACCGCACAAAGCCTCTTCCACTCTTATCTTTGGGAGTAAAAATATTATAGGTAACATAGGACCTCTTCTACAGTTTCCATTGGAGTACAATACAAACAATAATCCAAAAGATATCTATATATTTTATAGTCACAATAGGAGAGAGTGTGTTTTGTGTTAAATAGTGAAACACACACACAATTATTGTAATGTAAAACTCAATAAAAAAATTGAGAAATTATGAGTATTAATGGATATATATACTTGGTGTTTTATGTAGTTTAGCTCATGACTCTTGATTTTGATTTTTAATAAATAAAGATTTGGTTTATGATTAAAAAAATCAGTATAATAGAGTTGTGTAAACACATTTCTTCATGAATGTAGGAAAACACTCGATGTGTATTATTCATATGCTTTATTAGTCGAGTGTAGTAATGTATGTTCTTTCAATGATATGAATATCTAATTTCATGTACAACTATCAGAATGTTCCTAATTCAGTGCATCCAATATTTGTGCATCACTCACAACATTCACAAGGGAGTCTACTACTCTTATTATTATCATCATGCATGAATATCCACATGGGAATTAGAATATTTTGCATCCTCATACTCATGGATCACACATTTGTTAATGAAATAGGTTGAGCCAATGAGACAATGTCATTAAAATAACACTTATCATTAAATTCTATGAACAATCCATTAGAAATATTTAATTTGAAGAGATAAATTTAAGAAACAGTGGTTTGAGTCATAAATAACGACACATAGTATAGAGGTGTTTATGTAATGTAATCTCTCAATAGTGGTGACTATTGATGGTTGTTAGACTTTCAAATGGTATATCAAAGTTGGTGATGAAGGTGTCTTATACTGGTAATTACAGTCTCTTATACTGTTAGTGTCTTATCTGAAGGTGGGTCATGATGGCGGTGAATCACACTTTACCAAATATCTGATTTAGCTATAAAATATAGCTGACAGTGAGTCATTCCATACTTTTCCAAATTTATTCTCTGATAGTATCAAATAATTTATGGTGTTTCAAGATCACAATGAGAAATATTTTGTGGTGTTTCATAAAAAATCAAAATTCCATTCTAGCGGTATGACATCCTAGCAATTAGATATTTTCTCGTAGTGTCTCAACTGTAACAGTGAGTCACACTTATGAACAAGTTTATCACCTACCTCAAATTATATGATTCATATAGAAAAAATGAAACTCATTAATAATATATTAATCATGATATAGTTATCATTAAATTAAGGTGGAAAAAATATTTCATATAAAATTTTAAAACTGAATAGAACCCTTTTTATACTTATTAAAACATATTAATGATATTAAAGTGAATAGGGTGAAAATTTTCTTTTATGCTTTTATAAGAATATTATAAAGATACTTAAAATGAAAAATGAAACCAATTTTAAATATTTTAGATACTTTTATGATAATTTTAGAACTTAACTCACCCAATATGATATAGGCATGTGTTAGAGCAATTTTAAAGCCTTATCACAAAGTTTTAACCCTATTTTACCCGTTTTACCCATATTGAGGTGACAAATTTTACCTTGAATACTTTTCATAATTCCTAAAAATAAAAGTGTCATATTTACCAAATTTAAAACTCTTTAATCTTAATATGGATATAGTTTATAAAATTTATTCCATGGAATTGAAAAACATTTTTTTAAATTAAACAATAAAAAAAAGGTTTTCCAAAAAAAGGTGTTTCAAGGATAAAAATTAACTTATATATATAGGATGTCAAATGATGATCATAATAGAATTAATTATATTATTGTAAATAAAATGGATTGTGTTTATTTAATTAAATTTTACTATTTGATTACTTGGTTTAAATAGAAAAAATATTAGTTTTATAAAAATTTATATTTCTCATTATTAAATGAGAAATAAATCCTTCTAGAATAAAATATAAAACTCAACATAGGATAATATTGACATGTTGATTTAAAAAATGATATAATTTCTCATAATAATAGTTATATATTGTTTCATGGTTCTTTTAAAATTGGTGTTACATGTAAATAAATATATCATTTAATTATATTTATTCAATGAGAAGTATATCGTAAAATATTGTCTTGTTACAATATATCCCACTTATAATAATTTGAACATAAATATTCCATCAATAAAATACAGACAAATAAGGATACTTCTATTATATCACATTCTCAAGTTCCCATGTATTTTTAAAAAACTTATCGGTTTTTCCAAAAAATATTACCAGATGAGTTATCTTATTTTATATAACTTTATCTCTAGGATAATTAACCTCCTCTATTTGTCCTCATAATATATTTCTTAATCTATTTATGTGAACTATAAGGTCAATACATTTGAAGGGTAAAGTATTTAATTCCTTAAAATGAATACAAAGACCACATCATGAACTGGATAGTGATTCGTTGGATGTAGAAAAGGATAAAAAATCATCCTGATAAGATCAATAATTTCAATGGCACTGATACATCTCGGAATTTTATTAAAATTCCTTCTAAATATCATAAAACTATTCCAATTAAATATTCATAGTAATACCTTTTCAAAAAATATGTAATATATATCTCACAATTTATTGTCAGCATAAATGTTTTATCGACTTTGAGTTGACCTTTTGTGTTGTCAAATAGATCAAGACTTTCTTCCATTTCCTCATCTAGATCAAGTAACAATACATATCTTTCTACAACACCATCCGAAGACATCATAGTTATACCCTTCATTCCATATATGGATTCATTTGGAGCTATAATAATTATCATGTGAAAGATATTATTTTTATAACATTCTTATAAAATAAAGTGTTGATATCAACCTACTTTAAAATGCATAGAGAAATCCCAAAATATTTATTATAGAGATTGAATGGTCCTCCAAAAATGACCATCTATCTAAGGATGATAAGATGTACTAAAACTACCCTATGTATGTAGAGCATATTGGGGAGTTATCTTGAACCTATAGGTAAACCTAATATCTCAATATGATATGTTTTAGAGTAGTACTCCCTTTAATAACACAACTTCCTTAATGTATAATAGACTAATTTGATCAAGAGATATATATTCAATAATATTGATTTTTTATTACATAAAGTAATCAACTGAAACCCATGTATAATTATTCCCTTTACATATTTTTGGGAGTTTGATGATGAAATCCATGGAAATTTTTTACCATTTCTATTCTAGTATGGGTAATGGTTATTACAACCCCTTATAATTCTATCTCTCATCCATCACATCCTAACACATTAAGAATTAGGATAAATATTCTACAATATCACATTTCATGTTTTCCTACACCAAACAATCTTTTAGATAATTATACATATTTTTCATTCAAGGATAAATTTATAATGTGTCTATATGAAATCAATCCAAAAAATCTTTCAAATATTGTATTTATGGAACTTATACTCTGTTCCTAAGGATTATAATTCTATAATGATCATAGTTGAACATTGGAACATTCCCCACTAACTTTTATAATTCAAAATATTTCTTGTACTCCATAATATTATCATAGATGGATTATTGAACATTAAATTGAGAAAGATAATATATAACCCCATTGATTAAGATTTTATGATCCAACATTTGAAAATCCATATATATTTGATCTCTTTTAATCCTTATCAATGGAAAACTATCATGATATTTCTGACTTAGAGCATAATCTATGTTATTATCTTTCCTTGGGTGGAAATGTAGTGATTATTAACTATCTTTCATCAACTCAAAAAACCTTATATAGATCATATCCATCTATTTCTTAGTAAATATATAATTTAAATATTTATGATCCCTATATATATCAAAAATTACACTACAAAAGTAATTTCTCTATATCTTCAGCAAAACAATTTCTACATCCTACTTCAAATCACGAGTTTGGTAATTGTTCTCATGAATTTTCAAATGGAGAGAGGCATAAGATACCACTGTATAATTATTCATAAATATGAATCATATCCCCTTATTTTATGAATCAATATATATCACAAACCCTTCTCTACAATAAGGTTGTGTAATAATAGGAGCATTAACTAGCATTCTCTTCATTTCATTAATATTACCTTTATCTTCATTTTTCCATATGAACTTGGCTACCTTTCTGGACAATATGGATAATAGATTATATTTTCTTGAGAAATACATCACAATGCATTAGTAATATCAATGTATCCCAAGAAAACTATGGATCTCTGCTATCAATGTTGGTACATGAAATTTCACAATAACTTTTATCTTTTACGGATCCACTAATATAACATAACATGAGATTATATGACCCGTGAATGAAACCTTTTGAAAAAAATATTCACACTTATTAAATTTTATGTGAAACTTCTCTTTTATCATGGTCTTCAACACACTCGCCAAATTATCTTTATGATCTTCCTTTCTATTTGAATATATAATAATATCATCTATGAATACTACTACAAATCAATAAATGTAATCCCTAAAGATTTTATTCATAAAATATAGGAAGATGGTATGATATGTTCTAAGTAAAATTATTTTTTGATAAATTTATAATGACCATAATTTGTATAAAATGCTATCTTGGATGTATCCCCTTTATTAACTCTTAGTTGATGATATCCAGATCAATGATAAATCTTAGAAACATATTGATCTTCACATAATTGATCAAACAGATCATTGATATGGTATTGAGGATACATGATCTTAATTTTTATGTATTTATTTTCCAAATAATAAATTCAAATACACATTAACCAATTTTTTTCTTATGAAAATGAATTGGTGAACCCCATGGTGAATCTCCATATTTAATGAATCCCTTAAATAGATTATACTAACATTTGTTTTTCAATTCCAACATTTCAATCATGGATATTCTATATAGATTCATTAAAATATGTGTAGCACTACATTTCTGTTATATTGAGAACTCATATTCATCTATTAGGGGAAGGTTCAGTAACTATTCTAAAATGTCTTTAGAAAAAACTCCCATAAAATAATTTTATATTAAATGTTGAGTTTCTCCCCAAGAATTTGAGATAAATATCACATATCAATTGTTTATAAAAAATACACAATCGGTGTAATATACATTGGGAATTAATGTCCACCCTTAAACTGATAGAAAATCATGGGTTGCATTGAAATATCAAATAAAGCTTTACATTCTCAATAATAGGTATATGCACTATAATGAGAGAGAAAATCCATTTCCAAAATGAAATTAAATTTAACTAGAGGAAGAATAGATATATTTTAAGGAATAATACTACCATAAACTTTTATGAGATAGAATCTATATAACTAAGATGTGATCATTTTACCATTATGAGTTTTCCCTTCCAAATCATCATATTATCATTGATATGGTGAGGTGATAACCATAAAAAAATTATTTTGATATAAAATAATTGGTAGTACTTGAATAAAAGTAATCATTTAACTTATTGAGTAGATTATAATTATACCATTAACCACATCACATAGAAAATTTATTTTGGCTTTAATAGTTACATATGTTTGGCCCTATCCCATTATGTTATTTTTTGGTCAGTTCCCTTACCACATGGGGAACTATATTAAATAATTCATCTTATATTTATAGTTGAATCATTGTAATATTGTGGTTTATTTATTTGACTTATATTAATTTTCTATATTAAATTTTCACATTACCTGTAACAAAATATCATTCCCTTCATGCGTTTTCACATGATGTTTCTGTCTATAAATTTCAAATGATATAAATTTCTTCATTCCCTTATTCTTATTTGATGTGTTCCATTTATTATTTTTCCTCATTTAAAATAATATTCTTTTGATTTCCAATGAATATATATAGTTTAAAAAATTATTTTTCTTTCTTCATGGAACATGGTACTATAACATCATATAATGAAATATTTTGTGAAACTAGTGACGTTCAGAGACATAGATTATGCTTGTAAATTAAATAGTTAATTTTGATTTTTGGATTATGTATGTAGTTCAATGTAATATTGGTTATACAAGTAACATTATCCTCATACTATATCAAACAATATTCTTACTCTTATAATAATTTGAGGAACATTATCTCAATTTCAAATAAATATTCCAAATGGAAATGTTTCTCAACGAATATCCATTTAAATGTTTTCTATTTCATTGTTTATAATTCTTCAAAATATTTATTGTTCTGTATTAATGAAAATCTTTGATCGGTATCTCTTATTAAATAATAAACTTCCATAATAATCATTTTACTTTCCCTGTATTCAAAATCCAAGAATATCATTTCTAGGGATTTAATCCTTTTCTCATATACTAATGGATTAAATGTTCCATTTAAATATGAAGAATTCTCTAGCATGAAGAGATCCAACTATAGAAGATCAAACTATAGAACAATATATTTCCATATATGAGTATGTTTAATAATATTAACTCGTGTCAATTATCATAATATATCCATGATATTCTTAGTTCCAACACCTGTTGAATTGTCTTTCCCGTTATGGTGATTAATACATTGAATATGGGTGTAGATTCTCTTTCTTCCATTTGGATCCGTCACAAATATAATGGAACGTAATGAATTAGCTTGTAATCACCATGAACATAGAGTGATAAAATAAAAAACCCACTAAATGTTATAAAAAGGGATAATAATTATTATCACGTTATCTATGTTCATATAAAATCTAGTTCCAAATGTTTCTACTAAACATCCTTTGAAAAAATTATAAAATCCCCAACTCTAGTATCTTAGACCTAGTGTTTACTATATTACATCCTCAAAAGATACAAGGGGTCTCACCATGTAACATAGATTAATATAAAGGTCTTTAATAACTAGATACATATATGATTCCCATATTACATTAGAAATATAAAATACATAGAATATGAAATATTCTTTCATGTAAGGAATTATTCATAATATCTGTATTAACATCACGGGTAAAGGAAAAAAAATAAAGGGAGAGTTTATATTCTCTGTAAGGGATATATACAATAGAATCCATCCTTATAAAATAAATCACAATCAATATAAAAATGTAAAAAAAATCAAAAACACATGTCATTTAATCAATAACATTGGAATGAAATCCATCTATGGATAATTTCAATCCATAAATATCTTGGATAATAATATTTAAATTATAAATGATGGAATTTCATAATTTTGGATGTCATTATATCTAAATTCATTATATCTTTATAATCAATACCATATGTCAAGATAATTTAATCAATGTGTTGGTTTATAACAAAAACATATTTAATATGTTTTTAAACTATTTTGATTCATGATACTGGTCGAAACATTGAAAAGCTATCTATAACCAGGCCCCAACCATAAATACATGTATAATGAAATAAAAATTTGTTTAATAGTAAATTTAATTCCTAAAAAATATGCCTTATCTTAAAATATCTATATTCTTATAAAAATATGAAAAATTAATATTTCAGAAGTCAATCAAATATCATTAAAAGTAAATCATTTCATGTGCAAATGCTATATAATTTAAAAAATAATTAAATCCATGATAAAAAAATAATGTTTATATAAAGAAAATTTAATGTCCAATTATAAAAAGTTATTGTTTCAATATAATGTTAATTACCACAAAATTAACAACAGATAAAATATTACCATAAATTAAACTAAAATATAGGTTTTGTAATAATATCATATAACTAGGAGAGATAAATAAAATGAAATATAAATATTAAATTTAATATTTTATTTAAGAGATTTATTTTTAAAACCATTAAAAACATATAAAATAATATGAATATCATACAATAGATATGGAAATGGAATAATCCATTAAAATCGTATATGATAAAAAACATTCATGTTTTATTTTTTTTAATGAATGTTGTAAATATAAGTTTTAAAAAAAATATTAGAATTATTACTTTAAAACCTTTTAAAAAAAGGATAACATGATATTTATTTTATAAATCATTAAATAAAATAAAAATTACTTTTGTAAAATAATTTTGAGAAATATGGACATTGTATAAAACCAAAATCAATAAAAAAGAGAAATAAGAGTATATTTTCTTCAAAATATTTTTTTTATTCAAGTAAAAATGATGGGAAAATTTTGATGAAGAGATATTAAATATTTAAATATCTATAGTTTAATAAGTTATATGTATTTATGAAGTAAATAATATAACATTCTATTAAGAAATATATAATCCATCAAAAAGAGAAATTAAGATTGTAAAATAAATTCTTATACCTTTGGTATTATTTAAATTGTAACCCTATGAAAGAGTAATTAGAATTGAAAATATAATAATCATGAATAAATAAATAGTTTTAAAATACATTAAATGGGTAGTATATACACAAAATAAAAGTATATGTGTATATACCTGTTAATATATCTCAATTGAGTGGAAAATGAGATGATGTCTCTTACCTAATGTTTTAATTGCATCATAAGTTTTTTCACATCAAATTTAATAAATTTATAATTATTATATTTATATATCATAACCATAGAAATATATATAATATAATATATTACCCATTTATAAATTTTTAGCACTCTTTTTTAACTCTCTTGTATTATTAGCACTATTCGGTGTGTTAACTGCTTCATTTTTCATGAGAATTTCGATTCAATAGATTTTTTCGTCATAATATGATTATAGTTCAATCATATATAGAATTTTAATAAGGATTAAAATAAAATATTTATTATATATATATATATATAAATAGGGTTATCCATAAAGGGTATAAATAGAAAACTGAATTACACTGTTCATTGAGATAATAGATCATACGTACACATTAACACTAGTTTCACATTTCGATGGATAGAATGAAATAATGTTAAATTATAATTAAACTTTTTAAAATTGTTAATATATCTTATATATTCATTAATTAAACATTATTATAATCAATGAAAATTATTAATGGAAAACGGGTCACATCGCTTTACAGAGGTGGTGGTCCAAATATATGCACAAACGATGTTATTATTTTCCAACAAATTGTAAGGTAAGAAGGTGGAAATGATATTATAATTTATAGAATAATAATTCTTTCATAAATATGTCAAATATCCATTAGTTCCATGTTTATAACCAACAATGTAAAATGGTGATGAAAAATTAATTTCATCGCAATATGAAGATAGTAAGTCATACATACATACAACTGATTTTTTCACATTTCATATGATGGAAAAAAAGATGAAACATGGTTTTCTAGAAATCATAATAATATATATGTATATTTATTGTACTATATTTTTTATTTTATAATTTTTAAAATAGATTTATGATAATTATAAGAAGAAATAAATTTGAAAGATCCCATAAAGTAAATTACCTCTTTTTCAGTAGACTCCCATTAGATACCTACTTAAATACCCATGAAATGGTGTTTAAGAAGACACAATGAAATAGTTGAGGGATATGAAAGTTTATAGTGTAATTTAGTAGGGTTTGGTTGATCTGTATTTCTGAATGTGGTGGGTAGACAATAGAGAAGGGGTGTCCTTTAATATTAATGGCTTATAATTAAAAATATAAGGATTAAGTTGGATAATAAATGGAAAAGGGATGATATTTTTGTTCGTATATTATCCCCTTTTCCAATTATAATATTTTTATGATTTGTAAATAATTTAATAATATATTCTTTTCACAAATTATCATTAATGTAATTTTTAAGACTATTCATTTAAATTAATATTAAAGATTCCAATAAAAATATGGAATTAAAATATAATCTTTTAATACATACATAATATAATAGATTCATCTAAAAAATTTGTGGAACACAATATTTCAACCAAATTGTTTTACCATTAATATTTTTGAAATCCTTTATTTTATTGTTCTATTAATTGAATAAATACTTAGTTATTGTTGCGTAATCATTTGATCTATTATTCAATCACTAGAAAATAAAAAAAATTATCATTTTTAAAAAATTACCTCAAATTTATAATAAAAATTTAAAACATAACATTATTTGTTTTCATAATTGTTTAAAAATATTTGAGATATTAAATTCAAGAGAATAAATTTTTTATTTGTTCTTATCTTAAAATTACTCAAATAAAAATATTAAAGAAAAATTAAATCAAGTGGAAATAGTTTCTAGAAATATAAAATAATGATGAAATTAAATTAATAAAATATTATATAGTAATGTTTTAGTGATATTTTAAAGCCTTATTGTATTGTTGTAACCATCTTTTACGTGATTTACCCTCACCGAGGCGACACATTTTACGATAGGTTTTATTCTTAATTCATAAAAATACAAGAGAAATTTTTACAAAATTTAATCCCACTCATTCCCAATAATGAATACATTTTATCAAATGAAATTCATAAATTCAGATAATTTAATTTAAAAATAATCCAACAAAATGAAATAAAAATAATTTTATAGAAAAATTAGTTTTATTCCTAAAATATGACTTATAGTAAAGTATTGTAAAATGATGATTCTAATGGAATAAATTATATTATTTAAAATAGAATAGTTTTAGTATCCCTAATATAATGGTATTTTTAAATTTCTTGGTTTAAAAAATGGGTTTGTTGTAAAAAATGGGTATTTTTCTCTATTCAACGAAAAAATGATCTATTTAGATAAATCTAAAAAATAAAACCTAAGATAATATTGAAAATATAATTTCAAAAATAATTTTATGGTCACATAATAATATTTCGATACTTTTTATTTCTTTATAAACATGATGTTTTACTTAAATAAATCTATCAATGAAATTATATTTATTTATATAGAAATGTATCATAATATCATTAGGTGTTATATCTAGGAAAAAATACATTCAAGAGACTCATACAGAATACTAGAGTTGGTGAATATTTTACTAGATGAGTAAAATTAAAAGGGAATATTAATATTGTGTTTCAATTTTCTTGGAGGGGATCATTATATATCAATAAATGGGAAATTCTGCATCCAATGATATATTTTTAAGTTTGATAGGATTGACCCCTCTCCTACATTGTCGGCTTTGATAAAATAATCCAAAAATAATTAGATCACGAGAAACCGAAAATCACTGATAAATATATTAGCATTAAAATAATTCACTCATGAATAAAATTATCATAAATGCACCATAACCTCAAAATAATATTGACAAGGGTTAAAGTAATGGTAGTCCTCTAGTTACTATTTTTAAGTTGTCTCTATCATTGGGATAAATTGGTGTTAAAAATGATAGAAGTACGATAAGTTATAATGAATCCCAAAATTTTAGAAAAGTAATATTATATTTTCATGCCACATACAAAATGATAAAATAAGTAGTCTAAGGCCTCAATGGTAGAATGAAAAATTTTTCAACGTGAGGGAAGTATTGATTCAATCTAGCTAGAAAATCATTAATAGGGGAAAAAGTATTTCAATTTTACCAATAAAAATGTGTGATCTAAACTAAGAAATTTTTATTCAATATGTAAGTGCACATATCATAGGTAATTATTGTTTTCATGAACTAGGTGATATAACATTGAACTCTTTACAGGTATAAGAATAACTATGATTGTGGAGGTTCATGTTAAGATATTTGAATGTGGATATAAAGTATTTATAAAAAAGGTAAAGGTTTTTCATTTAAAAAAGTATGTTTCTCCATCTCTTGAAACAATACTAGGAGTTATATAAGGAAGATAATCTACTCTAGATATATAAAATGAATTTTTTGGAAATATTAATAAATCATCCATGTTCGAAACCATTCTCTATAGTAGGGAAACAAGATATATAAAACGTTTCTCCATCCCTTTTATCTATAACACAAGTATTTACTAGGAAAAGATCCCTCAAGTTGATATTTATAATTTTTTTTAGTTTATGTCTATTGAAAAATCCGGCTGAAATTTTTGGTTATGAAGTAATAGTGTAGTTATTGAAAAAGTATGTTGACAAATATTTAGGATGATGTAGATATTTATGATATTGAAGTGTCTATAAATAGAGATGGATTGAAGATATATTTAAAATGGTAGAATTATGGTATTGAATATCTTAAAGGCACTCAAGATTATTCATGTATAAGTTAGATACATTTCCCAATGTCATCCAAATTTTAGGGATCCAAAATTATAATAAAGGGGAAGATTCTTTAAGTAGAGAAATGTTTTTTGTGAAAATTAAAAATTTTGGTTAATAAGATTTTATTTATTAATGAATGTGAATATTCAATGTCACCATATTTTAATATGGAAAAGGAATGTTTTTCATGATGTTTTTTTGCATTCATGGAAGTAAAAATTGGGTGAATAGGATAGAGTTGTTCAAACCTGATAAATATAGACAGATGTTTCATGATAGCAGTGTGTTGCACACTAAAGGTGATGTCAAATAATTAATGTTTGTCAAACTATAACAGTTGTGCACAAGGTTAGGAAAAAATCGGGAAAGTGGAATGAAATTCATGAATTCCCATAAATTGGCCCTTAACTTCCCTCATTTGATGTATCCAACCCTCAAAGAATATTAGGGATTCGAAATCATGTAAAAGTTTTTTTGAATGTACTTATTGAACACAGTTTTATGAAAACATCAGTTGTTTAAAGAAAAGGGATTTGTGTCAATATGACCATTTGATCTTTATCAATCTGTGATAAATTTCATGAAAGTGGGGAGTTCCACATAAAAAAAATACACGAATGTTGAAAAGTTTCCAAAATTTTATAAAAAAGATTTTTGAAATTTAAAGTTGAGTGAACTAGAATAAATTGTCTATAAATACTATTGTAAACTAGAATTAATCATCTCGATTAATGAAGAACTTAAAAAAGACTTGTTGTGGTGTAAAATATATGGATTTAATAATTCAAAGGTTATATACCAATGGAATAGCGAGTACACATTAGTTGAGTGAGAGGTGCACATTCAATTCAAGATTGGTAGCAAACCAAGGGCAGCGAGTCTTCTCTAAACATGGTAACAGTGGTTTACTATAGTGGATTTTTAACATTGACACATTACCTTTATAAGCATCTCGGAATATCCCTGTTAAGTTTTAACAAGTAATTTTTTTATTGCTCCGGATTTCATTTCATTTTTTATATTTTTACGAGATAGATAGAGAAGATTTTTTTTCTAGTGATGAAATGAGATACAAATTGGGATATGTTATAACCTTTCATACATTGATTAAACCCGCTCTCATGGTACTTATCCTAGGGGGTATAATAATATCCCCTATAAAAAATTACCCAATTTCTTGAATCATGTAATTGGAAAAAGGATTAACAACTATATAATAAAGTGTGTGGATGGAAAAACATTTTAAATAAGTTATATTCTAACCTCTATTGAAGGGAATTTATTCCTATCATTTTAGATTTTATTTCCCACTTCTTGAGAATAGGTATAAAGTCTGAATATTTGTGTTTAATAATAATATGAGGTATCAAAGGGAAACAATGCGAAATTATTCCTTACAAATTCATTGTATCCACTTAAGAATAAAAATTTTACATATTTATCAACAAGAATTTTACTTTTACTATGTTTTATATTCATCTCAAGGGGTCTTTTATTTTTGAGAAAGAATTAATTTTTTTATGGATGTTAAAACTCCATAGGTAGGGATGAGAATATCATATATATAAGCATGTTAGGTTATGTAGTAATAGTTATGTGTAATTGAGAAGAAATTATTTTAGCATTATATATGAGGAAAGTGAGGCACTGGCTAATAACATCAGCCAAAATAATGTAGATAATTTATGAAAGAGGATCACCTTATTTAACCCCTCTATATTTTTTTTAAGAAAACATACTGAGATACATTAATCAAGGTATAGAGTGTAGTCTAGTATGAATAATATTTAATAATACATAATAATCTTAATTCAAAAGAAAATTTTTATTGCATAATATGGATTAAGATTCTATATAGAATATTGAAATCAAAAAAATAATAATTTCCCTTTTCATTTTTGATTAGGATGTTGGATTAATTACTTAGCTAAAATGATGTTATCAATAATGTGTCTACTATGAATAAAATATTATTTTTTATGTAATTCCTTAGTGAACTAGATATTGCATTCAAATTTTTTATGGTGATGATTTTTCAAACAATGATACATAATGAGACTTTCTAGATGTAATGAAAGTTGAAAAAATATTCCATTTTTTGGATGAGGAATATTAAAGAACTAAACATGCCCAATGGAATGGGAGATCTTGTAATGATGTCGTTTATATATTAGAATAGACCAGTACACATAGTTTTCTAATTATGTGTGAAAAATATCCCTTAGAACTCATCATGGACTAGTGAACTCTCTATGTTAACATTACATATAAAAACTCTTCCAAATTATCTAGAGATGAATTTTTTATATTTTGATCAATAATAATGAGAGTATGAATGTTATAAATGATTTATTGACCAAGTGTCGTAGAATAGGGTTTGTATGAGTTGATAAAATAAGAAATTTCATGGGCCATTATCATGTCAGGGTTCTTAAGGAGGGGCTCATTTTTACATTTTATTTCCCCAATAAAAGTATTTTTCCCCTATTATTCACATAGGAGTGGAATAATATGGTATTATAATCCCCATATTAATGTGAAATAATTAATTATTTTTTTCAAGAAATTATTTTCATTTTTGAGATTAAATAGTATATTATCTTTGGATCTGTAAAGTTTTTCATAATTGGATTGTAAGATAATGGAAACATAATTGATCATTAAATTCATAACACACTCTTTCAAGGAATTAATGCAATAAATATAAATTATTCAACATGTTTCATGATTTAAAGATATAAGAACTCGTATAGTATTTATAGGTTTTTATTGATTCACATATCTTGAAACATAAATATTTTTTTTGTGATTGGAAGCTGAAATAAAGAATTTAATAATATAGAAAAAATGTTTGAGGTTGTCTGGTTAAGGTGAAAGGCTTTTATATTCTCCTGAGAATTCTATAGATCATTAATGAAAAGATATCAATCTATATTTCTCTATTTTAAAACATTTAAACAGATCCCATAAAATTTAAATTTTTTACCAGTGGGTAATGAAGGTTGTTGGATGATATAATTCAATTTAAATCTTCCATGGTCCTGAGGTAGAGATGAGAAGATAAAAGGCTAACAGAAACATTAAAAAGTAATCTAAGTCACCAATAATAATCCTTTTTAACTAAGAATAATATACTAGATTATAAATATTATCCTATAGAAAAAATTTCTCTCACCTACTCAATTTTTGATAAACTATTCTCTAGTGAATGTTAGAGAAACCACGGAGGTTTAAAGAAAGAGATATATTATAATGATTTAACTATAGATAATAAACAAATATTGAGAGTTAGACCAACTAATCCAACATAATGTAGATTTTAATACTGATATTAGACAAATAGAATGTGGAACTGAGAATACCAGTAAGGAAAAGGAGCATTGAAGTGTTGACCATTGGTTAGATTATATAAATAAGAAATTTTGGCTAATTTTAGCGATTTTTTAAGCCTCCTGAACTAGGAAAAATCACCTCAAACCATGCATGAAAATTTATTAAACATTTTATATTTTTATTAAGATCAATTTTTGGGGGTTGCATCTTAGGAATGAGAATTACTTGTAGGACCTAGAGTTATTTTTGTAGATGAAATTGAGTGAAATGTACCCCACTAATTTTTTGAGAATAAGAGATGTGAGAAAATAATTTTAATAGATATAGGATTCTAAATATCCTGGATATCTAATATGTCTACATCAACTAAGGTGTTCTTATAAAATGAATTTATTATGTAAGAGAATATAACAGGATCATTCTAAATAGTGTGAATTTATTATTTAAATATAAAAATTTGGGGAAAGGGGAGGGGGACTAACACAACTAGATCCTGGAATGAATTAGGCTATGAATGGTCATAATTTTGATGGTTTAAACTCTTATAATTTTACATGGGACAATGAGAAATATCTAAATAAGGATTCTAAGATGGTGGGGGGTTTCAAACTAGTAGGATTTAACATTATACCAACAGATGAAATATGGGGATCTTATAAGGATACTAAGTTAGGAAAATACTAAATGAAACTTACAAGATGGAGAAAATAAATCTCAAAATTATTTTTGGGGAAACCATTTCCTATAGCGAGTGAGGTCATTATAAGAAGAGTTTTCAAATTTTTGAGTCTGATAAATATTAACACACATAATGAGTTTTTATTCCCAAGAGTATTATAAGAATGCAAATGGGGGTGGGGGTGATGGACTATTAGGGGAATCCTATATTATGTTTTTAAATCCAAATGATGGTAGAAAGAGTTTTAGAGACATCCACCTCGATATAATGTCGATCCACCGACGGATAGATACCATCTTGAGTGGTTTCATCATCTTTGATAGGATTTCCAATAATATTAGTTATATCCGTGATTGGTGAATTCTCACCCATTAGGTGAACCAGATAATGCTAAATAGAAAACTAGAATGTAATAGTAGTACATCTGAGAATTTGTGAATAATTGGTGACTTTTTTTAAATTTTTAACAGATAAACATTTAATTCCAAAGATTTTAAAATGAAATAGTGATAATACTGCTCTTTAGAAATTAAATTTAGAACATGATATGAGTTTAATCATTTTGTAATTCTAAGAGATAAGTTTGAATTTTTGTTGATTTTAATCACTATTAGAGTAGATTTGTTGGTAGGGAGAATACCAAAAATAGAGAATATGTAATAGAATGTGAGATAATTAACTAGAAATTCATGAAAATACACTTTATCCATACCATTTTATTTGAAGGCCACTTTAATAGAAACCTAGGATGTTAGTTATTTAAAATGATATTTAATGTTGATGAATTTCCATCCATATTAAAATAGATTAGGGAAAGATATTATAAATGAATGACCATGTGAAGAGGATGATGGTGGAGCACTATAAAGGAATGTTTGTGTTTTAGGGATTTGAATATTTTTTCGAGGGGATTTGTGGATGTTTTTTGGTTTGTAACATTTGTTTTGAACCTATTTTTATTTTTGATTCTATCCATTTTAATTTCATATTATATATTACTGATAAAAATAATCAGTGAGAATGTGTCCCGCATTGTCTCCAACTACCAGAGTATCTCGTGAATCCTTTTAGGCCATGATCAATTAAATCTTATATTAGAATTGGAAATGTTTTAAATAATCTTATTACAAAAATTTATACTGGATGTTCTAATTACGAAGGATGATGTGGATCCAAGAGTGAATTGGTTTTATGAATGTTTAGTTAATATCATTACGATTTTATTTTATAATCTTGTATTAAATGATTTTATAGACAATAAATTTTATAAAATTATAAAAAAATTTGTAAAAAAATTCCTGAACAATTAAAAATTATAAAAAATTACATCATTAAAATAATACAATTTTTTAGGAGATTGACCATTAGAAAAAATTCAATTCCCTAAAATCTAATAAAAAATAAGGAATGTAAAAATAGTTATTTTTTCTGAAATATTTGGACACATTTATACAAATTTTTTTGTCTATTTGTTTGATTAATGAAAATATATTAGATCTGAACAATCATTGAGCATAATTATTGGTTCATGAGTGTTAGATGAGATCATTAGAGGAAAAAATTGAGTTATTTTAACAATTATACATAAATATTTTTTTAAGACCACCAATATATATTATTTGAAACAAAAAAATATAATATGTAATCCATATCATGGTTTGAGTAGTATAAGGACTCATGAATTCACCTGATTGATGAAAAATGTACTAGTTAAATGTAATTGGGGTTTGTCTTAGTGGTAAGCTCCCCATAATCCTACAATAAAAATTGTGGTTCAAAAATCATTGGGTGTTGGTACTATAGCAGTACTATAACAGCACCATCACTGTAGCAACACTGGGCACTATAGCAGTGGCAGGACACTAGAGAAGTGGCAGACACTATAGAAGCCGGGTACTATAGAAGCACTATTCACAGAATGGGCCTTGGGCCAAAACATTTGGTCTTACGGGCCATGTAATGTGCTATATGCCAACTGATCCATCGAGATATGTAATGGGTCTCGCTCTACCCAGTTTAAATAGGACTTTTCTTTGCTTTAATAATAAAATTAGGCTTTATCCTTAACATTTTAGAGAAATGTACTGGTTCAATTGAATCAACTGTGAATTTAAAACATTTAATAATTTTATTCAATATTAAAATTTTAAAAAAAAAATCATCAAGTAGTTTTACTTTCTAATGAGTCAAAATTAAATTTTTATATTATTTCCCTTGACATATGCATGTGTGTAAAAATATAAAAAAATAAAATTTTAAAAAATTGTTGAAAAAGGAAAAATGAAATAAGGGATTCACCTTGAATTCAACCTTATATGGTTATTAGAACCCTTATTTTTTTGGTTATAACAATGATTTCATGATGTGATTGATGGTGGGGATTAAGATAGTGTTTAGATTTAATTGCAATAATTTTAGAGTTTTCCAATGAATAGCTAGATTTTATTATTTTCACCTTGGCTATAATTTCAATCATGCAAACGAATTATTGATGAAAATAAATGGTGTTACTTTTAATCCATTACATATGACTCAAATTGGAAAAAATATAAAAATAAAAGGTTTTTTGTATATTAGGAATAATTTTAACAGATAATAGAAATTGAGGTGGAGGGGGATAGTACATAAAAAAAGAACTGAATTGTTGGTAATAAATCATTTTTATATAAATATTTAATAATGAAACTATATTGTACAATGAATTTATTAACTTGTGGATTTATAATTTTAAAGAGTGTATCCATTTTTAGTTGGAATTTTTTCTCAAAATTGATAAATGAATGACTCTTATAAGTATTTATAACTACTATTATCATGATGGGATTTTGTTGTAATTACAGTGCTGGTTCTTTTATTAATGAAAAGAAAGTGATAATGTGTGTTCATGTGGGAGTGGGGTTTGATAATTTTTATTATGTTTTTAATTATACTTTATTTATTGAATCTAAGTTATTTTATATAACCTTTTTTGGAATAATTTGATCTATTATGAAAAATATGAAGAATGAAAGATAATTTTGTAATAAAATTAATTCAATTAGGAAATCATGTTGTTTTAATAGAATTAGTTATGGATCATGTTTAATATATCGTAGATTACTTGCCACATATTATGAGAAATAGATGATAAGAACATAGTGTAAATATTTATAGTAATACCTTTAACTAATAAAGGAGAAAACATTGAGTCTAAGAAATCTATGATATGATACCATACTTATAAAATAAATATCAGATGACTTGAGAAATAACTCCTGTTGGATGTGCACGAAAATATAATAGTATATGATTCGTATATAATGAATATATGTGGTTGATTCATATAATATCTATTTATATATATATATATGTGTGTGTTTGTGTGTGCATGTTATATATATATATACATTATGGAATATAGCATGTGATACTATATATATTATAAACATATATTATAAAAAATATGATGCATATATAATACATGCATTCGTTCATGTGTAAATGGAAAAAATTTAATGTAGTATACGTTTATATGATTCATGTTAACTCATGATGAAATCAGTGCATCCTAGCATAACTATCACAACACTCTCATGTAGTTTCCTATGGTTTTAATTCATTATGAATGGAAAAAATATATTTCACTATGATAATTGAACACATTCATCAATGAGGTATAATATATGGTAGAAATTTGATGTCACTATACATGGTAAAATTACTTCTAATTAATGATGAAACACCTAGAATCACCTATATAATGAGAAGAATCTATATTTATTCATAATAGAGGCATTTGGATCACTTATGTCTTGTGAAACTATCATCATTGGTTTTATATAAAACATTCATAAGATTTATTATTATAAGGAGTCATTCATTACACCCTGTGAAGTTAACATCACCCATTCAATAGTTTGGGTATCTTATAGTAATGATCCTAGATCCATATATCATTTTCCCATCATCAAAATAAGTAAACATTGATCTATTACTCTTTGTTATCAGTATGATGAATTATTCCTTATTGAGGGAAGATGGAGGTTATTGAATAGAAGGAATAGGAATGCCTTGTTTTATGAATTTTTCATTTATCTTTCACATTACTTCACTCAAGGATAGATTTGGTTAGTTTTTACCATTCTATCACTCTAAATATTGTATGAATATAATATAATATCAATTAGTGGCATAATATCAATCATCATCAATGAAAAAATTGTTATCATTTACTGTTAAATTTAGATTACAATTTTAAAATCATATTGGTTCGGATTTAATTAGTATACATCATAAGGTAATTAAATAATATATTTATTTTCTCCATTAAATAAAATTTTGTAAATATAATTACTTGATATGATGGTATAATGGAACAAGTGTTATTAAATAACAATTCCTAGATCAAGAGTTGCTGGAAAGAAGAGGATCGTCTTTTTCTCTTATGTCTTAAATCTCAAAATGGAAATTGGAGTGTGGTTTGACATTTTTTTAATGAAAATTTAAATTCAATATTTACATTAAAGCGATACATGAACCTTATACATGGGGAATTCAAGAAATTATTAAATCACGATATATATATATAATTCATGTTAGAATTGTAATAAAAGTTTTCAATCTTGGTATATAGATGTCAAACATGATAAAATGAAATTTTGGAACGATTTAGATGATATTATAAACAATAAAACAAAAAATAAGTCCAATATAACATATATGGATTTTTCAAAACAAACCATCTTTTAAAAAAACTTATAATTGAATTACATAATTTAAAACAATTCATAAAGATTACAACAAATTAATAAACCCTAAATAAAAATCTCAAGAACTTTCTCAAGGAAAGAGGCACCTCCATCAAGACATCTCCATGACACTCCACCAAGAAGGAAAAATAAGAACCTGAACCATTGGAAGTAAAAGCATTACCCAAACCTACAACAAAATAACCAAGTCTACATACAACCAAAGGTGTATGTAGGTTGTGTGAGATATCCCAATAAGATTCCCCCTAAGAGATTCCATGTGATAAACATTCAAAGATGGAAATATTTCAAGTTTTCATAAACATGAAATGCTAATTAGAATTTTAAAGAGACACAACTTTAAATAAAAATTGTTGTCAAGTGGTCTATTTTAAGTAATTAAAACTTTTAAATATAATGACAATTGTACTTAATTTTCCATAGAAAAATACGATATGATTATGGTAAGCATAAGGTATCTAATGAGTACAAGAAATGGGAAGACAACCCCTAGGAACTCACTCAATGTGGGTCCCAGGTACCTTATATCTCTGTAAAAGTAACCATCACAGTATCTGTTGTCATGCACATGAGCCACTAGTAGGGAGCACAACCATAACCTAGTATTTCCCCAACATGAACATCATAATCGTCATCATAGTTAAGTTAGTGTTTTCATCGTCAAACAAGCTATGTGAAACTGGGGCCAAACCCCATGGGATCACTAACATACTAGTTTATGTCTACCCACCTAGATACCCAAGTTTCCCTATTGTGCTCAAACAAGCTAAACAAGCCTTGAAATATAATTTTCACATTAAAATAAAACCTACACTTCACAAACCAACCAAACAGACCACACACATGTCACATAATACTTTTTTTCACAATCAAAATTCATTTTTCACATCATACTCACACAAAACAGCCCATAAAACGTGTTTCACACCATTCTTGTAATTTGATAAAATATTTATGAAATTTATATAACCTAAAAAGAAATGTTTTATGTATTAATTCACCTCTTTAACTTTCAAAATCCCATATTAGGTGAACACAGTCACCAAAATATTATACGTACATCCTTTACCCACTTTCTTTTAACTCAATAAATCATTTCAAATTTTAATAAATCAATCCCATGGTGTATAAACATGTTTTTCATAGAAAAATTATTTCAAAACAATATTTAAAGGAAAAAATCAAACCAAATAATTACCGAAAAATTATTGAAATCCCCTTTCAACAACTAATAAATCAATTTCATATTTTATAAAACTACCACAAAAGATATCACATGAGTTACAATTGAGAAATACAAAACATCAAGAACAAAATGTAACATTAATATTAAATAATTAACTAATTCTACCAAAAATGGTTTTCAAACCAAAAAAACATATTAAGAACATTATAAATTAATAAATCAAGAAGGATAACTCATAAATAATTTCATACACATGGAAACACATACCATTTGGACCAAAAACTCCAAACTGTTGTGGGAAACATCAATCGCACCACCGCCGCACCACATGGATGTGAAATTAAGACCTAATCTTTAATATTTCATAAAAAAATACACAAAATAAAACCCTAAGTTTGAACCCTAACTTCTGGACATTTTAGATCCTCAAGAAAAGTGGAGGAATCCCAAAGAAAAAGGGAGGAACATGAATGTAAACCCAATTAATTGAGATATCTTGAATAAAACGCCCAAAATACAGTAGTAGATGAATTTCCAAACAACCAAAAATGAAACTAAGATTTTAATATGGTTGATTAGGTCATGTGAGAACTGAAATGGAGGGAATGAAGTAAAAATTGAAGGTTTTATGAAGGAAACAATTTACCTCTTCAAATCTAGACGATTTGGGACTTCCAGAGATGTTTTACAACAATTCGAGATGAATATGAGCTCTAAATATGGGGATGAGAGTTTGGTGGAGTACCTTGGATATGTGGTCCCCGGGAGAGTTAGAATAACCAAAAAAACATAAAAATTTAATTAGATATTAATGAATTAAAAAAATTTAAAACCAGAAATGGGATTTTGGGATTTCCCAACACCATAATAGAAAAACCAAATCCATCACTATTATGTATTCCTATAAGGTCCAAATTGATATGAAGGTTTTAATATACCAGGGGATGAAAATTTAGAAGTGTAATGGGTGTAAAATGTAAAAAAATGAATGATTTATAAAAGAAACAACTTTTATTTTAAAATTTTGAAATGTGATCAAGATTTGGCCCAAATTTTGAAAACCCACCATTTCCACCAAAATGCATGGGAAACTACCAAAACAAAGAAAGAATGGAAATTAAATAAAAAATACCATTAAAAAAAGTCATCAATGACACAATTAACTCGAGCATAAAACATTCCGCCATAGAAATCCCCAATAAGGCCAAAGGTAAAAACCTATCCCAACTGAAAGGCCAAAATGGACTTCTTTGCCATGTTTCGTCGCCACTAAAAAAGATAAGATATCTCCAGTTGATCAATTAAGGAAAGAATACTCTCACAATCCAAAACATATTCAAATTTCTTATAATGATAAAGCATATTCCAAATTCATCCAAAAAAACATATCAAACACCTTCTAAACAAGACTCAACCAGTTTACCCAATCGACCAACAACATTGAACAAGGTTACACTGACCATACTTTAACTAAACCATTGGGTGATCTCCAATACCAACATTTACCCAAGGTAGAAGTTTTTAGTTAGATATACTCAAACAAGACAACCTACCACCAAGTGAAAACCAAGTACAAAACCAAGTTATTTATATTGGGAGACACAAATGGGCTCCCCACCATAATGGGCAACTTAAATTTTCCTGAGAAAGAATCGAGACAGTAATAGGGGGAGGCCCAAATGAACTGCCCAACATAAGGGGTAGAATCTCATTAAATTTTTCATAAAAAATTACATGAATATCATAGTGGGTATCCCCACTATAAGAACCAACCATCTAAACTGGTTAGCACAATCTAACACAAAAGTCCCCAAAATTTAAATAGTTGGAACGACTGCATAGTTAGCCTGCACAGTTTTGGAATCCATGAACTAACCAGGGCTAACATTCTATCCAAAGGGGACACTTCACATGATTACATGTGCCAAAGTGCATGACCATGTGGAAACCATGTGATAACTACTATCTCTTATTGCAAGGTTCCCTATGTTAGCACGCAATTTCTAATAATCGTGTGGAAATAGAGAACATTAATCTTCCTAGCAAAAACATCAAACTTTACTCAAAAAACACTAAAAACCAAAGGGGTAAAGTATGAACTCAAGATAAAACAATAAAGGGAGGTCCTCACACCTCTACTACCAAATGGGATCAACTGGAACTTGGTGATGACACCTGGGTTTAAACTATTCCGATATTTTATACTAATGACAAGAATTAAACCAAAGGTTTTAATGACCCTAGGATTTCCTTGACTATGTGACAACTTCACTTCGAGACCATTGGCTAGATTTCAAATGATTGAAGCATCTTCAGTCTCGTAATTAGGATTTTGAAAACCCCGAATGGGATTTCTTCTTCAGGTGCCACAAATAACTACACTGAGAACCCAGATGGGTTCAATGAGACCTAACACACTCTAACCTCACTTTACCATCACCCAAAATATTACTGAAACAAGGGATTATAATGTGCACACACATCAACCCTTGTTTCTTTATATTAGAAATGTAAAGTGGAAAGGACATATGGAAGCACCTTCCTCTAAACATAGGATATTGATATTTTATGAAGGAAGACACAATTCCAAAAAGAGGATACTCTCATAGGATTGAACAACCTTCACCTTTTAGTCAAATGAGAACATGAAATCACAAATAATCACCGAACATGACCATTGCGACTGAAAGAAACAAGAAAAATAAAGGGATCTTATGACACATCCCAAGAAACACACAATTCTGAAAAACAACAACAATATCCTCTCTTGAACAGATTTTCCACACAGGTGGCTTAACATCAACCCTTGCTTAGAAGAGGCTGATGAAGGACCCACAGGCCCTCTTTGAGAACATCCAACACTGACAATATGAAATATTGTCTCCTTTGATGACATAGGTAACTTAAAGAAACTATGGACTCTTTCAACCTCCTGCGACCACTTTCCCACTACAAGAGGATCAAAGAAACCAAGAAAGGAAAATGGTGTAGATTCAATCTCCAATGCTCGAGAATAATATTCCTTATATTAGTCAACTGGGGGATCTTCCAAGTATGAAACAATCTAGGCTACACTACAGTAGTTCATTAACTCTTAGTGGCTGGAGTACCTTACCCAATGAGAGAACACAAGGACCAAACCAATCTGGTCCGTTGGTCAAAACATGCCACAAAACAGATCCAAACACAATAAGGGAGCCTCCGTAAAGGCATCCCAAAACATTTTTCATAAGGAGACCACTAAACATCCCTTCAACCTAGCTTACCAAAGAAACACAAAACCAAAACACCGTTCAAACAAGATGGGTTCTTGGAGTCAAAAAATCCCACTGTAGAAACCTTTACAAAAACCCATAAGACACACCATCCCAATACAGCCCTCAAAACATCATGTTTTCCATTAAAATCATAGTTTTTAAATCAAATGGTTCGGCGATTAGCGTATCCACCAATGGTACCCTCCAAGACTCACACATGCATGTATTAATGCCACACGGGGCACCCTCCTTATATCCATCTCGAAACTCATCCATTCATGCCATTACCTATCCATCAACCCATATAACCCCATGCATGTGGTTGCTCATGGAAATACCAATGGTTAAAACAAAAATTACTTCCACTTTTCAAAACTAAAATATTCAACCCATACTTCCTTCTTCTCCAGATCATTATCCACGTAATCAAAACCCAATTTAAATCTTACAATACATTTCTAAATATCACCAAAAATTCAAGAAAAACTCACTTTTAATTCATGTACACTAATTTTAAAACATTTTATCCCATTTTAAAACACTTCTAATTTCTTGAAAAACTCCATATCATAAATCTATATTAAATTGGGAACTCAACTCTTTTCATTTGAAAACAAGATTCCAAAATTTCAAAAAACAATTCAAATAATCCCTATTCGCCAAATAAAAATCCATTTATAAACTCCACACATGAACTCCAAAACATTCCATCCCATTAAAAAACCTTCAATAATTTAGAAAACTCTATTGGAAACACTTTCTCAAAACCAAATTTAATATAGTTCCTACTTTCAAAAGAGGTATAAACAAACCATTTTCCGTTAAAAAAACTCTAAAAATTCAGTTATAGAATTTCACATATCAAACCATTCCCACTTTATTAGAAAATCATTTCACAAGAACTTTATGATTCTTAAAACCAAGTCATTTTTTTTAAAACAAAACGTTCAAGATTTCAGAACTAAAGGACATAAGACAATGCTAGGGGAAGCTAGGGTCTATGGGTGACTTAGACATATGGGTGGAGGACATATACCAATCACTTAAACATCAAAAAGAGTGTTCTAGGTGAATATCCCCAGCTCCACCTGGCTTTCCAGGCCCTGCAAGTTCACTAAGACCATTAAACCAACTCTCTTTTCATTTCCCCTAATCATCATCAAACCACGAAAATCAAAGGACTCAAATAAATCCAAACTTCCACTAGAAACATCAATCCTGTTACGAGGTGTGTTGGCCAGGAACACTACACATAACCAGAATGAAAAGTTTCAAAAATCCTAGATACAAACTATCCTGAATCTTCCCCAGTTAACATAACCCAAAGAGAGCGAAACTAGCCTCCTCTAATACAATTTTTTCATGAACCGAATCTGGTCTCTATCGAAACTAGCACCTGACATGGTCTGTGATAAGTCCTGAAGGGCATTCCTAATCCCCACGGGATTGAAAATTTTCCTTGGTATCATAAAATCAAATTTTGGAATTATTTTCCAAAGAATATAACCAATAAAATTACAAACAAGTCCAATATAACAAATCTATATTTTTCAAAACAAACCATATTTTACAAAAATTTAGAATTGAATTACATAATTTAAAACAATAATAAAAGACTATAACAAATTATGAAACCCAGAATGGAAATCCCAAGATCCTCCGAATGGAAGGAGGTACCAACCTCAAGCCATCTATAGAACACTACACCATGAAGGGCAGATAAAAACCCAAACCATTGGCACTAAAATCTTTACCCAAACCTATGACAAAATAACCATGTCTAATTACAACCAAAGGTGTAAGAAAAGTGTGATATAAATCCCAGTATAATGACACCACTAAAATATTCTATGTGATAAACATTCAATGAAGAAAATATTGCAAGTTTTTATGAAAATGAAATACTAATATGAATTTTAAAGAGAGACAACTTTAAATAAAAATAGTTTTCAAGTGGGATACTTTAAGGAATACAAAATTTTAAATAGATTTCCATAGCTACTAAATTATCTTTCCAAACATAACATATGATGATGGTAAGAATAAATTATCTAATGATCACCAGCAATAGGAAAATAACCCCTAGTCACTAGGTCACTGTGGGTCATAGGTACCTTGTATCTCTGTGAACGTAACCATCACAATATCCGTTATCATTCACACGATCCACTAGTATGCAGAATAAACACAAACTAATGGTTAACCAACATCATAATCATAATCATTATCATAGTTTAATTAGTTTTGTCATCTTCAAACTTGTAACGTGAAACTGGGGCCAAACCCCACGAGATCACTAGAAAACTAGTACATGTCCACCCACCTAGATACCTAGGCTTCCCTCTTGTGTTCAAATAATTTCAACAAGACATTAAATATGATTTTCACATGAAAATACCACTTACAGATAACACACCCACCAAACATACCAGACACATGTCACATAATACTCCATTCGAAAATGAGATACATTTTTCAAATCACACTCACACAAAACAACCCAAAACGTTTTTCACACCTTTCTTTCAATTTGATTAAACATTTCAAAAATTTATAAAACATTCTAAAAAATGTTTGACATCTTAAGTAACCAAATTACCTTTAAAAATGCCATATTATGTGAACACACTCAACAAAATAGTACATATACATATTTTACCTACTCTGTTTTACTTAGTAAATCATTTAAAATTTTCATAAATCAATCCCAAGGGGTATAACCATGTTTTTTCACATAAAACCTATTATAAAATCATCTTTAAAAAAATAAATCACACCAATGAATTACCAAACCAGAATTGGAATCCCATTTGAACATACAATAAATTATTATCATATTTTATAAAACTACCACAAAAGATATCACATGAGTTATATTTGGAAAATACACAACTTCAAGAAAAAATGTAAATTTAATACTACATGATTAACTAATGCCACCAAAATTGGTTTTCACACCACAGACAATATATTATAAACATGATAAATTAATAAACCAAGAAAAAAAACTCATCAATAATTTCTTACACATGTAATCACCTACCATTAGTGCCAAAAACTCCAAACCAGTGTGCAAAACATCAATCGCACCCCTGCCGCACCAGAAAAAACTGAAATAAAGACCTAATCCAAAAAAATTTAGAAACAAGACAAAAAATAACACCCTAGTCATCAACCACATATTTTTTACATTTTATAACCTCATAAAAAGTGGAAGAAACTCTAAGAAAATGGGAGTAACATGAGAGGAAACTCACCTTAATGAGAGATCTAGAATAAAACCCCCCAAAAACACTGGTAGCTAAATTTCCCAAAAGTGAAAAATGAAAGTGAGGTTCGAATAAGGAAGATTATGTCATGTGAGAACTGAAATGGAGGGAAAAGAGAAAAAATTGGAGGATTTATGAAAGAAAGAATTTTCCTATGAAAATTTGGATGATTTGAGACATCCAATTAAGTTTCAACCTAATTTGCAAGGAACATGAGATCCAAAGAGGAGGATGAAAGCATGGGGCAGACATTGGGTATGTGGGCCCATAGGAGTGTTGGAATCACTGAAAAATATAAAAATTCAATGATCTATTAAATAATTGAAAAAACATTAAAGCATGAAATGAGCTTTTAGCTAGCCCCACACCTTAATAAAACCCTAAATCCATCATTATTATGGATGTCTATGGGGTCCAAATTGATATGGTGGTTTTCATATACAAGGGGGTGAGAATTAGAAAGTGTAATGAGTGTAAAAATTTTAAAAATGAAGGATTTATAAAAGAAAAAAATTATTTTTAAATCTGGAAATGGGCTCACAGTTTGGCTCATATTTTAAAAACCCACCATTTCCACCAAAATTCATGGGAAACCCCCAAAACAAATCCAGAATAGAAATTACATGAAAAATTATTTTAAACTAAGCCATGTATGTGACACTTAAGGTGGTTACTTGGACCATTAAAAATTTACTTTTTGGAATGGTGTTACTTTTGGATTCCCTTGAGGATATACTATTGGTCGAGGACTGGTGGTTGACCATTGAGTCCTACTTAGAGAAATTTATAATGTAGAAATTATCACACCAATTAGATTAAATAGAATATTCCCTTTAAATGTGTCTAATTTTATCTTTTTGTGTTCCGTTATGGGTGGGTTAATTTTCATGTTTGGGTTTGATGATGGGTTTCATTTGAGAATTTTTGTATTGGGGATGGCCCATGTTTAGTAATGGATGTGGTCCATAGGAATATTTGAGCCCATGTTTTGGATGAAAAAATTAGGGGTTAGTGATTTATAAGTGTTTATGATGGAATGTGTCCCTTTATGACATAGATACAAGTTGTGGAAACCTTTTGTGTCCATTTGGATGACGTTATCTAGGGGACCGTGGGATCATAGATCTTTGTTGAGTGGGTGATGGTCAATATTAATATTTTAGTAGTTTAAATGATGGGTTCAATAGTTTAATAACCCATTCTTTATGTTTAATTCTGGGATAGCTTAGGTAGTTCCACTCATTAATGGTTTTAGCCGATGAATTTGTATTGGATTATGAAATTTTCATGATTTTTATCTTGTCTAATACTCTATTGTAGGAAGGTTATTGTTAGATGAGTGTAGAGAGATAATGGATGATTTAGTAGTCAGTAACCCTATCCTAGGATAAAAATGTTTTACCCATATAGGGGTTGTGTTTCCTTGACCGAAGACATGTCATATGACTCTTGCAATCAGTTATGCATTTCCTTGATGTTTATTTTATGTTTCCAGTGAATTCTATAGGACTACCATATTCTATAAATGTTCTCTCAGTGCAAGTAGTGTTTTTTTGTCACTATTTTGGATCATTCCATTGGAGTCCTATATCCTAGTAGAGTTACGTTTTTCATAGAAGTATGTAGTTACATCTAGGGTTCTACATACATTCCCATATAAATTTGGATTTCTTGGAGGTCCTGTATAGATCTAGTGGACATGCCTAATGTTTTGTGTCTCTTTCAGCAACTTTCTATATATATATGTTGGAATTAGCTGAAGCATGGGTAGATTTACTCGACTATCAGGCTTGAACCCATTATAAGCTATTTTACTTCTATTTTTTTAGCCTTTTTTATTTTATGTATTAGTTTATTTTATTATGGTTGTAATTATTTTTCATCAAGGATTAGTATATCACATGCCCATTCACTTTTTATGACAACATGTTATAGGTTAAACATTGTGGATAGCCCACCATGATATATATATCACCCACTACAAATAAACATTTGTGTGAATGAATATTGTATATCTATTTTTTGGGTAGATCATAGGTTGTGTGACCCTATGGACTAAAGTAATTTGTTGTATGATCAATCATGATGGATCATGTTTATTATTTGGATAATGCTGGTGTAGATTGTGAGTCATGGAGATTAGGTATGTGGTATGACTTAGAGTTGTAAGTAGAGCATTCTGTTTTTATTTTAAATATTTTATTTACAGATGTAGTATACACAATGGGTGACTATTTTTTTCTTGTTTTAAATGTATTTTATTCTATATAAATTTATAATTCATTTCATATATTATATTATTATTTTTTCTGATTTATTTATATTGTATACTATGATGTTTGTTTATGTATTTGATTTGGCTTTATTTTTCACTAATATTGAACTGTGAATAAAGGGTATAGTACCCCATGTTTCTTTTAAACCCTCATCACTAGTTAGACACCTGTATCATATGAGGAAGAACACTTGATGCTATGTGGTGTCCTAGATTGGGTTACTTGTTAGGTTAACCTAGATAGGTTCATTATAGATATGGTCTTACACATGTAGAGTTTTTTCAATCTCATAAAGTTACAATCCTTTACATAAAGAGTTTATGTAACTTATTTGTTGGATAGATACGGATATTTATGAACATGTTTGGAATTTATATTTGGGTGAGAACAAAAAACTATTGTTTGTTTAAATAGATAGGAATTGATATGTTGTAAACACATTAATTTGATGGAAGGAGTAGATATTTGAAAAAAAAATAATTATAATAATACACAAAGAATTTAATAAAACAATAAAATTTATAGAATTACATATAATTAAATAGATAATAATTTAATATAAATAATAAATATATTAAATTAGCGGGACTTTGAATGAAAATTCATCAAATTATACGAGTTATATTCCTTCTAAAGAGGAACCTATCAAGGCCTTGATCATCCATCTAAGCAATCCTTGTGAATTGTGTGTTTGAATAGATTATATTTTGTATTGAAATATTGTAATGAGTAAATCAATATTATTCTTTTAAGTGGATCATTCCAATGTTTAATTCCCTTTGATATAACTATGTTACACAAATCATTGTGTTTTATTTTGTTACATTAACCAGGATTCCATAATAGGATTAGGTAATTAGATGAATTATGTTGAGTATATCCATATGACTAGTTTTGATAGAGGGTTATCTAATCAACTATCAAATATCTGAAACTATTTTGATAAAGATTATTACCCACCTATATAGATATGTAATTGGATACAAGATAACATGACATGAATCTTAGTGAAATATAGATCATGGTTCACTAAAAGATAATTATATATGAATTCATTATTTTAAATGGTAGTACATTAATTAAAATTCCTTAATGAATATGTATAAAACATTATATTTATCTAATAAAAAAAATATTGTATAGATAATAACAACACCATCATCAATTTTTTATAATCAATCTACAAAAATGAAAAGGTAAAGTATGCCATTTCTAATACTAGTAAACTAGTAAATGTTCTCATGTAGAAGAAACATATTTTGTTATAGAAACACCTTCTTGATTTAAAAATTTCTAATGTTTTTCAAAATATAAATGTAAAAGATTATATAGCATAGAATTATTCATTTAATCATTAAAAGGAATTAAATTCTAAATAAAACAAGGAATTTTAGTCTCCACTCATATGCTCAATATGATTGGGTAGGAATGTAATGCTTAACATTATTGAGTATGTTATTGACATGGAGGTACTAGAGAATTACAATAAGGTCATTCCTGGTAATGAAACCCATATTGTTTTATTTTATGGAATTATAAGGATACCTAAATTTTTTTTATGATTTCTATGGAATGTCAATGTTATGTTTTAGTGTTATAGAAGTTTTTTTTTGATTTTAGAGATCATATAATATCGAATGTATAATTTAAAATTTTTATAAATATAATGGACTTAAAAATCAATGGTAGAATTAAAAAACATATTAATTTTAATTTAACTGATTAATTAATCTATTTATATATTTTATTTTGAATGGAATAAATATATCATACTCATGTAAATCTATGTATACAATATGTGTCTTCAACTTATTTCCCTTTTATAATAACCAGTGTTCGTAAAAAAATATTTGCTATAAGAAATGTAGTATTTCCAATTTTCAAACCATTATTAATGAATCATCAATTTATATATCATTTATGTAAATGAAATGATGATTAAATATATTTATCCATGATACAATATTTTCCAAATTATTTTTCCGAATATAAGGGATGTTATTCCTACCACTCATTTATGGCATATTATAATGAACAGTATTCTTTTCATGAAAAATATTTAATCACATTGAATAATATATGTGATATAGGAACAATTAATTATTTGTTTAATATTAATAATAAAATCTAATAAGTGTTATTTCATAATAAAAATGAGTTTTCATATCTATTAATGATATTATGGAAGGAAAATAATGTTTAATATGATAATGGGGGTATGTTTGGACATAAGGATATTAGTGTTAAAAAGAAAAATAATACTATCTTAAAATTATATGTGAATATAAATTAATATAAAAAATGTGGTTATGGCATGCAAGTATGGAGAAATATGAAATGTTAAATTTAGTAACCAAAAAGGTATAATGTCACTTTATCCAAAAAATATTTATATTTTTTTTAGAAAAGTAATAATATAAATAGTTACTTTATTTACAAAATATTTAAAGGGAATGTTTTAATGGGAAGGGTTACAAAGGTGTTTATGTTTAATATATAAAGTGTTTTAAGTATAAAATAGAAGTTAACAAAAGAATATTTGATGTTGTAAAGTAAATAAGTGTGAATATATTCAAAGATTTGAACATTATGAATATAATTACTATGTATCACTATTATTTAAATTAGTTTAATTCATAGGTGTTACTATTTTAGAGTTTAGTGGGATTATTTTATCATGTGGACATATAGAGATGTGATATGCATTAAATATAGATATAATGAGTGAAAAAACACAAAAAATGAAAAAAAGGCTAATCTGGTAGTTTGTCATTTGTGATATGATAAATAGTTTCTTATGTATTGTCTTATTAAATGTTCTTAAATGATTTCAAGAATATAAAATTTTTCCTATAACAATATAAATATCTACTTATTAATCATTGAATTATGCTATAATTAAATCAATATACAAGGTAGAGCGATAAATATCCCGTCAAAATATAATTTTGAGTTTTCCCTAATCAATGATCAGGATTTATGATAATGGTTTGTAATGATATGATAATATTACCATGAATATATTCATGTACTAATTATAAAGGGTTTCATATGGGATATAAATAATAGATTCATGAGGAAAAAAGTATAGGGTTTTTAAATTTATTGATTTAATAATATATATCTCATGGAATTTCATACACCCATCGATAAACTTTTGTGTGTATACATATTTTCAATGATTCTTACATGTGGTTGTTTCGATACCTAAAATTAGAACATTTATAATTTCATACTTTACATAAACACGTTAAAAATTGATTTTTCTAATTAGGATGTGGCTGGGTGTGTGGTTGATCATTTCATTTGTTCTAGAACAACTAAGATGATATGTATCCACTTTTATGATGAGAAAATAAACATGGTTCATGATTAAATTAGACTGAGTAAATGAAAATCCATACTTAGTTTATTCACATACGATTGTTAAACTTCCTAGATGAATGGATTGGGATGCACTCAAATGAATGATGAATGACATGTGACATATGTATATACTTAGTCAGAATTTTTTAGTTAATAAAGAATAGATTAGATAACATATTCTATGTTGACATTATTCCATGTATATTGGTCACTTGATGTCATAATAAATGTAAATTTTTAATCACATATATATTTTATGATATATATCTTGTGGTGGACAAGTTCATATATAGATATGAGTATGTTTGATAGTGATCCCCGGAGAGCCATTTGTAGATTGAGTATCACTAATGTTATTCTAAAGGATACTCTTTTCTTATATCTATAAAATAGTGATTTCATATTTTGTTTTGACACTACTAAGGATATTGGGTTCACACAATTAGAGGATTGGATATGAATAATGTATTAGAAAAATTATTTTCTCCAAAACAAAGAGTTCGTGATGAAATCATACCCCAAATTATTATATGGATTCATAATTTTTTTATTTTTGGCACAATGACTTAATGAGATTTTAGTGTATATGGGTGATTTTTTGATGTGATATAAACTATACACACATTAAGTGCATGTATATTTAATCAATTTGTTTGATTCATGTAGTATATGTTTGTGTATTAATTTGAATGCAATACATATATATACATATTTTAGTATATAGTATTTTATAATATATTGTCATGACCCGACCCTACACAGGCTCGAGCCGCAACTACCCCAATCCCACCTCCAAAGGCCAGGGGCTGGCGAAAAGCATCGAAGGCTAAACAACTTAGGGAGGCCATTGCCTAAGTACCTGTACACACACATACAGCCTGCTCAATGGAGAAATGAAGAGTGAATGTAAAAGTAAAGTACCAACTTCTATAAAAACCCACAAAAGTTCATCAACCTCTAAAGTGCACACTGTTAAAGCTGATGGTAAACTGAAAAGAAAAAGGAAAAAACACGCGCCCAACCAGAAAAGTGCCACAACCCGAAAACAGGTAAACAAAAGTAAAATAGCTGGGAGAGTCCCCACCTGGAACCCAACTACGTCCACTACACGCGGTCCAAGCTCCTGAACTCCTAAGATCCTCTGTAGTCGCGAGAAACCTATATGTCATCTTCAAGGGCACGCCAAGTACGGGCAAAGCCCAAGTAGGGGTGAGTATAAAAATACTCAGTAGGATACCCACAAGGATTGAGGGAGCAACAAAGGAGGTACTGAAGAGTGATAAGTAGATCGAATAGGGAATAGTAAAGGAGTAAAACTGAGAGTGCAGTAAAGAGTACAACTCAACCCAACAAGAGGAAGGAAGTAGACACACCCTAACAGACGGAGCTAGGAACAGTGAGAATATGAACTTCCCGTTGAGCCTTCACTACGTATGGTAGGAGAGTAGACTCGTCCAACCATGAGAAGCTAGACACGGATAGTACGTGGCATACACTGTGCGACTTCGCCTCTCCTGGAAGGAGAGTAACCAAAACCTAAGAAGTGGGTACTGGAACAAGGTATATACATATCCATATGCTCAACAAGAAAACCGAACAAGATCGTAAGAGGATATACATCCCGTAACACAACCCAATAAATTGACTAGCCAACAGTCCCAGACGTAGTATCCCGTACGTCTCCCCCAAATTACAAGTCAAGGGGCCAAAATCACTGCACCTCCACAGTATCCACTTTGGGCGGCACTAACTCGACCGCACGGTTTTAGGTCGCATCTCAAGGATGTGTCTTGGTGGGGAAGGCTCCCCTCGTACTTGAGAGTTATAGGGAATGCCAAACCACACCTCTTAACTATCACACAGTTGAGAGTTCTGCTCAAAGTCAAATATGTCACATCACTGACTCGTACAACCAAGGGTCCCACTCCGGTAGTCATGGAGAAAAGCCATAGACTAGCCTAGTAGAAAGGGTTGAGTCTGAAAGAAGTCATTGGGTAAACCACTTCCCAGCCCCGCTGAAGGGTAAACCAGAAGTCGTCAGGTAACCCACTGCCCAGTCTCTACTGGAGGGTAAACCCTAAAAGGTCATCGGGTAACCCACTGCCTAGTCTCTACTGGAGGGTAAAACCTAATAAGTCATCGGGTAACCCACTGCCCAGTCTCTACTATAGGGTAAAACCTAAGAAGTCGTCGGGTAACCCACTACCCAGTTTCTATTGGAGGGTAAACCCTAAGAAGTTGTCAGGTATCCCCCTTCCCAGTCTTTGCTGGAGGGTAAACCTGAAGAAGTCAATGAGAAACCCACTTCCCAACCCCGTTGGAGGGTAAATCCAAAGAAGTAGTTGAGAAAACCACTGGCCAGCCCCACTGGAGGGTAAACCCAACGAAGTCGATGAGAAACCCACTACCCAGCCCCGCTGGAGGGTAAACCCGAAAAAGTCGACGAGCAACCCACTACCCAGCCCCGCTAGAGGATAAACCCAAAAATTTCGATGAGAAACCCACTACCCAGCCCTACTGGAGGGTAAACATGAATAAGTCGATGAGAAAACCACTACCCAACACCACTGAAGTGTAAACCCGAAGAGGTCGATCAGAAACCCAATACCTAGCCCTGCTGGAGGGTAAACTCGGAACTACTCTGGCCATCCCTACTGGAAACAACCTCCTAGGTAGAGGATCGGTGCCTGTCTGATGTACTGGTCACACAGAATCCTCAAAAACTATACTAGGGAACATTAAGGGATGTGATACTGAAATCCCACACGGCTAAAAGAGATATGGGAACCCAAACAACTCCACTGATCAAATCGTCGCAAATAGAGCCAGTGGAAACCACTCAACCCTACTAGTCTAAACCATCGTGAACAGGACCAGGGGAAAACCCACTCAACCCTACTGGTCGAAACCATCGAGAGAAAGAGGACCCTCTACGTCACAAGAGGTCAAAGGTACGTAAAGTAGAACATGACACACACATGGGGCCCACATGACGTGTGGACCCAACTCATCTCCAAACCAAGTACACAAACTTTCTTAGGTAGAAACTATATCATGTACCTCCAAACATTCCCGTATACTCCCAGAGTATACCATATTTCCAGCCTAAGGTCTATCGTGCACACGGCACCCAACGTCATCGTGAAGGGAGAAAATGTTATTTCGCCAACCCGTTTCCTCCACAGCCCTAGAATGACCATCTATATCCATTCAACATCAACTTCACTCACACGGGAGTGAACACGATCACCCACCAAGGGTTTGCTTCCAACCACAACTAAAAGAACCACCACCGGAGCACCATATATGCTTCCTCATTTAATGAGATCTCGAAAGAGACTCCTCACATCCAAAAAGCTCGTACCGTTGTAATATTCATGAAAAAACATGTGATATTGACTATTTACTCTACTCCAACAGACATCTGACGAAAAAGTTTCCAACACCACTTTACGCCCGAACGTTGTCCCGTGGTCCTGGGCCTCGGTCCTGAAAACAGTCTGGTGCATTGCACCATTGCGATCTCCTTGGAACGACATGTCAAATTGACTTCTTACATGCTTGGAATGGATGTACAAAGAAAAAGATGCATTTCGTTGTATCGCACATGATCGGTGCTTCGTGGTATGAACATCTCGGTCTCGAAGCGCGACGAACAGATCACACCGTTGAGATCCTCTTGAAAAAGTACACAATATTGACTATCCACTTGTCCGAGATAGACACCTGGTGAAAATGGTAGAAATCACCGCCCACTCCCAAAACGGCCCTCGTGGGGCCCGCACCATCGTGCAGAATTAAAGCTGACAGATTGTACCATTTCAATGCCCTCGAAAAAACACCCATAATCAACTGCTTGCACGCCCCAAACGGACATCCTTTGGAAAAGTTTCTAAAGGCTACTCGCAGCTTAAAAGACGGGCCGTGGGGCCCATGCCTCAACTCTGGCTTCAACACCTGAAACCACCCTAGAAAGATCTGCCTCGGCTCTAGGGTTCGAACACTGCTGACGACACTCAAATCGAACATCAGATGTGTCTGCGCCATCCAAAAAAAGAACTATCGGAAAAACTCCAATCCACTTAACATACACGTTGTGCCACCGATCCCCTCGTCTGGGGAATTAAAAATTTCTGAAACCAACTCTAAATGTCTGTCTCGGTCCATAGAACGCATATCTGCTAAAGGCATGCGAATCCAATTTATGGTTTTAATTTTAGTGTTGTTTTATTATTTATGTACCGAAAAGTGATCAGTCGGGCCGATGCGGCCTATCACGAACAAAACCTGGTCGACCATGAGCCGGTCACCTAATCCAATCCGCGACATGGCCCGAGAGGTGTTCCGAATCTTCCCAGGCTGGCGACAAGCACCAGCGCATCAAAATAGGTTGTCGGAAGGATTTATCCCAACATGAATAAATAAATTAGCAGATATAAAACAGAGCAACGCAAGAAAAATAAACCAATTAAAATCACTAAACAAGAAAAGAATAAAAATAAAATTTACCAAGAACGACGTCCGAACTAACTCCACGCGACCTCGCGGCTAACTCTCCGACTCAATGATCAAGCATCACCCTAGGCGAGTGCACTCATGCTATATCCTGCACAAATACTAAAAATAGAAAATAACTATATGCGTGAGTATTAAAACTCAGTAGGATAGCCCGATATCTATTCCCAATGCACTACCATTAAAATGAAAGAAACATCATTTCAAGTTTGAAGTACAATTTATAAAATCATGTTTTTATAAATATTTTACTTAAAAACAAAGTACAAACCATTTCCCTTAACCATTTCCAAACCTGGGTTCATTTCATTAGTGTCATTGGCTTATTTGAAATGGAATGTGATGTTTACATTTTCAAAATTTCAAAAAGACGATTAAACACTTTCATTTGAAAACCATTTTTAGAAACCTAATCAAAATCAATTTACCACATTCCAAGGAAAAAAATACACCAGAACGCACAAAGTAAAACACACAGCAAGGGCAATGTATGTATACATATGAGCATCAAAATCACTACTGCAAGCTACAAAAGCCGAATAGGCATGGGTGAACCTAGGAGATCGAGAATAAACCAGAATACACCAATACATGAGAAATAATACTCATTGACATGTTACACACGATGAAATCAAAACACTCAATACGCTCGACCATCCTTTCTCAGGCAGGTCGAGGAAAAATCCAATAGTAAAAAACCCAATATATCCACCTACTATGGGCCACTGGTCATTACCATAACCTACAAGTTCAGCAATCATTCATAGAATATTCTCTCAATATTCCAGATTCTCATGCCTCAAGTGTTTGTAAAGGGGGTGAGACAACCAATGCTATCCAAGCATCCAATCATATATATATATATATATATATATATATATAAAGAATAACATGCATCACCGCAAGCCACTCCATGGGACAACCTCTTGCCTTTAACTACTCACGTACCCGGGAGCCTCTAAGAGCAGCCTCCGAAACAATCAATCACAACCAAGGAAGGAGAGTTATCCTAGGAGGGTTTTCATCAAAACAATCACACCATTTTTCACAATGTGCCAAATGGGCATTAAAAACCTTTCACAATCACCACAAAAAAACATGACTTCTTTATAAGACCAAAACTAGTTTAAAAACATTTAAGGAACCCCCAAAACACTACTTTATTGGCCGGGGATATTTTTATAAAACCAAAACAAACCATTTTATTTTTCCAAATAAACTTTAAGAGCCAACCGGGCAATTTCTAAAAAGAACCAAAGTACTTGTTCACGCTTCAAAAGAAATCATTTATCATTAAACCAGAACTCTATTATATATTTTATGAATTATGTTTAAAATCCAAACAGAAATTCTTTCACTATTGGGTGTCTGCTCATTAAGAAAATATTTCAAGCGTCATGTATAAAATAAAAGGCTATTTTTAAAACAAATAATCATTTAAAAAGTAATTATCTTATATTTCTTTTCATTTATTAAAATTAATAATATATTTAATTGAGAAATTATTGTGCGCAATCATAACAAAATGTCACCATTTTCACCCTACAAGAATGGAATTATAGCATTGAATAATAAATAAATTAATCTTAAGTTACATGATAATATTTATCACATATGTATTTATATAGGGCACAAACAGCAGGAAATAAAGTAAATTAAATTTTAAAAGTAGTGTAATGGGAACCTACCTCGAGATCGGTGTGCAAGACAATGAAACCTAAAAACCAAGGTGCGACGACAAGGAAACTTTGAAAACAAGGCGCGACGATGAAGATCGCTCGAAAACGTCCTATGTGGATCCTAAAAATCCTAAACTAACCAATAAAAACCCACCATCAACTAAAGCCCATAATCCACAAGAGTTAGATGATAAAAATAATAATAATGATAATAGTAAGAATAAGAATAAAAATAATGATAATAACAACAATAATATTGACAATAATAATAACAATAAAAATAATAATAAGTACAACAAAAACAACAACAACAATAATAATAATCATAATAATAAGGATAATAATAATAATAATAGTAATAATAGTAATAATAATAATAATAATAATAATAATAATAATAATAACAATAACAACAACAACAAAAACAAAAACAACAATAATAAAAATAACAATAATAATAATATGAATAATAATAAGAATAACAAAATTAAAAGTAAAATTAAAGATAACAAATAAACGTTTCAAGGGGGTAGGCAGCACTGGTCTGGCAGTAGGCGGAGGCCGGGAGGCGTGGGCTGCGGGCATTGAGCAGGGAGTAGAGGAGGCCGGAAGGGTGCAGAGCTATCGTGTGAGGGAGTAGGAGGCTGAGGGGGGCTGGCCGTGGTGTGCGGGCTGAAAGAGGAGAGGCATTGGGAGGGCCTGACATGGGGAAACGTTGGGTTGTACACACACCAGGAGGGAGGAATAGCCAACCAAAAAGGGGGTGGCCTGCTCATGCGCTGAAAAGGAAGCCATGGAAAGGTTGGTGCTGGCTAAGGGAGGAAACCAGGTGGTGCTGCAGCGCTGTTCATCGAGCACAGAAAAAGGGGGAGAGATGCCGGTGTGCTGGAAGGAAGGGGGATGGTCCTAATTGTACACTGAAAATAGGACGCGCCGGTGGTAGGCTTCTGCGCTAAGGAGGAGCAGGGAGCAGGGTTGTGGTGAGAGGTCGACGGGAAATTGCAAAGGTGAGGGAGCGTTGGCTTCCAGAACCAGTGGCTATGCACACTGGAGGACGAGTAGGGATCCAGGGCACCGGCGACAGGCTTCTCAGCTGAAGGAGAGTGAGCAGGAGGGGGAAGCGGATGCACTACTAGAGAAGAGGGCTAGACGGGGCAGGGGGTCACCGCGATCGGAGGAGGCCAGATGGGGTATGGTGGTGGTGCGATGCAAATAGGGGGCGTATAGGGGGGAGGCCGAGCAGGAGAGGGATTGGAGAGGGAGGGTCATCCAAAACCCTAATGAAGAAATAATAATAAAACAAGTCTAAAAAATACTAACTAAAATGTAAAAAAAAACAATGATAATAATAATGATAATACTAATCATAATATTAAAATTAATTCTAAAATTCACCTCATTTATAAGATTTATAATAATAAAAACAGTAACCATAACTTTTACAATCTTTTTCATAACATTTAATAATGATAATAATAATAATAATTGAAAATCCAATTACTTAATAATAATATCTTTTATCCTCTAATATATATATATAATCTAATTAATAATAACCTTGATAATAATAATAATGGTGTTAAAAAATATCCATAACATTGATATTTAGCACTAAAAAATTTGTACATTATTTAGGAAAATATCAATAATAATAACTCAAGTATCCATAAGGGTACTGAGATGACCACATGGCTCCCGCTAACCGTGTGGTGCTCGCGCGCTGACCTAAATAATAATAAAAATAACAACATGATTATAAAAATAAAATTAATAACAATATTCATGTTTTCTCAATATTAATAAAATCATTAGCCAAATAAAATTTTAAAATAAACAACAAGAAACATGCTTTATAATTATAAAATCATTTACTTTCATTTTCTGAGAATGGGCGGTCACGCCGTTACCTAGGCGGAGCCATGTAGAGTTTCCAAAAAATGTGTTCTGATCACTCGCCCAACGACGCCACCTAAAAAAACACACTTTTAACATAGACACAATAATTTTCATCTAGGAATCACCCCGGACCCCTGAAAAATCATTTAAGGATAAAGAAATGATAAAATAAAACAAACGCCCAGGTCAGGGTGTGACAATTCTCCCCACCATAACGCTTTCTACCCCCAGAAATCCATAACAATATCCAGCCAATCCATCAACACCTAAGGATTACACATTAACATGATCCAACCTCTTAACCCAAGGGCATCACACCGGCTACCAGCGGTACTGAACCTCATTTCCCAAAATAGACCACTAGGGGAGAGGAGGTCTAATCAGACTCCCCACCATAAGAACTGAACTAGCATCCGATAATGAATTAAGAGAAAACCCAAATATTCTCACAGTGGGTCCCCCCACCCGAACGAACTGACCTATTAGAGACCAACCATAAATAAATCTTAGACCAGAACAGGGCCTTACTCAAGATATAAAAAGCATAGAAAACACATTAAAACCACTCACTCCCATTTGAAAGGGATAGGAGTTGATCCGAAAAGAATGTGCAAACCAAACACCCTTACCCCATGAGAGGGTAGGGAGGGACCAAGGATTGGATCACTGAAACATGGACAGAAAACTACACATGTCTTACCGCTTTGGGATGGACACAAACCAAAGTCGTAACTGATTCACATTGGTGGACCACACAAGGTCAATGATCAACCACTTATATCCAAAAGGCATAATTACTGATATATTGTGAGGGATAAATTCATCGTGCTCTTTGCGACAAGAGGAAATTTACAACGACAGAAAAACCATAGCATCAACAACAAGACTATCTCACCACACTGTAGAGGTACAACATTTAATAGAATCCTCAAAATTCCACTGGGGTTTCCTAACTACGTGCCGGCTTCACACCGAGACCTATTGGATGGAGCTCTGATGGATGAAGCATCTCATGCCTCATAGTTAGGTTTTGAAAATCCATTCAAGAAACATACATCTTTTGATTTGGAAAAATAATAGACAAAAATTCAAAATAAAATCCACATTGGTATTGAAAACCAGAGTTCATCAAAAGACACCCGACATTCCCATACATTTTAAACCCAAAACAACACCCATACAACAACCACGATAAAGGATCCCTTATACTGGAAGGAAACATACATAAGAAACCTTAAAAAACCCAACATCATATTGCTTATGAGAAATTCCTCCGTGACGCTATCTAGCAATGCCCTGATAGAATCACCGCAAGTGACCCAGGTGTCCACATTCTTGGCAGGGATTCAGATCACTTGGGAATGATGGATTCCTGTGACCCAACTTGCCACACCAATAAAAAATGAGTATCTCTCTCTCCCAAGAGGTTGATGAAAGATCCTAAGGATTCTTGATTCCACAACCTACTCCATCACCCTTCGATCACTTACTCATATTTTTGTGGAAGTCTCCCCAGTACTCCTAATAATTGGAGGGATGACCACTTTGAGCACTCCCACAATCATGTCTTCGACATGGAAAGATTGTTTCGCCACATCTGCAAAAGAAGTTTGGTTGGATGACGACACCTTAGATTGTAGATTAGGGTGGAGACCCACCTCGAAGCATCGATCCTTCATGGGGTCATTCATGGCATACCCTAAATCATAAGGGACTATCTCCACAAAGCATTGTAAATATTCCAACATGGATACGTCACCCTGCTACAAACAACACATCTCTTTCCCATTTCTCGCCGTTTCTTGCTCATAGAAATATTGAAAAATGAACAAATCCTTGATGAACTCCCATGTAAGCTCTTGACGGGGCTTGTTTCGAGACATTGACATCCACCACATCCACGGTGAACCATCAAGCATGAAGGTTGCAAACTTAACCTTCAATGAATCAGTAAACTCTATGAGGATAAAGACCCTTTCAGTCTTGCACATCCAATCCTCTACTACAGAAGTTTCTCCTTGACCATAAAATAGAGGTGGATCCAACTTCTGAAACTCAAGTATAAAATCCTTAGGTTGATCTACTGCACTACGATCACCCATCAATGATTCAAAGGGATAACCACTGGACAAGGAAAATACAAAACCCAATCAAGGAAAACTCAATAAGTAAAAGCCTCAAAAAATGATATTTCATAGGTGATAATCACAAAACACAAGAAAGAAAGTTATCATAACATCAAAACTTTTCTCTTAGAAAACATCTGTAATTTAAAACGAGCTTGGTGGGTTAAACCCTCTCCATTGGTATTCTTTAGAGTCTCACTCACATGCATGTATCTGTCCCACCAAGGGAATCCATCCACCATACCAGAAATCCGTCCAGATTTCCAACATACCACTATGCATGAGATCACCCATAGGAACACCAAGGCCAAGACAAAACAACTTCATTTTCTAAAAACAAATCATTCATACCACTTCTTTCAAAACAATCCGCAAATTAATCATGTCATTTCAAACAACCATTTTTTAAAACAAACTTTTCTGATTCAAAACACTTCCAAAAATCAAAGGAAACCCAAAAAAAATGAAATAGGGAACTAGTGTTAGTGGGTGACTTGACCACATGGTTGGCGGCCATATGCCAAACACGCCACCGACACAGAGCGCCATCTTAAACCATTCTCTTAGCTCTGCATGGCCTGCTAGGCCATGAGTCTAATGAGGAATATTATCCCAAGTCCCTTTCTCTTATCCCAATCACAAAACATTTAAATAAAAACCCAAATAAACAAATGAAACAGGACTTCCCATGGAAACACGAGGATCAGAACGAGCAAGAGTTCACAACTCTCTTCCCACTCCTATCCCTCGAGTCCTGACCAACCTACTCCATCTACCTTGACATACCAAATAATAATGGGAACTTTGAAAAGAGAGGCATGATAAGAGATAACCTTCTCTGATATCATTTTGTCACGAACCAACCTGGGTCGACCCTGAACCAGTCACCCAAGCTGGTCCACGACATGGCCCGAGAGGTGTTCCCAATCCTCCAGGGATGGAGACAAGAACCAGGGCATTAGTGGAGGATGTGGGAATGATTTCAACCAATATAAATAAATAAAGTAGTAGAAATAAATCAAAGCAGCGCAAGAAAAATAAACCAATTAAAATGAATAAACAAGTACAGAAGAAATATAAAACTGACAAAACACGACGTCTGAACTAACTCCGTGCGACCTCGCGGGTCACTCTCCGACTCAACGATCAAGCATCGCCCTAGGCGAGCTCACTCGTGCTATAGCCTACACAAACACTAAAAACAGAAAAGAACTATAGGTGTGAGTATTAAAACTCAGTAGGCCAGCTCAATATCTACTCCCAATGCACTACCTTTAAAATGAAAGAAACATAATTTCATGTTTGAAAAACAATTTATAAAAGTATGTTATTCTAAATATTTTACTTAAAAACAAAGTACAAACCAATGCACTAAACCATTTCCAAACTTTGGGTTATTTCATTAATTTCAATGGATTATTAGAAAGGGAAAGTGATGTTCACATTTTCAAATTTGTACAAAGAGGATTAAAAACATTCATTTGAAAACCATTTATAAAAACCTAATCAAAAGAAATTTACCACATTCCAAGGAAAAAAATACACCAGGAACGCACAAAGTAAAACACACAGCAAGGGAAATGTATGTATACATATGAGCATCAAAATCACTACTGCAAGCTACAAAAGCCGAATAGGCATGGGTGAACCTAGGAGATCGAGAATAAACCAGAATACACCAATACTTGAGAAATAATACTCATTGACATGTTACACACGATGAAATCAAAACACTCAATACGCTCGACCATCCTTTCTCAGGAAGGTCGAGGAAAAATCCAATAGTAATAAACCCAATATATCCACCTACTATGGGCCACTGGTCATTACCATAACCTACAAGTGCAGCAATCATTCATAGAATATTCTCTCAATATGCCAGATTCTCATGCCTCAAGTGTTTGTAAAGGGGGTGAGACAACCAATGCTAACCAAGCATCCAATCATATATATATACATATATATATATATATATAAAGAATAACATGCATCACCGCAAGCCACTCCATGGGACAACCTCTTGCCTTTAACTACTCACGTACCCGGGAGCCTCTAAGAGCAGCCTCCGAAACAATCAATCGCATCCAAGGAAGGAGAGTTATCCTAGGAGGGTTTTCATCAAAACAATCACACCATTTTTCACAATGTGCCAAATGGGCATTAAAAACCTTTCACAATCACCACAAAAAAGTATGACTTCATTATAAGACCAAAACTAGTTTAAAACCATTTAAGGAACCCCCAAAACACTACTTTATTGGCCGAGGATATTTTTATAAAACCAAAACAAACCATTTTATTTTTCCAAATAAACTTTAAGAGCCAACCGGGCAATTTCTAAAAAGAACCAATGTACTTGTTCACGCTTCAAAAGAAATCATTTATCATTAAACCAGAACTCTATTATATATTTTATGAATTATATTTAAAATCCAAACAGAAATTCTTTCACTATTGGGTGTCTCCTCATTAAGAAAATATTTCAAGCGTCATGTATAAAATAAAAGGCTCTTTTTAAAAAAAATAATCATTTAAAAAGTAATTATCTTATATTGCTTTTCATTTATTAAAATTAATAATATATTTAATTGAGAAATTATTGTGCGCAATCATAACAAAATGTCACCATTTTCACACTACAAGAATGGAATTATAGCATTGAATAATAAATAAATTAATCTTAAGTTACATGATAATATTTAGCACATATGTATTTATATAGGGCACAAACAGCAGGAAATAAAGTAACTTAAATTTTAAAAGTAGTGTAATGGGATCCTACCTCGAGATCGGTGTGCAAGACAATGAAACCTAAAAACCAAGGTGCGACGACAAGGAAACTTTGAAAACAAGGCGCGACGATGAAGATCGCTCGAAAACGTCCTATGTGGATCCTAAAAATCCTAACCTAACCAATAAAAACCCACCATCAACTAAAGCCCATAATCCACAAGAGTAAGATGATAAAAATAATAATAATGATAATAGTAAGAATAAGAATAAAAATAATGATAATAACAACAATAATATTGACAATAATAATAACAATAAAAATAATAATAAGTACAACAAAAACAATAAAAACAATAATAATAATCATAATAATAAGGATAATAATAATAATAATAGTAATAATAGTAATAATAATAATAATAATAATAATAATAATAATAACAATAACAACAACAACAACAACAAAAACAACAATAATAAAAATAACAATAATAATAAAAATAACAATAATAATAATATGAATAATAATAAGAATAACAAAATTAAAAGTAAAATTAAAGATAACAAAAAAACCTTTCAAGGGGGTAGGCAGCACTGGTCTGGCAGCAGGCGGAGGCCGGGAGGCGTGGGCTGCGGGCATTGAGCAGGGAGTAGAGGAGGCCGGAAGGGTGCAGAGCTATCGTGTGAGGGAGTAGGAGGCTGAGGGGGGCTGGCCGTGGTGTGCGGGCTGAAAGAGGAGAGGCATTGGGAGGGCCTGACATGGGGAAACGCTGGGTTGTACACACACTAGGAGGGAGGAATAGCCAACCAAAAAGGGGGTGGCCTGCTCATGCGCTGAAAAGGAAGCCAAGGAAAGGTTGGTGCTGGCTAAGGGAGGAAACCAGGTGGTGCTGCAGCGCTGTTCATCGAGCACAGAAAAAGGGGGAGAGATGCCGGTGTGCTGGAAGGAAGGGGGATGGTCCTAATTGTACACTGCAAATAGGACGCGCCTGTGGTAGGATTCTGCGCTAAGGAGGATCAGGGAGCAGGGTTGTGGCGAGAGGTCGACGGGCAATTGCAAAGGTGAGGGAGCGTTGGCTTCCAGAGCCAGTGGCTATGCACGCTGGAGGACGAGTAGGGATCCAGGGCACCGGTGACAGGCTGCTCAGCTGAAGGAGAGTGAGCAGGAGGGGGAAGCAGATGCACTACTAGAGAAGAGGGCTAGACGGGGCAGGGGGTCACCGCGATCGGAGGAGGCCGGATGGGTTATGGTGGTGGTGCGATGCAAATAGGGGGCGTATAGGGGGGAGGCCGAGCGGGAGAGGGATTGGAGAGGGAGGGTCATCCAAAACCCTAATGAAGAAATAATAATAAAAAAAGTCTAAAAAATACTAACTAAAATGTAAAAAAAAAACAATGATAATAATAATGATAATACTAATCATAATATTAAAATTAATTCTAAAATTCACCTCATTTATAAGATTTATAACAATAAAAATAGTAACCATAACTTTTACAATCTTTTTCATAACATTTAATAATGATAATAATAATAATAATTGAAAATCCAATTACATAATAATAATATCTTTTATCCTCTAATATATATATATATATAATCTAATTAATAATAACCTTGATAATAATAATAATGGTGTTAAAAAATATCAATAACATTGATATTTAGCACTAAAAAATCTGTACATTATTTAGGAAAATATCAATAATAATAACTCAAGTAGCCATAAGGGTACTGAGATGACCACATGGCTCCCGCTAACCGTGTGGTGCCCGTGCGCTGACCTAAATAATAATAAAAATAACAACATGATTATAAAAATTAAATTAATAACAATATTCATGTTATCTCAATATTAATAAAATCATTAGCCAAATAAAATTTTAAAATAAACAACAAGAAACATGCTTTATAATTATAAAATCATTTACTTTCATTTTCTGAGAATGGGCGGTCACGCCGTTACCTGGGCGGAGCCATGTAGAGTTTCCAAAAAATGTGTTCTGATCACTCGCCCAACGACGCCACCTAAAAAAACACACTTTTAACATAGACACAATAATTTTCATCTAGGAATCACCCCGGACCCCTGAAAAATCATTTAAGGATAAAGAAATGATAAAATAAAACAAACGCCCAGGTCAGGGTGTGACAATTCTCCCCACCATAACGCTTTCTACCCCCAGAAATCCATAACACTATCCAGCCAATCCATCAACACCTAAGGATTACACATTAACATGATCCAACCTCTTAACCCAAGGGCATCACACCGGCTACCAGCGGTACTGAACCTCATTTCCCAAAATAGACCACTAGGGGAGAGGAGGTCTAATCAGACTCCCCACCATAAGAACTGAACTAGCATCCGATAATGAATTAAGAGAAAACCCAAATATTCTCACAGTGGGTCCCCCCACCCGAACGAACTGACCTATTAGAGACCAACCATAAATAAATCTTAGACCAGAACAGGGCCTTACTCAAGATATAAAAAGCATAGAAAAAACATTAAAACCACTCACTCCCATTTGAAAGGGATAGGAGTTGATCCGAAAAGAATGTGCAAACCAAACACCCTTACCCCATGAGAGGGTAGGGAGGGACCAAGGATTGGATCACTGAAACATGGACAGAAAACTACACATGCCTTACCGCTTTGGGATGGACACAAACCAAAGTCGTAACTGATTCACATTGGTGGACCACACAAGGTCAATGATCAACCACTTATATCCAAAAGGCATAATTACTGATATTTTGTGAGGGATAAATTCATCGTGCTCTTTGTGACAAGAGGAAATTTACAACGACAGAAAAACCATAGCATCAACAACAAGACTATCTCACCACACTGTAGAGGCACAACATTTAATAGAATCCTCAAAATTCCACTGGGGTTTCCTAACTACGTGCCGGCTTCACACCGAGACCTATTGGATAGAGCTCTAATGGATGAAGCATCTCATGCCTCATAGTTAGGTTTTGAAAATCCATTCAAGAAACATACATCTTTTGATTTGGAAAAGTAATAGACAAAAATTCAAAATAAAATCCACATTGGTATTGAAAACCAGAGTTCATCAAAAGACACCCGACATTCCCATACATTTTATTCCCAAAACAACACCCATACAACAACCACGATAAAAGATCCCTTATAATGGAAGGAAACATACATAAGAAACCTTAAAAACCCCAACATCATATTTCTTATGAGAAATTCCTCCGTGACTCTATCTAGCAATGCCCTGATAGAATCACCGCAAGTAACCCAGGTGTCCACATTCCTGGCAGGGCTTCAGATCACTTGGGAATGATGGATTATTGTGACCCAACTTGCCACACCAATAAAAAATGAGGATCTCTCTCTCCCAGGAGGTTGATGAAAGATCCTAAGGATTCTTGATTCCACAACCTACTCCATCACCCTTCGATCACTTACTCATATTTTTGTGGAAGTCTCCCCAGTACTCCTAATAATTGGAGGGATGACCACTTTGAGCACTCCCACAATCATGTCTTCGACATGAAAAGCTTGTTTCGCCACATCTACAAAAGAAGTTTGGTTGGATGATGACACCATAGATTGTAGATTAGGGTGGAGACCCACCTCGAAGCATCGATCCTTCATGGGGTCATTCATGGCATACCCTAAATCATAAGGGACTATCTCCATAAAGCATTGTAAATATTCCAACATGGATTCGTCACCCTGCTACAAACAACACATCTCTTTCCCCTTTCTCACCGTTTCATGCTCATAGAAATATTGACAAATGAACAAAGCCTTGATGAACTCCCATGTAAGCTCTTGACGGGGCTTGTTTCAAGACATTGACATCCACCACATCCACGGTGAACCATCAAGCATGAAGGTTGCAAACTTAACCTTCAATGAATCAGTAAACTCTATGAGGATAAAGACCCTTTCAGTCTTCCACATCCAATCCTCTACTACAGAAGTTTCTCCTTGACCATAAAATAGAGGTGGATCCAACTTCTGAAACTCAAGTATAAAATCCTTAGGTTGATCTACTGCACTACGATCACCCATCAATGATTCAAAGGGATAACCACTGGACAAGGAAAATTCAAAACCCAATCAAGGAAAACTCAATAAGTAAAAGCCTCAAAAACTGATATTTCATAGGTGATAATCTCGAAACACAAGAAAGAAAGTTATCATAACATCAAAACTTTTCTCTTAGAAAACATCTTTAATTTAAAACGAGCTTGGTGGGTTAAACCCTCTCCATTGGTATTCTTTAGAGTCTCACTCACATGCATGTATCTGTCCCACCAAGGGAATCCATCCACCATACCAGAAATCCGTCCACATTTCCAACATACCACTATGCATGAGATCACCCATAGGAACACCAAGGCCAAGACAAAACAACTTCATTTTCTAAAAACAAATCATTCATACCACTTCTTTCAAAACAATCCGCAAATTAATCATGTCATTTCAAACAACCATTTTTTAAAACAAACTTTTCTGATTCAAAACACTTCCAAAAATCAAAGGAAACCCAAAAAAATGAAATACAGAACTAGTGTTAGTGGGTGACTTGACCACATGGTTGGCGGCCATATGCCAAACACGCCACCGACACAGAGCGCCATCTTAGACCATTCTCTTAGCTCTGCATGGCTTGATAGGCCATGAGTCTAATGAGGAATATTATCCCAAGTCCCTTTGTCTTATCCCAATCACAAAACATTTACATAAAAACCAAAATAATCAAATGAAACAGGACTTCCCATGGAAACATGAGGATCAGAACGAGCAAGAGTTCACAACTCTCTTCCCACTCCTATCCCTCGAGTCCTGACAACCCTACTCCATCTACCTTGACATCCCAAATAATAAAGGGAACTTTGAAAAGAGAGGCATGATAAGAGATAACCTTCTCTGATATCATTTTGTCACGAACCAACCTGGGTCGACCCTGAACCAGTCACCCAAGCTGGTCCACGACATGGCCCGAGAGGTGTTCCCAATCCTCCAGGGATGGAGACAAGAACCAGGGCATTAGTGGAGGATGTGGGAATGATTTCAACCAATATAAATAAATAAAGTAGTAAAAATAAATCAAAGCAGCGCAAGAAAAATAAACCAATTAAAATGACTAAACAAGTACAGAAGAAATATAAAACTGACAAAACACGACGTCTGAACTAACTCCGTGCGACCTCGCGGGTCACTCTCCTACTCAACGATCAAGCATCGCCCTAGGCGAGCTCACTCATGCTATAGCCTACACAAACACTAAAAACAGAAAAGAACTATAGGCGTGAGTATTAAAACTCAGTAGGCCAGCTCAATATCTACTCCCAATGCACTACCTTTAAAATGAAAGAAACATAATTTCAAGTTTGAACAACAATTTATAAAAGTATGTTATTCTAAATATTTTACTTAAAAACAAAGTACAAACCAATGCACTTAACCATTTCCAAACTTTGGGTTATTTCATTAATTTCAATGGATTATTAGAAAGGGAAAGTGATGTTTACATTTTAAAATTTGTACAAAGAGGATTAAAAACATTCATTTGAAAACCATTTATAAAAACCTAATCAAAAGAAATTTACCAATTCCCACGGAAAACAATACACCGGAAATGCACAAAGTAAAACACACAGAAAGGGAAATTTAGGTATACATATGAGCATCATAATCACTACTGCCGAAAACAAAAGCCGGATAGACATGGGTGAACAAAGGAGATCAAGAATAAACCAGAAGACACCAATACATGAGAAATCATCCTTGTTGACATGTCATACACGATGAAATCAAAATGCTCAATAGGCTCGACCATCCTTTATCAGGAAGGTCGAGGGAAAATCCCATTGTAATAAACCCAATATATCCACCTACTATGGGCCACTGGTCAGTACCATAACCTACCAATGCAACAATCATTCTTAGAATATTCTCTCAATATGCCCGATTCACATGTCTCAAGTGTTTGGAAAGGGGGTGAGATTAACGATGCCAACTGATCATCCAATCACACACACACACACACACACACACACACACATATATATATATAAATCACAACATGAATCACCACAAGACACTGCATGGGACCACCTCTTGACTTTAACTACTCAAGTACCCAAGATCCTCTATGTGCGGCCTCCCAATCAATCAATCGCATCCAAGGCAAGAGAGTTGTCCTAGGAGGGTTTTCATCAAAACAATCACATCATTTTCCACAAAGTGTCAAATGAGCATTAAACAACATTCATAATCACCACAAAAAATTACAAATTCTTTATAAGACAAAAAACAATTGAAAACCATTAAATAACCCCCAAAACACTAATTCATAGGATTCCAATATTTTTATAAAACCAAGCCAAACAATTTTATTTTTCCAAATAAACTTTAAAATACAACTAAAAAATTTCTCAAAAGAACCAACGTACTTGTTCATGCTTCAAAAGAAATCATTTATCATTAAACCAGAACTCTATTTGATATTCTGTGAATTATGTTTAAAATCCAAATAAGCATTCTTTTACAATTGGGTGTCCACTCGTTAAGAAAATATTTCAAGTGTTGTGTATAAAATAAACGGCTCATTTTACACCAAATAATCATTTAAAAGGTAATTATCTTATATTTCTTCTCATTTATTGAAATTAATAAAATATTTAATTGAAACACTATCTTGCGCAATCATAACAAAACAATACCACTTTTACACTACAATAATTGAATTATAACATTGCATAATAAATGAATTAATCTTAATTTGCATGACAGTATTTAGCACATATGTATTTATATAGGGTGAAAATAGCAGGAAATAAAGTAACATAAATTTTAAAAGCATTGCAATGGGAACCTACCTCGAGATCTGTGTGCACGACAATGCGACCTTGGAACCAAGGTGAGACGACAAGGTAACTTTGAATACAAGGCCCGACGACGAAGATCACTTGAAAACACCCTGCGTGGATTCTAAAAATCCTAAACCAACCAATAAAAACCCACCATCAACTAAAGCCCATAATCCACAAGAGTAAGATGATATTAATAATAATGATGATAAGTGTAATAATAATAATAAGAATAATGATAACAACAACAACAATAATAATAACAATAATAATAACAATAAAAATAATAATAAATACAACAACAACAACAACAATAATAATAATAATAATAAGGATAATAATAATAAAAATACGAATAATAATAATCATAACAGCAACAACAACAAAAACAACAAAAACAATAATAATAATAATAATTGCAATAATAATAATAATAATAATAATAACAATAAAAATAAAAATAATAATATTAATAAATGTAAAATTAATGATAAAAAACATTTCAGGGGGAGGCGCAACACTAGTTTCGCAGCAGGCGGAGGCTGGGATGCATTGGTTGCACGCGTTGAGTAGAGAGAAGAGGGGGCCGACAAGGTGATGAGTTGTCGTGTGAGGGAGGAGGAGGCCGAAGGGGGCTAGCTGGGGTGTGCGGGCTGAAAGAGGAGAGGAATCGGGAGGTTCTTCTATGGGGAGGACGCTGGGCTGTACACACACAGGGAGGGAGGAATAGCCGGCCAAAACAGGGGTGGCTTGCTCGTGCGATGGAAAGGAAGCTGATGAAAGGCTGGCGCTGGCTAAGGGAGGCAACAAGGTGGTGCTGCTGCGCTGTTTGTCGAGCATAGAAAAAGGGGGAGAGACGCTGGGGTGCAGGAAGGAAGGTGGCTGGTCCTGCTCGCGTGCTGCAAATAGGGGGCACTGATGGCACGCTTCGGCCCTGAGGAGGAGTAGGGAGCAGGGTTGCGACGTGAGGTCATGGGCCACTACAATGGTTAGGGAGCATCGGCTTCCAAGGCCAGTGGTTGTACGCGAAGGAGGATGAATAGGGATCTAGGGCACTGGAGGCAGGCTTCTCTACTAAAGGAGAGTGAGTAGGAGGGTGAAGCGGGTGCACCGCTGGAGAAGAGGGCCGGTTGAGGCAGGGGTGTCACCGCGATCGGAGAAGGCCAGATGGGGGATGGTGGCGGTGCGCTGCAAATAGGGGGCGTATAGGTGGGAGGCTGAGCAGGAGAGGGATTGGAGAGAGAGGGTCACCCAAAACCCTAAAGAAGAAAGAATAAAAAAATGAGTCTAAAAAAATACTAATTAAAATGTAAACAAAACAATGATAATAATAATGATAATAAAAATCATAATATTAAAATTAATTCTAAAACACATCTCATTTATATGATTTATAATAATAAAAATAATAATCATAAATTTTACAATCTTATTCATAAAATTTAATAATGATAATAATAATAATAATTGAAAATCCAATTATTTAATACTAATATCTTTTATCCTCCAACAAAAATAACAAAATTCTAATTAATAATAATATCATTAATAATAATAATAATGGTCTTAAAAAAATTTCCATAACGTTTATATTTAGCGCTCAAATATTTGTACATCATTTAGGAAAACATCAATAATAATAACACAAGTAGTCACATGGGTACCGAGATGACCGCATGGCTCCCACTAACAGTGTGGTGCCCGCGCACCGACCTAATTAATAATAACAATAACAACATGATGATAAAAATAAAATTAATAACAGTATTCATATTATCTAATTATTAATGAAATCATCAACAAAATAAAATTTTAAAAGAAACAACAAGAAATGTGCGTTCTAATTATAAAATCATTTACTTTCATTTTTTGAGAATGGGCGGTCGCACCGTTTCCCGGGCGGAGCCATGTAGAGATTCCAAAAAATGTGTTCCGACTGCGCGCCCTACGACGTTGCATAAAAAAAGCACTTTTAACATAGACAAAAAAATTTCGTCTGGGACTCACCCCGAACCCCAGATAAATCATTTAAGGATAAGGACATGATAAAATAAACCACACACCCAGGTCGGGGTGTGAAACGGTCGGCCCACCCTTTACCAGAACTGGCCTGCAATTCATCGCGCGGGCCGGCCAGCCTCACCCGGACAGTCTCCTCCGGTCCGGCTGGTTTTCCATGGGACCAGTGAGTTGAGGGTCCCTGTCTACCAACCATGGTCACAAATAACCTAGTCCTCCGCATCGTCGCACCCCAGCTGGCGCTCGCCTCCGCTGACGGCTTGCCCGGCCGGTCCCCGCTTGCCCTCGCCATCGCTCCACTCGCCTAGCCGCCATGCGTAGCTGGTCGCCCGGACCACCTCCCGCAGCCGCTCGCGCCGACTCCCTTGACCGCCCGCAGCTGACCGCGCCTCTGATTCTCTGCCATCCAGCTCACCGTGCCACATCAGCAAACCGCCGCCACCGCCTGGGGAGCCACCACCAGACCATCGATAACCGCCAGAATCTGCCCAAAAACCTGCGTATCTTCGTCAGATAGATGCGGAATCCTCAAGACTCGGAATTTCAATCCGAAACATATGTCAAAAAGCACAGATTATGTACTACGCAAACATTGTCTTCTGTAGGAAATTAAATAGCAATTAGACACCATAATTCATGTTTAGAGGATTGTTTTAGAATTAAAATTTCAAAATAATAACGCCTACCTCTTTCGGCATAACCCGATGCTTCGGCTTCGATTTTCCCTCGCCGGAACCAGAAGCGCCTTCGAGAGGAATGATTGAGGATAGGGGAGGGTTCCTTGGTTGAGATCTCTTTCCACAAGAGAAAAGAAATGGGGAATGAGAGGGGTGAGTTGGTTTATGTAGGAAAACATTTATTAAATATTTTTATTATTTTTAAACACCCCCACATTGACCCGCATCTGAAACTCCTTACAGGGTCAAGGTTAAGCCTCACCTAGGTTAAACACCACCTCTCAAGAACAACTACTGTCTCAGAATTTTAATCTGGGTGCCCGTTCACAAGTTACAAAATTTAACAACCGAAGCTGCTAAATTACAAAAACGCCCCTCCTACATTTTTCACAGGAGGCCCGCGGCCGCGAAAATTACCCCCCTCCTAGGATAAACGGAATTCTATGGACTCAATTGCACCATCAGTTTTCAGATCTAAGATACTTTTTAGGAGATATGTCATTTATTTGGCATTCCCAGTGCGAACGCACTGAAAAATTAATTCCGGCCACACCAGGGCTCGAAATCGCATGCCGTCTGAAGGTGCAACTCTGGAATAACATCAAGAATATTCCAAAGCCTTTTATAGAAAAAATAGTGTTCTTAAATATATATAGTTCAAATATATGAAAATTTATAATGAATATTATGCATGTAGATTACACACATGTATAAATGTAGATAATTGCATGCAATATACATGAAAATAATTATTTTTCACTCATATTTCAATCAATACATTATTTTATAACTATAGTAAGAATCCTATGTGATTTAAACTCACATTAATCCATTATTAATTGTTTAAAATATTTTCATAAGGATTATTGAACATATTCATCAATGAGGCATAATACATGGGCCCCTTTTGATGATGCTTGATGTGGTTGATGTGTTTCCCATTCATCAATGAATGTTATGTATCTCCTATATAAATAGAACATGTTCTCTTTGATTATAATATAGTCATTTGAATCAATCACATTAGATGATACAATTTTCATTATTTGTTGGAACATTTTATATAATATTTCTTCATCTTGATCCTCATTCATCACACCTTGTGAATGAACTAGAACCCCTATGATAGATTAAGTATCATTAAATCATGAACTGATTTGTAATGAAAACTACCCCTGATTGGAAATTAGATTAAATATAATCGTCCTCATGACCATCATAAATCATTATCCCTTGTTCATGGAAGAATAAAGTCACAACACAACATAACATGGTACAAATTTTTTTGAGTTTCTTGTTTATGTGACGTATTGCTTAACTCTGGGATAAATTTATTTCTTGGGGGTTTTCATTCCAATTTCAATTATCATATGATGATCCAGTAGAACCCCTCATCTTTTTATTATGATGAAATGCTAAAGTTATGTTTTATTACTAAGAATTATTTTCTTGGTGATAAATACTTGTAGTGGTGTTCCATTTTAAATCAATAATTTAGAGAGCCTCTATTTATATATAAAAAATACCTGAACTCCATGGAAGGTAATACATTAATGTTAACATTAGGATGATGTGGATTAAATGTTCAGAACTATATAGAGAATGGATTTTCTATTTTTTTGGTACTTTTTGTTTATATATCCATGGTTTGAATTATTTTCTAGAATATTGGACCCATGTTTTATGTGATTTAATTAGTTTTATTAGTGCCATAAAATTTTACATTTGTTTATTTTTTAGAGGATGAATTATTCAGGTGTTTTAGAATTGTTTGTTTGAAAAATTATACATATATATATATATAATTCATATCATATCTAAAATGTTTTATGATCGGTGTGAGAATACAACTTCCACTTAGGTGTTTAGGTTTCTGAAATGGAGAAGCTTATAGAACTTATCACTGATACTAGATGCAAAGATGATATTTCTCCCAGAACAAGAATTTTATAACCTAATGTTAGAAGGTGCGGTGAGATACAAAAGTAAGAGAATGCTGCTAAGTTGAAGAAAATGTTCTGGAAGGTAGTGTGACACCCCAAGATTTTATAGGTATTTATTTGAAATAGAAAATCATATACTCAATATATTTCCTTACACAGGACCATGCGTAATGCCACCAAATTTGAAACTCTCTCACATGGCCAAATCAGTTTTGTTACTAGACCTGATGGGAATCTCCCGATATTCCAGAGGCTATAGACTTCTAGTCGGGGTGTAGAGAACATAGTGGGGAGACCATAAACCATTTTATTGAATTTCAATACAACTAAAATATATAAATACCATAGTAATGAAAATTGAGAAAACAATACATAATATAACATGAAGATAAATGAATAACCAAGTAAACAGTAAAATAAAGAATCATTTTTTTCGGATGAAATGTAACTAAATAAAATGTAGAAATTCATATAGATAAAATACTAAGATAACACAAATAAACTCAAATTCCCCCATCTGAAATCCTAGGTTAGTTCCTTCCCAAGTCTCTAACCCATCCAGAATGCAACAATCAATATCGAGGTCCATTTCCCTTGTCCAAAACTGGATCCACATAATATACTCAGGTACAAAATGGAGACCACAATTGGGTGTTAGTATAACATTATAGTGTTACACCAGTATGTCTAAACAAAAATATCCTGATATTATGTGAATAGAATAATGTGATAATCATGATTATTAATTAGTCAATTAATATGAAAAATTAATCAAACTTATTTAGTACCCTGTTAGAATATCTTTGATAATGTAGCATTACAATTCCAACTGTACCCACAAGTCCATAGTATAACCAAACAATGGGGTCATTCAAAATTAGTATTATAGTATAACCGGTAGAATCCCTCTATATAAGCATTCCCGTGTAACCAATAAAATCCCCTAATATAATAATTCCATCATCACCTACAAAATCCCATTATATAATCATTTTGGATTCTATGAGGAAATAACATTATATTATAATTTCAGGATCACAAGGAAAATCCCTTGATATAAGAATTTTAGCATCACTGGGAAAATCCAATTACATATGAATTTCTCCAAACTACAAAAAACTAGTCATAACAGGAAAAATAATAGAACATAACATCTAAAATTCTAATGATAATTTTTTACAATTACCATTTCAACATAAATTATGAATTTATTCATTAATGTATACCTTAAAATATTATTATTCCAATGTAAACACCAATTTAAATCAAAATATCAGCGGTCATTAAATAATTAATGAATCCATTTTATAAGGGGAATCCAGCTCAAGAAATCACCTGAGGTCTCATGTTATGCAAAATCAAATTATAATATACTATAAAATTCATTTTTATTCCATGGTAGGCTCACTATATGGTTATACACAAGTCAGTTTTTATCAATATTTGGTCCAATGTGATCGAAAGAGTAGTGTAATCATATGATTATCGCTACGTAATATTCATTTTAGGTGCACATTGTGTCATCAGAATCACATAATATTGAACATACATAACAAATATAAATATATTATTGGTCTTTGTTTAGAACAAATAGCTTTAGAATCAATCTCCACTTGAGGTTCCATTTTGGAATGAAGGTTTAAGAGATGACAAGGAAAAACAAGAGATTAAATGCTTGGTTGAGATTTATAAAAATGGAAGAAATCACTATAAAATTACCTAGACTCACCCAAGGGTTCAATGGTGAGAGTCGCGTGTAGATAGAAAATAAATAATACACCTAATGTGGTTAAAAATAACTATTCCCAAGAAATTCATGATGGGAAACCCCATTCCGAACATGAAATTCTTGATTTTTGAGATATGTCGAAAAATGATTTTCCTCTGGTTAAAAGAACTCCAATCAATAATTTTTCAATGTGAACCAATTTTTCAGTGTATATCAGTTTCATTCCCTACACTAGGTTATGGATTATTCTCGGATGTAGTTTATGTCATGTAACATGTTCACAACACGAGAGTTTTTATAAGACTTCTCTTAGCCATAATTTTGTTGGGAGAACCCAAAAACCACTAAAGCCTTCCAAACTCATTAAGAACACAGAATATCCTTTTCCACAATTATACCCATACATTATTAATTCAAAAAAATACAATTTTTTTAATTTTTTTAATTTTACCAATAAGACTGTATCCATCAGAAAAAATAGACTAGACCAACAAGGTTTATAGAATTAGGAAAACCCAACCAAAATAGGTTCAACCAAAACTCAAAGAGGGACCTACATATAAAATATGGGATATTACAACCTTCCCGCCTTATAAAAACTCAACCCCAATTTAGTCCAGGCATCTCAATAGGGTCTCAAAAAACAAATCTACCCACTGTGCACATATATGAAATTCCAACTCCCATGCCTCTTATTGAACAATCCAATGATACCAATACAATAGAACAAAGTTATAGTCCTTCCCAAGAGATACATATCAATATGGTGTAGAATCTATATAAAATTTTAATCAAAGGAATAATCTAAACCCAGATAAATTCAATAAATTTCTATTATGGGAGAATGTTCGATATGATATATATAATGTTTCAGTACACGAAACACATAATTCATAGAACTATTGTAATATTGAAGGTTCATTCCATACACCATTCGACTAACCCTATCCATCATCTCTAACTACCCAAAAAAACATGAATTTGATATTTCCATGTTCCCTAATATGTCATCTCCCCAACCTAGGAGATAACTAAAGGAAAACATGATGAACAACCTCAAACATTAGAGGTATTCAATGATGGTTAGTGTACTATTTATTACTACTTTGCATGGTCACCAAAGGAGACCGAATGAAATGAAACTACCTGGACGTATCTGGCATGAAACTAGGTCTAAAAAGGGCTTGCTCACCTTCCTACAACCCAAAAATAGAATGACCAAGTTTTCCAAAAAAAGACGTGAATGTTTACATTTTTATTGATGCATTGATGATATTATTATAAGAAAATTCCATGAGTACAGGATTCTGATCTGACTAACTATGTAAATAAAAAACAGAGGCTTGCATCATATCCTATATAATTTCAATAGTCAATTCAGATAGGTTATGAGTCTATGGATGATATGTTTTACTCAGAATAACCCATCATCCAAAATCCATTAAAAGCCCCTCCCATAACTGAGATGTGAAATTAGGATCTCTATCCTAAATTATAATCCATAGAACACTATGAAATTAGACTATCTCTTACATGTGAAGAGTACATCGATCATCAATAGTGAATGTCTCAATGATATGAAAAACTGTGATACCTTTGAAAGTCGATCTATAATCATCTATACTTCATAATTTGTGTGAGTCTTCCTAGGTAATCTAATAAAAAAATATACCGTGAAATCAACCCATTTCTATTTATGATTGGGATGATGTTTCAACAGTCTAGTAGGCCTCTGTTATTCAGATTTAACCTACCAATAGGTGAAACATCTCACTATGAATCCCACAACCAGTTTTTTCAATCCTTGAAACCTATACTATGGATAACATGACATATCATTGTAAATTCTAGATTTACCACCCATATTGAATCATGAAACTCTGTCATCGGTTCTTTGGACCAGCCAATAGGAACCCATAATTGACTGTGAAAAAGAAGATAATTTCTCTTTCCAACAGACCATCCTATTGTTGGATCCCTACCATATAATATATTTCTCATCGCTATGTCCTCTAGATCATATAACTACTATATTCTGATCCTCCCAAGAAGCACATGTATAATGGATGTTTATGCATGAGTCACTTGTCTCTAGGACTCATGAACATATAGATTAATTTCTATAAATAGTGCCATTATCTACCACATGTCAGAAGACTCACACACTACCTATGTCTACGTCTTCTAGATCGAGGCATCAGTTAGAGAATTTACCTTTCTCTATGAATAATCCAACTCGACGTCAAAAGATTCTAAATACTCAACCCACATTCTCCTCCAATGTTTTAGGTACTTCAAATAAAATATGTACTTGAGGCTCTTGTGGTCCATGTACACCAATAACATATCTCCCAAAATATAATGTCTCCAAATTATAATGGAATGTACTAATGAAGCTAACATTAAATTGTTAATCAGATAATTCATTTAATGTGGTCTTATCTGTCATGAGCCATAAGAAACCACACAGTCCTCCTACATTAAAAATACTGTAATTCCAACACTATATGTGTCACATTACACAGTATATGCCTTACCTAGAATTGTTAAGACCCAGATCAATTATATGATCTTCCTTCTATTCATATCTAGAAAATATCTCTTATAATAATCTGACCAAAAAAACTTCATCCCTTTCTTATTCAGCCTAGACATCAGTGTTTCTAGATGGGAGAAGACCTTGATAAAATGTTGACAATAACCTGCTAAACTCATAAAACTCCAAATCTGGAATACATTATTAGGAACATCCCAAGATACCATCACAAGAAACTTTTATGTGACCAATGACACTCTATCTTATGAGATGACCTATCCAAAAAAGTGTGAAGATGTTGGGAATAATCATATACAAGATAAGAGTACAATAATATTTAATTGAAAATAATTACCAAAAACTATTCCTTAAGGGATGAAATATCAAATTATTCAGGGACGTGAAAACCACCACTGCATTCATATGAAAGAAAGACAACACCATGAACTCATACATGACATACATGCTCCTAAAATTAGTTCGAGTTATGAATGATGGTCTCACCCTCAAATAGCGGTATCCTAAACTCAAATAAATCTTGGAAAAGATCATAAAACCTCTATGATATTTGAAATTATTATCATTTCATTAACGATGATAATGGTTCTTAACCATCATTTCATACAAACTCAGATAGTCTATATAAAATTGAAAACTCCTATAAACCTTCTTGGTGGAAAGAAATGGGGAACCCCATGTTGATCTACAAGTATTCATGGAACATTTAGATTATTGATCATCCAACTAAACCGTCAACTCCCAAATATACAAGGGTTCAATCTTGTATAGAAGAACAAAAACATTCTTTTCTCTCTAAACCAACTCGTTCATGAAATAAATATCTTTATAGGGTGGTAATTCATAGAACTCATTAGAAAAAAACATCTTGAAAATGGCATACCACTGGTGGAAAATTACCCTACTGTATTCCACCACCATCTAGCATAAGACCTTCGATATAATCGATATTACTATTTAATACCCACTAAATTGGTCCAACATGACTAGCCTGAATACCACACTCACCCCAGTGAAAATATCTACCTTCTTTTAGAGATAGAAAGGTAACTCTCCCCCAGTAATAGTTGACATGATCGTTGTATAGAACAATATAATTCATACCAATAATAAAATACAAATCCATCATTTATTACACAAATGGTTCTTAAAAGAAATGGTAACCACTAATTTCAATAGAACACATCTTTTAATGATTGATATTATTCTACAACACTCCCAATGGTGTGTTGATGGTTAACAAATCAACTAATATTTTTACAACCAAGACAAAAACATTTGAAAAAAAGAGAAGATATAAAGAAATATAATGTTCCTATATTAAATAAATCACATGGAAGGGTAGATAATATAGGAATCATACATCTTATTGTAGAAGCGCCTATATTCAAACTAACTAGACTAGACTGCATATCATGTAGATAACATTCCCTTCATCCTAGGTATTTTGTATGCCTCCCCTTGGATAAACCAACTTGATGGAACATATGATTCTTCACTAGAGTCCCACACCCCAACCATGACCTGAACATGTAGTGGAGCTCCAGAAACAAGTCTTCTATGGGGTAGCTATGCCCCTCCCAAACTATCTTGATCCCATGAAACTGCTCTTCTACTCCAAGACCCTACAAAATCTCTGCATGTGATCCATCCTACCACAATCACGGAACTACATGTTAGGTTAATCAAATGACTGCACTTTTCAAAAAACAATAAAAATTAATATCACTACTATAAAACATGGTCGTGAGATGTATTCCCACTGCCCAGACTACTCTTCCAGCTTTTTTCATAGTGATAACTCTTGTAGCGGCACTTATTTCCACCAAAAGAAGAGCCCCGATTTGACCCTACTAAAATAGAATGGTTGCATCTCAATGCCTCTCTCATATTCCATTTAATGATGAGAGTAAAATTCATCCCATTAAAAATCAACTCATTAGAAAAAATTTCACCTTTGACATAATCTTATAGTAGAGACCAACCTTGAAATACATCACCATTACCACCTCATCAACTATTAATGATGGTGAAAAGTGATGCACATTGGTGAAACTTATATAGTAGACCCTAAATATCATTATCTTTTATTCCAAGTGGATGAACTCACAATCCTCATCATCCTACAACATTTAAGGATATATTTTACTAATAATAATTAACTTTTAGTCCCTACAGGATAACTATTATTGATGAAAATATTTCTCTATAGTTCCCCGCCAACCTTGGTTGGTCCCCAAAGCATGTTTGAATCAAGATTCACTATTATATATGCAGATGTCTCAAGGTGAGTGAAGATCATATGGACTACTTGATCCAAAACTCACCTGCCTAGGGCTTCCCTTACCAATGAACATAGGAATATTCCACTACTGAAATAGTCTTTCCAGCTCACTCATAAATGGAATATTCACACTAGTCCCCATTTCCCTAGATAGAATGAACCTTATCAAAGATTCAAGGATGATGAACATACATTTGATCCTCAGTAGGTATAAGAAGGTCCAATTTATTTGAATTAGGAGCCTACTGTTTACTCCTCTCCAGACACTCAATTCGAAGATGATGATGAAGTATGTTCTCTATAAGACAACTAAAGTCCACAGAACACAAGATTACATTTTGATCATCCTAAATAAGTGACCAAAATATAGAACCACTAGACCATGGTATCACTGAAAATGGATTGAAAACTAAACTATCAAGACATAATAGTTCATTACATTCATTTATTAGGTATAATAGATATCACATTTAACATTTCATATGGTAAAATATACCAAATTAAATAAATATGCCCCTTTAATTAATAATTAATTTCTAGATATATTCTTATGTGCCTATCATGATGCAAACATCCACGCCTCAAGACATACTTATCCATGAGTATAAATATCAAGATACATTGACATCACACAACATGAAAATCAACCAAGGGAAAATAAAAATATTTTTAAGAAGAGAATAACATGAACATCAATCGAATCAATGCGCACTTGGATTTTCCCATGCAAATCGGATATGTAATCCTATGAAAAAACTCATTACCAGGTCCTAAGATATCATATTCTACTTTATAACTTTCCAATATTGTAATGAAATATAAAATCAAAACAAATTGTTCCTCTGATACCAATTTTTACCATCCCCTAATCAGGAACTGTCCCACATTGTGAAATTAGGTTGGTTAATGGACCTAAAGAAAACCTCTCCATTCACCTAAGGAAATAGACTAGCAGTGGGGGTGTGTAGAACATAGTGTGGACACTATACCCCCTTGTATAGAGTTACAATACATTGGGAATAAAAAATACCATAGTCTCATAAATAATGAAAACAACAGATCATACAATATGAAGACAAAGGAAGAACCAAGTAACCCCATTAATAAATTACCATGTAATACTAAGATGAAGTGTAACTGAGTGAAATACTATAATTCATATAGATAAAATATTAATATTAAATAGATAAACATAAAATACAACGATCCCAAATCCTTGGCCAGTCCTGTCTCTATGATCCAAAACATATAGCAATAAAAATACAACAAGGTCCCTTACCCTTATCTACACATGAAACCATGTAATGTACTTGGATACCAAATGGTGGAACAAATAAGTCATTTGAAAAAATGAATAGGTAAAAACCACATTTCCTTTTCAAAACTAGTCTAATAATAAGTTCATGTAATAAATCATTAATTAGGATTATTAATTAATCAATTAATATGACACAACAATAAACATGCTTTGGGAACATGCTGGAATATCTCTAAAATAGAAAAAAACCAGGTTGACTCTAACAACAAGTCAATGACATAATCACATTAATAAGTCAATTCCTACATGATTATCAACATAACCAGGTAAATCCCTTTATATAAGATTTTTTATAAAATTGAAAAAAGTGTGTTATATATGTATTTATGCATCATAATTAAAATCCATTTATATAAGTATTTTATCCCCAGTAGGTAAATCAATTTAAATAATAATTTCAGAATCACCTGAAAATACCTTTATATATGTATTTCAACTTCACTATGAAATTCCCTTTATATAATCATTTCATCAACCTTAAGAAATGGTTTTCATATATGTGTTTCAGTACATATCACAACATAATTCACAACATCTAGAATAACACAATCGATCCTTAAAATTCATAGTTGTCAACATAGAAAATTACAATTTATCTTTCAATTGTCCATTAATTTATTAAATTATACTTTAATCTCTATCATTCCACTATACAAACCTATTTATATCAAATAATCAATAGTTATTGAACAATCAAGAATTTTATTTTTTATCATGAATATATCAAAAAATGTTAACTAAGGTCTCCTATCCTACTAAATTAAATTTTAAGCCATCCATCAAATTCATTATTGGTCCAAGGTAGGCTCACCATATGGGTGGCCATAAGTTAGGTCATAATACTATTGGATCCAAAAGGATCTAATGATTTGTATAATCACATGATTATCAACACCCATTATTTTCTATATAATGTGCATGTTGTTTCATTGAAGTCACATAATATTTCACATAATTAACAAATAGAAATAGACAATAAGGATTTTTTATAAAAACTACATTTATTCAGAGATTCAATAGACACTCTCAATCGAGAACAGCATCATGGAACAAAAGATATGAATATCACATAGAAAAAAATAAGGATTAAGCCCATGATCATAACATCCTACTGGTAACACATCTTCCAAAATCACTTGGAGTCACCCTAGGGTTCGAGAGAGGGAGAGATTTACACAGATGAGAAACGAATCACACTCACAATGTGTTTTAAAACAAATGGTCTCGAGAAATTCATGATATGAAATTATCAAATATGGAGATAAGTTGGAAAAATGCATCACCTCTTGTTAAAATAACCCCAATATAAAATTGAGAAATGTGGAAAATTTTGATGGTTTGTATCCATTTCACTCATAAATTTTTTTCAAAGATTCTTCTTGATAGTATTTTCAAATCATGTGACATATTAGTGATGTGAAGGTGTCTAATGGAGAGCTCTAATCCCAACATTTGTAGAAAAATCCTTAACCAATTCTAAATCATTTTAATCTCATGGAGAAACCTCCAAATCAATTGAAATATTTATGTCCAGAATCAATTAATTCCAAAAAACATATATCACAAAATATTATGTTATTTTCCCTAGGAATCAATATCCATCATGGAAAAAAGGCTCAATCAGCAATGTTTAAATAATAATGAAAACCCAATGAAATGTTGTTCAACCAAAACTAAAAGCGGGGCGTACTAGAAAAAAGACTGGATATTACACCAAGAGTCTATATAAACTGTGATATAGTAAACTTATATAGTACCATTGTGTTTATTATTTTGAAATGTATTGAATATTCATCGAAAATGATAACATATAACTGTATTAAAGGTATGGGTGTCTACAGTTAGTGTCGTAGGAAATGATTAGTATCTTTTGGAGACTAAAATGAAGAAAATTTAGTAGGAACCCTTATGATATGACTAATTAAATAAAAACATAATATATAATGTTAAATAAAGGAGTATGGTTTTCCAAAGGAAACAAAACCCTGTATAGATGCTAAACGTGGATGTGGTTTTGTCACAAATTCATCAAGAGAAGATATCCCTAAAAAGGATTGGTTGTGTATTTATTGGACATCATTTTGGTGCATGGTAAATGGGACCTTACTACACTATTGGTTTTACACTCTTGGTGTTATACATTGGTTTATTCACATTTTATTTAAAATCCATTATAATGTATATGAATAGATATTTAACATGAATGACTTATCTTCAAACTATGTTATCCTAGATTTAAAATATGTTTTCATGATTTAGATATCATACGAATGGGTTTTCATGATCAATAAAATCAATGATTCTTGATGATAATTCAATCCATTATTCTTTTAGTAAAGGATTGAAGACTTAATGATAAGGATTAATTAGTAACAAGTATGTTCAAATATTGAAGCAACCTATTTTTGATTAGATTTATGAATTACATATATTTCATGAAAACTATAGAAGAATTTTAATTCAAATTATATATGATTAGATATTTAAATAGTAGTAAAATCTCATAATGGTGTGATGATCAAATCTCACGTATGTGAATATTACCTAGTTGAGGTTTTTGGGATTTCACATCATGCAAATATTATTGTATTTCTTATAGATGAATTTGAAGTGATATTGGGCATGGATTGTCTCTATTTTTAAAAAACCTATATCAATTTCTGAATAATAGAACATATATTTTATATTTCATTCCAACCAATTATTTTTTACAATTATGAGGATAATTGATACCATCCAATGAGAATTACTTCAAATTCATGGGAATTTATTTCTACCCAAAATGGTTATTTATCTCATATATTTGGGGAAAAATCATCATCAATTATATTCCTATCATATGAGTATTTTGACGTCATTCCAAAGGATTTTTTAGTATTCCTCCAAATCATTAAGTTAGGTATTTATTAAAACTCAAACCCATTGATACACATATTTCAAAGACTCCATATATAATGGCCTTTATTGATTAAAGAGAATTAAAGAATAAAATCTAACAAAATCTTGATATGAGATTCATTTAGGAAAAAGCATCACCATGGGGAACACATATAACTCTTTATAGAACAAAGAAGTATCAATAAAATTTTATATTTATTATTTGAAACTTATCAAAATCATGATCATGAATAATTATCCTATTCCACATTTTTTTGATTTTCTGATCAATTGCGAGGAACTCAATTTGTTTCCAATATTTATCATTGATCTAGATACTATAACTTGAGGATCAAAAGTGAATTAATATAGAAGATAGATTTTTATTTGATGTTTGAAAATAATAAATTTATAGTTATTACATCTGGTATTACAAATTCCATTGTTATCCTCATGGAAATAATTAACAAGGACTTTTGATATTGCATAGGTCAATTTTTGTAAGTATTTATAAAAAATATTATTATATATCCAAAAGTAAGGAAGATCACAAAGATGTCTTTAAAATTGTACTCAATACCGTAAAGATGGATAATTTTTATGTAAAATAAACAATTTTGGAATTTTTGCGACGTAAAGATTCATTTTTATATCATATAATCTCATAGAATGGTATATCAGTGGATACATCAAGCACTTATGTAATCGAACATTGACCCAAACCAACCACTATGATTGAAATTTGATGTTTTTTGGATCATATGAATATTATCAATGTTTCTAAAATTATTTATTTTTTCTATCAGGTCAAATTACTATGTTAAATTTAGGGGAGTTATGTTCATCTTGATAGATGAATATGAAGAAAAATTGTAGGAACTGAATAGATGGTTGTTTAGTGAATCTAACTCACACTAAACTATAGTAGATAAGGGTTTTTGGATTACAATAGTGCATTGAAAAAGGGGAAGAGGCTTGTTCTTAAGTATAATGATATGATGTCATCTTATACCTCATGAAAATTAATGGTTCAGGAAAAAAACAACATGACTCATGTTTGAAATTATATTTACAGATAAATGTGGGACATATATAATGAATATTAACGTTTAATGTATATATTCATATAAACATTTTTGAATATGTTCCATATGAGATTGTTGATGTTGAGTAAATATTATGAAAACTTATTAATATACCTAAATAGGAAATAAAACATGGGTGTTGATGCTTTGAGTCGAAAAAATAATTCTTACTTATCAATGATGTGGAGAAAAATGGATCTAATAATTATGGATTTGGAAAGGATAGACATTGAAATATTTAAGGAAGGGGATAATTATTATCTTTCCCAAATGTGTGCTCCACCATCAATCCATTTAATGACTAAATATGTGAAAAGGGAACATGTAGTGATAAAAAAATAAGATTATAAATGTTCAACCTTTATTTTTAAAGAATAATAATTTTTAAGAAACTAGTATGTGTCTCATGAACACCAATAATAATGAAGAAACTATTGAAATAATATCATATATCATCATTCTTGATTCATACTAGAAGAATTAAGATGTATAGATATTTGAAAGAGTATTTTTAGAGTGGTAGTGTGAATAAGGATATTGTGCAATATGTATCATAGTTCATGGTATATGAGTATGTTATGGATAAGGGAAATAAGTCTAATGAAACATTTAACCCATTAACTATACCATTATGGACATGAGAAAATACCTCCATGTTTTTTCATCATAACCCCTCAAAACATCTAAAGGATATTATTCTATTTTAGTTATAGTCGATCACCTAATGATGTGACAAAACATCATTATTATCAGATAAGAATTTTCTATATAACAGTTTATTGTATATATATATTAAGTAAGAGGTACGATTTCTGGGATAACCTTATTTCAAGTCATTTGATTGAGATTTTACATTTACCTCATAGTTGAAGAGAAGTCTTATGTAAGAAGGAGATACATAGTTTTGTTTCAGTAATACTTTTCTTCATTATATATATTGTTTATCTAGGAGGACCAGTATAACCATGGAGGTTATGTTAAGAATTTTTCCCTTATTTTAATGTTGTTTTGTATTAACACATTCATCAATTTTAATTTTCACACAATAATAACATTAAATTAATTTTCATATGGATCCTTACACAATCCTCTATGGAAATAATTGTAGGACTTCTACATATCTGGGTGAATTTAGATAAATAAAGCTACTAGAACATATCCTTATTTAGGAAATAGTATATAAGGTTAGAATATTTTAATATCACATGAAGGAATCTCAAATTCAATATAATAGTTATATTGAGAATCTTTGGCGAGATCATGAATTTGATGTTAGTGAAAAAATTTCCTACTAATTTCATCATAAAATAAATTTATGAGATTCAGTTAGAAGAGAATGTTGAGGCCTATTTATTTTGGTCCCATCAAGAATATTGATTGAGTTGGGGCTGTGAACAATCATATAGAACTCCCACTAATCCTCTATCAAGTTCACAATGAGTTCCATGTATCTCTCATGATGAATTGCATACATGATCATTCACATGTACAAAACATAGAGATTTTACCATGGGAGAACAATTTTTTATTTTGAATAATTACCATTATAGATGTTTTATTTTTGAGATAATAATATATTCAATAAGACTACTCACTTAGTTAATGTTCTTTGGAGAAATAATTAACTTGAGGAAGCTACATGGGAACCTATGTGATAATGTAGAGATATACTCATTGTTTTCTTCCATATTGATATAATTTTTAGGGAAAATAAGTTGTTTAGGGGGTAGAATGTAACTCACCATTATTTTATATTTATTTACATTAATATGAAATGTGTTGTATGAAATATATTTCTTGACACACAACTGCGAGTCAATATGAATCACAATATTATAAATCTCTATGGTCATCATGGATCAATTATTGTGAAATATATTTCATATTCATCAAAAATGATATTATATTTATTTATAAAATAATGGGTTGCTAATATTGACACTGATGCAGTGGCTAATGAAGTGGAGTTAATTCAGAAGCATTTTTTATTCACTTGGTGGCCCAGTTGAGGTAAATAACTCAATTGATCAAGTTATTTGATAACCATAATGATGAGAGACACGTGAAATATGTACCAAGAAGATCATTCAGCAATGGAAAATAGATTATTAGAAGATATATATTATATGTTGGGATGGGATAGTTTGTAGTACATGTGTAATTTTAATGAGATTACATGTGCTAAAGGTTTTGTGAACATAATATTTAGAGTTTAAATTTTATTGTAATCTCCTTTGTTTACATATCAAATAATCATATAACTTACTATAGACTACAAATTTTCTCTAACAATAGTAATATCATGTACTTGTTTATTTTTGAAAAATTTATATTTTATTTCATGTCTCAAATTTTATTTCATTTCAAGTATTCATTATATTTTTAATAATGACATTGGTCTGGGTTTGGGGTTGTGTTGCATGAATTCTATATTCCATTTAAATATTGTGATGGTGTTTTTAACCTCTAGACATTTTATATTCTTTATTCCATACTTAATAAATATATAAATGATAGTATGAAATTAATTACATTTCCACAAAATCTTATATTAAATATTTTTATAGATATCTAATAGATATATCAAAAAATTACTTCTATAAATTGGGAGGTAATTACTATTAATCCTCTTCAAATTTTATGGGTGTTTTCTATTATTAGAATATGGAATTATAGGAGATCAAATTAAGGATAGATAAGTTCTATTTATTAGAGTTTTGTTTCTATATTACATAGTTTGAGGAATACCAATTCCAAAAGGAACATGATTTTCCATTAATTACGAATCATTTATGAAAAATATAGAAAAATAATGGGAAAGGATTGACAATAAAGTAGAATGAATTTTATAGATTATGTTTTATTGTAATATATCCATCAAAATCTATGGTTTTGGAGAAATTTTAGAGTTGATATATATGATTTGAAATAGGTATGATAATCAATTAATTATTAAAAAAGTGTTATGGATTCAATTTAATTTTACTAATTGAATTTCTGAACAAAGGTTTATAATTGATCCTCGGAAGATATTTAATGTGATTTGGAGTAAGCTAGAATTAGAAGGAGGAAATATTACTAAAGTTATTTTTCCGATTATTTATTTTATCTTCACATATAGAAATATGGGATGTGCGGGTGACCACTATGAGTAATTATGATGGAATGAATGACTTGTTCATTAAGGATAATCAAGACCTAATCATTAATAAAGTGATATACTAAAGGGATAGTTCATCAAATTATAAAAGTGTGTTCCATTCAATAAAAGATAATGTATGATCCACCTAAATGAAATTCAGGATAAGAAGATGAAACAGAAGAGATAAGTCTTATGGGAAATTAACTGTTCTCCGTCACATATCCTGTTGTCACTATAGAAACAATAAATATCTATAGAATTATATTTATGAGATATATGTAAACTCTATATGGATGATTCTATTTATTTTAAAAATTATACATAAAAAGGGGATAGCAGTACTTTGGTTATAAGTGTCACAAGTTTAATGGGGTCATGTATACTTTATTTTTGTATTCATTTAATTTAAATTTTAAAATCAGATGAATTCTAAATTATATGCCTTGAATCCTCAAAAAAGGTCACTTTTTGAATGGGGATATAGTTAGGGATGTTCACAAAGAGTATTTGAGGATTTATAGGAAGAAAGAATTTTATTTTCAATTAAAATATATCCATTACAATCCATGTTTATAGAATAACTTAATTTCAACATGGTATCTTGATGATGTGGGTTTCACAATATTTTTTTTGGATATTGTATGGATGACCCCATATGTCACATGATTGTTTTATTTTTTGTAAAATATGGAATGTTGTACTTAATCTGTGTTCCCGAATGTATCATATATACTGGATAAATAACTTCTATACAAGGTACCCGATCGTTAAAGGTCTGGAATGACCTTCTTGGACCTATTAATGAGAAAGGTTTACAAAACATATCTTGTTGAAGCATGTTCACCTAGAGTTTAGTAGAAGTAAGGTTTTATTCCATGGAAATAAATTAAATGTTTCATTCAATTCAAATTTAATAACATTGTATAACCACATATTCATGTTGGATCATATTGATATATGTTGACCAATATTAGTTTAATCCCATGGAGGGGAACTTTATTTGATTACCTCCATTGATGATTCTACACGGAAGGTGTGGTTGAATTTCATTAAAGGAAGCTATCATGTATTTGATGAATCATATTATGGAGATCCATTTTGGATGGAAATTATAAAATATAGATAAGATGACCCCGGTCAGATAATAGTGGTGACTATAGACGAAGAGAGATCAAGATGTTCTATTGAGTGAATGGAATCTAGATAAAGAAGACTTTTTTCTGGAGAACCGGGGTTTAATATTTTTGTAGAATGGTTTAATCCTATACTAAATTCTATATATAATAGTATTGTTCTTTGTTATGGCCTCTCAATGGAAATTTTGGTAAAAGTAGTTAGCTAGGTAGATCATCTTGTGAATTGGAGTCCTTTCGATGTGCGGGTACAATCACATTTAGATGAAATATAGTATGACCTTAATTTTCTATTTACATACTTCTGAATTTTTTATTATATCATGTATTCCCATGTCGATTCTAATTAGAGGGATAAGGTGGAAGATATTTCCTAGATATACATGTTTCTTTGTATGATATGTTGATGAATACATTGGTTTCAGACTATAGGGTAACAATAAGTGGAAGGTTATCAGAATATAGAAATTCATTTTCAATGTGGAGAGATTTTGGAAGGATTAAAACCTCAAAGAAGATGGACGTTTGAACAAGGAACTGAAGGATGAAGTTATGGTTGAGATAAGAAGAGGTCAGGTGGTATCAGACTATTTATGGTGATTATTATGGTTGATACATGTATCCACATTCTAAAACCATTGAAAAAATAAACTTTCAAAAGAAAAAATGTATAATGTACCAAAATTCTCAAGGATATAGGAATAATGGGGAAAATATTCAAAATACAAATTTATATAAGGAGAAAATCATCTATAGATGATGAGATATATGAGGTTCATAAGAACTAGGTAGAGGCTTTATTCTAAAATGATGTTCTTTCTTCTCATTGAATGTGGGAACCTAAAATATAGAGTGAGGTAAGAAGTATAAATGAGTCAATATATCCATAGTGAGAAATGAATTAAAAATTAAATTCCATATATGTTTTAGATACATGGTATCCAACTCATATTTTCATTGGTAAAAGGGAACTATAGAACACTTGGGTTTATCATTTGAAGGACAAATCATAGTTTAAGATCCAGTGCAAGGTGTGGTTGGTTGAAAAGAGGGTCCAATAATCAGAAGGAGTGGATTTTAGTATAATATTCACTCATATTCTAAAATAAACAACCATTTTGATGGTGATCAGTATGGTAAATAGCTTGATATTAGGACAACATTCCTTCATTGATATTTGGATGAAGAAATCAATATGTGGTAACTGGAAGGTTTCATGCTACAGAATAATGAGATCCAAGTGTGAAAGATCAAGGGAATCTATTATGGGCTCTATTAGACAACATAGAAGTTGATTCAAAAATTTTACAACTACATCAGATAATTGTGGTTTTTTATAGATAAAATCTGTCAATTTCTATTAGTTAACGGTGTATTGTGATGAATCTATTTTCATTTATCATTTGTATTTTAATAAATTACCCTTGCATGGAACATTGAATAGTTAATTTTTGAATTTTATGGAAGTATATAGATGAAGAATCATGTTTTTTTAAAATGGTGTTGGGGTTTTTGATTCGAAGTTACTTTAGTTCCAGAACCATATTCCTTTCTTAGTCTGAGTGCATCTGGAATATATAAATGAGATTCCGAATGAGTGTGTTTAAGCTATTGAGTACTTCCATTTCCAAAAATTTTAATCTTTAAAATGAAAATACACATAAACTAGATAATGAGAAAATGTACATGGGGAAGGTTTTGTATGAACTCATTGTGGGAATCATGATGTACACCATGATTTTTTTCTAGACTTAATATCACTAAATAGGTAGGCATGGTAATCAGATTCATAGCGAATCAATGAACGAAACTCTAGGAGGCCACCAAGGGTATCTTTCAATATCTCAAAAAATTAGATATTTTTCACTATTTTAGAAAAGACGATATAATGACCCAACCCACCGAGCCCCACCTGGATGGTGGAGTGTCACACCAACATAACCCCTATCCATCATCCAACGAGCTAGGTGCTGGTGGAAATAACCAATAAGAAATAATGTAAACGAGATTCATTTTCCTAGTGTACCCGTATTCATGCACCCAGCCATCTCCACACAACATCATAGAGGTATAATAAAAAAATATAGTTACATATAGATTTATAAATCTAGGATATAATTTATAGTATCAAAAAATTCATCTAAAGGACATATGGGGAAAACACACCCAACTAGAAATCAAGTCCATACATGATAACAACTGAAATTAGAAAATAGAAGAGAGAGACCAAATCTTGAACTTTAAACCCCCACAACCATGCACAACCAATGAACTCTCGTATAACTATGATCAATAAATGACACCATGAAACCATTCGTCCTCTTTATAAGACACAACATGTGATGAAAAATTCCATACAGAGGTGAGTATATACATAAATATTTTGATTCCTTGAAAACCCAAAAAGGGAGAAATATAGAGATATTATAGAAGTAGTTATCTCAACCCAAATGAAAAGGATAAAAAAATAAATATTATATATACTCATTAAGAAATAAATATGAGAGGGTAAGTGAATATCTATCTAACATCCCATCCCATGATGATCAATATGCTTATAAAACCAAAGGTCTATCAATGATTCCCAATATCTCACACGACTTCCTGAGAAATTTATATGGAGGAACAACTCATTTCCACTTCTCCAAAACTAGAGGGGGTCACAATCCCAGATGAGATAATTATTCCCTATTATGATGGGGGAATTCCACTCAGTAAATGAATTGAGGATCCATGACCTTTATAATTAGTCAGTACCACTCAAAGCATAGATGATCCACACCCTAGAGTGTATAGGGGTTCCACACAATTGTTATTGATAGAGGATCTATTTCATAGTAAAATATGGGTATTCCACTCTATAAATGGATGAATCACAACCTAGTAGCATAATTGGTGAATCTAGGTGGGTAGAAGACTCACAACCTAATACTATAGGGTGTTCCACTCAACTAGTGCAAGTAGTATGGGGGACCTGCACCCTAGAGAATTTGGTGGGTTTTTTAACCTTGACCTCTATCTATAATCATCCTTATTGATCACTATCATTATCATGAACCAAATAAAAATAATAACACTTGGAAAATTCAAATTCATATGTCAAAATCCATCATAAAGGAAACCAACAAATTTTACGAGGAAAACTGATCAAGATGGGCTTCCCATTGGATAGAATCTAAGTAAAGAAAAGAAGATCCATAAGGTGGAAGTCCCTGAAAGAAGATCTAGGTGTGTTCTAGGTGTCGCATGACGTGTGGACATACCAGAATTCTTGACCACATCAGTATCAACACATGTATTTTTTATCCATGTAGAACTAATAAGTGTGTAAGGGTTCTACACAGAATGTATTAGTCATCTGAGTCTCACATGTGTGCTCGTAGTTATTACCATGTAATCCTAATGTACCCAACATATCCTTCTACATGGGGTCTTGGCCGTGTGTGGATAGCACATGTATTTTCAACCTAGGTAGGGTCACACAACATATTTTTCTGACGACATGGTATATGATCATTATATTCCCTAAAAATCTTTCTACCATTATAGGGGGTATACATGGTGTGTGATTCTAGACTACACACCACGCATTACTATTTATTATAGAATCCCTTATTCCTTCTTGGGTAAAATTGTCACTACTGTTGGCATCATTTCCACCGAGAATCACATCTGGTCTCTTAGTTACAGTGTTTTTTGCATTTGATCGGTCTACATGGATGGTTTTCAAACACCCAAAATATGTACTAAATTTTCCATCATTATGATTCAAGGTCACTACTACTATTGATGTCAAATCCATGAATGCGTCATGATAATCTCAAAAAACCCTCATTCATGGACACATCATCATATTTTTCATCATTCTATAATCCCCTATGAATCTAGGGTTTTAATCATTCCAAAAACTTCCATGAAAATGTCTAAAAATGTACATATGGTCTATTAGTTAAGAACATAAATAATGGCATGGATAAATTTAAAATAATGATGAAAAATCACACAATGTCCAGGAGTTATTGGAAAATGATTATGAAATGGAAGATCTAGGATTCAATGGTATTATAAATAATAAAATTAAATAAAAAATTTAATTTATTGGAATGGAGATCATGTGAATGGAAGATACATCATTGATCAACAAGTAAAATCAAATCCATTCTTTAAAATTTTTATCAATGTGGATTTTCCAACAAATCTCAATTATGGATCAAGTGGTGAATTAATTTTCAAATGTTAAGGATGATCCACTGTGTTTTCCCACTCTAGATCAACCTCGATATGATCATTGTTCATCATCTGATGTTGAATAACCAATGAATAATGTAAAATGATCCTCTCTAATCGCTTATGGTTTTGTGGATAACCATGTATAATTTGTATAAAAATTCATTGAAAGATTATACTAGGTTTTTTGGGTACTAAATTAATTAATTAATTTATTTAATAAATTAATCTAGTTAACATAAAATACAATGAATTACTAAACTGAATGTCTAACACTGACTAATTTTATGTTGTTCTTAGGGGAAAATATAGTTTCTAGATTCAACTGTGGGATTATATTTTCTATCCATGATTTTAACCAAATGGGTGAAAAAAAATTAAATGTGCATGTGGTATAATATATATAATATTTTTATAATATTACTTTTGGGATCACTGGTCCTCGGAATCCCAATCCATCTCAACCCTTGGCTTCAAAAATATCAATTAATATAATCAAATGTCTTATAAAGTGAAGAAATGGTCCCTGCATTCTCCCGTCCTAGGATTTTCACCTCAAAAATCACAAGCTTAAGATATAGGGATACTGAGCCCGCATATGGATATCTCGCTCCTAGGATATCTCATGTACAAACTTGTACTACCATATATAATGTGACTCCACAAAACTAATATCTCATGTTATAGTAATGTTATGGTTTTATTTTCATGTTATCCGAAATTTTTTGGAAATTATAAATACCATAAATTTTATTTAAATAATACACTAAAGTGTTTGCTTTTCCAAAATGTCAAAGGAAAATCGTACTAACGAAAAATACCAATTAAAACCCCATTATAATTATAGGGAGACCACCGAAGACAAAAAAACCCCAAGAATATAATATGGGTCCTTCAGATCCAACACAATGATCATTAGTATGGAAAAAGCCACCACAACCACACTAAGAATCAATTGAATGATGTGTACGATATTCAGAAAGTTGTGTTGAATTTGGAACACCCTAATGTATGGTTTTATAAGTCCCCAATTCGAACATTGCATTGGGTTACTATTGAGTTCTAACAACAATAATTATATCCATGGGTCATTTTGTGAAAAAATATCTTTTTATAATTTATTTATCCTAAATATTTATGTCATGAATAGAAATAAAACCTCTTATTATGAGCTTTAAGAGGTAAATGGTTTAATATTTTGAACTACTCCTATTGTGATTTTAAAATGAGCCAAGGATTTAAAATACCTTAAAAATATATCAAATACCCTGTAAATGTTTTCATTATTAATTCTTAAACATTTTCATTGATAATACTAGAAATTTTTTCATATAGATATATTAAATTCTATGTTATAACTTTGTGTTTAAAGGGAGGTATTACTTTTATCTCTAATTTTGGAAACATTTTTATAAAAAATTTAAGTAATAATTATAGTCAAGGAAATGTATAATTTAATTAGTGTACCTTAATGTTTTAAAGTTGAAATGAAAATCATGTTTTTTAAAAGGTAATATATTCTATTTATAGTTTAAATAAATATTTTTATTTTCTATAATTTTATGGTTAGTATTGTGAGTTGGATGTTTGAAAAAAAAACACACCCACTATGGTCCAGCCCTCTTGTCCGGATGAGAGAGGTAACACATGCTAGGAATATGAGACTATCCCTTAGCCTCAGCATAGGCCAACCCGAGTGGGTGGCATAGCTACCCTAAATGGAACACATGAGTACATGAGGGAATTAGAGGCACTATCGTGTGGGGAGGCACGGAGTCGTGGGTGGGCGCAAGAGCGTTCCCGCTTAACCTGGTATAGGGAGGTACCAGAAGGGGGGGAGAGTAATCTGGAATAAGGTAGAGAGCTCCAGGATTATAAAGGGATGCGAAACCTTACTCCAATTTGATGTGGGATGAGAAAAATTGGTCAGGATCGGATCCAGGCCATCAGATCGCATTGTGCATGATCTGGGCCATCTATTTTGATCTGGTGCTTGATCCTTAGAAACCGTGGAATCCCACACATTTTTTGTGAAATGTCTGATCAAACACATATTTAATAATGACCATCTGAGTAATTTTAAAGCACTGTGTTAACCAGATCCATCTGATCAAGCTGAAGATCTAATTTCCACCATCCGTTTCTTTTAATCACCGCATCATCTGTGGCCATCTGATCTTCTCTGCATTTAATCCCCACCGGTCATTATTTCTCCATTACCCCTATGTGTTCTTCTAATTCTCCTGCCTACACTAGACAAGTAACCCTAGGCCCCCTTTCTCTTCGTTTTCCACACCTATGACCCCACCGACCCCTCCTCTAATATATTTTTCACAGAGTCTCACCCGATCAGTTAATAAACTGTATTTCCCTATATTTTTCTAGTATTAGAATTTAAAATATTCATTATATTTTATACATAATATAGTTTATAAACCACCCATTTCACCCCAAAAACTGCTTAGTTCCCCCCCACTCAAACCTATAGAAAGTTCCCCTAAGTCTTCCTCGAGCCTATCCTTCTCCTCAAACCTGGTAGGGGAAAATATATTTCCCTTCATGTTTTGTTGGAAGTTTATATACATATATAAATATGTATACTCTTATATATATATAAATTCTTGTAGATTAGGTGAAAACCCACAAATACAAAACCCACAGTCTTATTGATTTTTGGTTGTGTAATCTTTTTTAAACTCAAAGGATTATTTTATTTTCCTCATGAAATATATATATACCCCCCCCCCACACACTATATACCTGATTATATATGTACACACACACATAAATATATATATATATATATAACTCTAATGTTTTAAAATAACCTCTATTATGTTCGGTTACAAGACCTCTAAAATTTGACATTCAAGGAAGAGGTAGATCATTGTATTAAACATAATGATTTATATTTTCACATATATATATAGTATACATGGGCATGTATAAATATATATATTGTAAAACTCACCTTTTAGACCAGTTTTAAGTCTCTCAACATGGGACTACAATGATTTATTGAATTTTTTTGATAAAAATGTATATGTCAATTGATTTTGGTGTAAGCCACTAAGGTGTACCTGATATTTCATATAAGTCACATGTGTGCTCGAGGATTACATTTATATAAATTTTTTTAACAAATAATCCTTTTAAATGTTATATTATGATTTAAATTTAAGGGATTTTGTTAAATAATGTGACTAAAATATTAAATTCCTATGGGTGTCAATGAATTTTTGGTTTAAACCATTTATTACATAATGTGTACTCGAATATGTGAATATATGTGTATGAAAATAAACTTTGATCCTCAATTTTACATAGAATTTTCCTTGGAGTACTGAGAAAGAATAAAACATTTGTTTTCAAAATATGTTTTTGTTTAAAACACTACTCTTATATACGCCCTATTTTATGAATAATTTACACACACCTTAAGTGTGGATATTACAAATATTATGCATATGATGTGTATAGTAATTGTAGAGAGTACATGAGTATAATATTTGGGTTTTTTGACTTTTATATCCATTTGTATGGATTACTTATTCATATATTAATATATATATATATATATATTAAATGGTTTTTTTTATGATTGAATCTCAGGATTTCCATTTTTAGAATTATTTATAACCTTGTTATGTGTTATAAAAAATCACTTCAATGATAAATGTATGAGAATATATCAGTTTAATACCCCACCTATAATATTTTCTCTATATTTTTAATTGATTATGTATCCATGTGAAATTCCAATATGTATTGATTAATAAAGTCTTATAATTATAGGGTTATCATTTTATGTAAAAAAAATTGTATTTCTTTTAGTGCATTAGTTGACATCACATATGCCATGATCTTCTTATCTTACTCACCATTAAATGACATATACATGCAGTTCATAGTTCTATAATTAATACTTATATGTCTGATTTTCTATATATACATAAATGATGATGAATGTATTTATAACTATTATGACCTTTTATGGAATTATGAATTAATTTATTTGAAGTGGTATGGGACACCTTGGATAATATGAAATGTGAAAATTAAATAATCAAAGTGGTATGGGACAATTTGAATAAATGAACCTTTGTGGAATATGTGGAATGTAATAGACTTGGTATAACGGGTTGGAGACCTGTTAATGAAATCCCATTGATGCATAGATAGTTCTCATGAGACAATCAGGTCATGGATGGAGGCCATTTAAATTTTAGATTCCAAACACAATTTCTTAACATGGTGTGATATTATATGTTCCCTCATTATGTTTTTGATAATTAATTAACCAAGTGGATATTCGACTAGTTGAATGTCCATGGTTAAGAGCTAGTACTTATGAGTATCAGAAGAAGTAAATTCTTATGGAATGACGTTTATTTTACACTCAGTGATTTATTACAAAGTGTATATTTCACAGTAGAAAAGAATTAAGTTGATGTTGTTACATTTACGCGAAACTCTGATTATGTATCACTCTTGGTTATTAAATTGATACTTTCATATTCATATGTCATACTTATTTAGAATGTCTTTTCCTTATTACTATGAATGAGGATGCCTATAATTGAATCATGTTTCCTTGTAATACTTTTAGAATGATTTTAATTACGCCCTTTTATTTCTTAGACTATTGTTATGATATATTACAAGTGTTACAACATTTTTTAAGAAAAATGTTTTATGGAATGTTTTAAGGAATGTTTTAAAAAGTTATAATTGGTATATTATGTTATTTTAAAACCCCTTACTAGGCAATAGTATGCTCACCCTACATTTTTCTAATAAATTTTTAAGGTGACTGTTTTCAACTAAAGAATCATGTCAGAAGTAGCTGGTTTCCCAAATCCAGAACCGAATCGATCCTTTATATGGGACATGACATGTTAAATATTAGTGCATGTTTTGTTTAAAATTTACACATCATGTTTCAAGTCACTAGCTCCGGGTATTCTGGGGTTGGGTTTTCACAGATGGTATTAGGGGATTCGGTTTAGATAACATTGAAAAGACAGAACTAAACAATGAAAAATTTACTTAATCATTACTATGTACGATGTTCTCATAATTTTCAGATGAAAAATTGAATTACCAGTCATTTTCCTCTTCCTAATGAGGCCCCAGAAAGTATAATTTCTCTACCCATCAAAGATAAATTTTTAAACTATGCCCATATTTGAATGACATGTAAACACCTCTACGACATTTCCAACTCTCCTTGTGTACTTCAACTCCCCCGAGGAGAAGGTTTGGACTACCTCTTTATGATGCAAACCCAATTTCCATCCTTCACACGTCGGGGAAAGTACTATGAAGGACTTTTTAGATTCTTCACCACAACGGAGGGCATCCAGTCCCTTATAGATTTCCCAGAATCTATAGTAGTGGGAGACCTCCATGAAACATATATGTTCCAAGTATTGTCTTATGGCCATTATGGTCAAGTAATGGACTTTGAAATCCATGAATTTGAAGCCTTCAATTCTGTGTACAGACATCAATTACATACTGATGTCTCTTGGCTATGAACCCCTCATGTCACTCTCTGGAGACACTATATGTGCACCCACAAGATTGAACCAGAAAGATTAAGTTGCATTTTGTTCCGAGAGATAGAGAGTTATGAAATTGATTTTGGTATTCTTGTAACAGGGCACTGAGGAAACCATTAATTTTTGGTGTAGTGTACCAGTTGTTTTATGAAAATAATTTTTTTTTTCTGCCTCTTTCTTCTACCTTTTCAGTGCGTGTGTTTCACAGAATGGACTTTCATAATAAATTTCTATTTTTAGATGGAATGAAAATCCCATACTTTATCTCTTCCTATTGAGGTATATGAGGCCATTATGGTTAAAACCTATGATAAAGAATATCTTCCCTTCATAAACCTATGAAGAATGTGAAAACATCTTTACGAGATATCAAATATTCTAGACATTCCCCGCTCCTACCAAGGGAATGCCTATATCTAACACCGTATAGCCAATGCTCAACTCGTTGAGTATAAATGAAGGGGAAAGTACAATGAAGGTCTTTTACTATGCTTCACTCTATACCAAAAATTCACAGCCAGGGTTAGGTTTCCAGAGGCTACTTTGGAGGGGAGCCTTCACGTAGACTACATGCACCAATTCATGAGCATTAATTTATATGACTACATCTATGACCTTGACATCCTTAAACAAGAGACTATTTGATGAGTCCTTAGAGAGTTTTTCCATTTAGACATATCAGAACTCTCTACCATTTGATCCTCCCTCTGGAAGCCCGAGTGTACACTGCATGAGTTTAACTCCTACTTTCCAAGGTGGGTTTGGGCCAGAAAAACCAAATATTTGAACACCAACATGGGTATTTAGCTGACCACACCTGAGGATCCCCCACGATGGAGGATGTGGTGAATAATGTCAGAGAGTCTCTATTAGTGTGGTTGAATGAAATGAATTGGGAGGACGAAATTATTTGTAGGGGGAATAACATGATGCCCCAAAACTAATCAGTCATGTAATAGTAATTTTATGTATTTATTTTCATGTTATCTGAACAAATTTTCAAATTATAATTACCAAAAATTTTATTTAAATAAAACACTGAAGTGTTTACATTACCACAAGGTCAAAGGTAAACCTTACTAACCAAAAATACCTATTAAAAGGCCTATTAGAATTATAGGGAGACCACCAAAGATAATAAAAACACCTAGAAGATAATATGGGTCCTTCGTATCTGTCACAATGAACATCAGTATGACCAAATCCACAGTAGCCGCACTAAGAATCAATGGAACGATGTGTACCATCTTCACCAAGTTGTGTAGAATTTGGATCTCCCTATGGAATGGTTTTATAAGTCCTTAATTTGTCCTTTGTCTTAGCTGAGTTTTGATTTCTAACAACTATAATTATAGTCATCGGTCATTTGGTGGTTTATTTAAATATATCAAAGTATAATATATTTTTCCTAAATATTTATGTTATTAATTGAAATAAAACCTCTTATTATGAGCTTTAAAAGGGAAAGAATTTAATATTTTGAACTATAACTAGTGTGATTTTAAAATTAGGTGAGGATTTCAAATACCTTTCAAATATTACATATACCTTGTACATGTTTTCACTATAAATGATTAAACAAGGTCATTCATAATAATTGAATATTTTTCTTATAGATATATTAATTTTTAAGTTATAAGTTTTTGTTTAAAGGGATGTATTCTTTTTATCTCTTATTTTGAACCCATGTGTATAAATTTTTTTAGTAATACTCTTAGTCAAAGAAAATTATAATTTAAATGGTGTACCTTAATATTTAAAATTTTAAAATGAAAATAATGTTTTATTAAAGTTATGATATTCTCTTTATAGTTAAAATGAATACTTTCATTTTCTATGTTTTTTTGGATAGTACTGTGAGTTGGCTATTTATAAAAAAAATACACCCACTAGGGTCCAACCCTCTATCTGGGAAGAGGGAGGCAACACGTGCTAGGCGGTTGAGCCAAGCCCTCAACCTAATCACAGACCGGACCGAGCAGGGGACATAGCTATCCCAAAGTGAACATAGGAGCGAATGAGGGAACCAAAGGAACCACTATGTGGGTGGCACAAAGGCGTGGGTGGGTGAAAGAGCGCACCTGACGAAACCTGTATAGGGAAGTACTGGGAGGGGGGAGGAGTAATCTAGAATAAGGCCATGAACTTTGAGCTTATAAAGGGCTGATAAACCTTCTACCGATTCTACGTGGGATGAGAAAAATTTTCCATGATCGAATCCATGTCGTCGGATCACATAGCACATGATCTGGGCCATCTGTTTCGATCCAGTGCTCGATCCACAACAACCACAGAATCCCCCACATTTTTTGTGCATCAAATAATCTAGCACAGATCCAATTATGACCATCCAAGTAATTTTAGAAACACCTCATTAACTAGAGCCTTCCGATCAAACTGTAAATCTAATCATGACTACCCATTTTTTTAATCACTGCATCATCTGTGGACATATGAACTTCTTTTCATTTAAACCCCACCATTAATTATTTCTTTATTTTTATCCCCCCATGTTTTTTTCTTCTTCTCCTACTCGCATTGGACTAGTAACCCTACCTTCCCTTTTTCTTTGTTTTCTACACCCGTGACCCCATTGGCCCCCTCCTATCATACATTTTCCACAAAGACTCCCCCTATCAATTATTAAACCATATAGTCCTCATTTTTTTAGTAGTATAATTTAAAATATTCATTATATTTTATACATTATATAGATTATAAACCACCCATTTCACCCCAAGAACCCCTCGGTTCTTCCCCCAGTCAAACCTCCAGCAAACTCCCATGAGTCTTCCTCAAGCCTCTCCTCCCCCTCAAACCAGGTATGGGAACTTATATTTCATTTAATGTTGTGTTGGGAGTTTATAAACTTATATATATATATATATGTATAGTCTTATATATATATATAAATCTTTTCTATTTGGGTGAAAACCCACAAATACCCGACCACAGGTCATATGGGTTTTGGGTTTTGTAATTTTTTTAAACTAGAAGGATTATTTTCTATTCCCCAAGCAGTATATATATATATATACCTTATATACCCGATTATATATCCACACATACACACACACATAGAGATATATATAATAATACAGTTTTAAAAGTACCTCTATTATGTTCGGTTACAAGACCTATAAACATTGAGTTTCAAGGAGGAGGTAGATTTTTTATTTTAAACATAAGGAATTATATTTTCAATTATATATATATATTATACACGAGAATTTATAATTATATAGTTTGTAAAACTCACCTTCTATAATAGTTTTAGGTCTCTCAACATGAGACTATAATTATTTATTGATATTTTTTTGATGAACATGTATGTGTCGATTGATTTTGGTGTAAGACCCTTAGGTATACCTGATTATTCAATAAAGTCACATGTTTGATCGAGGTTTACATTGATATAAATTATTTTAATAAAAAAACCTTTTAAATGTTATATTATGATTTAAATTTAGGGACTTTTGATTAATAATTATACTAAATTATTAAAGTCGTGTTTATGTTATTTAATTTTTGGTTTAAACCCATTAATAGATAATGAGTACTCAGATATATGAATATATGGGTATGAAAATAAACATTGATCCTCAATATTACTTATAATTTTCCAAGGATTACTAAGAAAGAATAAAACATGTGTTTTAAAAATATGTTTTTGTTTAAAAGACTACTCTTATATACACCCTATTGTATGAAAAATTTAGACAAACCCTAATTGTGGATATTCTAAATATTATACTTATGATGTGTTTAGTAATTTTGGAGTGTACATAAGTATTGTTGGTCAGAGTGGAATCTCATGAGGGGGGTGAATTCAGTTCCTACATAAAATTTCTATTAAAAAAATTTATTATAATGATCCCCCAAATTTTGAAAATGACTCAGTTAATTAAGGTGGTAGAGATATAGATGTCTAATTGGTCAAAAGGTTTCTCAAAGGGTGATTAGTCCTTGGTTGAATTAGGGTAGAACACTTCTTCAACTTTTGAAACAAGTTTAATTAATTAAACACATACACACACCTACCTAAACTAACTATTAAAGAGAATGCAAAATTGTTTTATGTTTTAGTAATAATCAGCAGAAAATAGAAAAATTAGAGTAAAAAAATAAAGAACACAGAAAAGTTAAGCCAGAGGTTCAGTCTCAAGACGAGCCTTAATCCTCTCCACCTGGTGATCTACTTCCATAAAATAGTTTATATTAACAATACAATTGATACACAGACGGTATCAGGCTTTACACCAATTTTCACAAAATGTACAGGGTTAACACCCTCTACCATAGTTCATCATGCAAATGAGAAACAACAGAGACCACACATGGCCTCTTTAACAGTTATACATGGGAAAAATGGAGTAATATAAGTTAGATGTGAGTATTTTTTTATCCTGCAGTCAAGCACAGAAGATAGCGTGTATGACCCAAACACACACATCTAAAAAATGTATGTTAAAAGAAAACAGTAGAGAAAATATGACAATATTGAGTTTAGAAGGATCTATGTGCTTGCATTTCAGCTTTTGACTCTTTCAAGTGAAGAATTTGATGTTGAAGTCTCTCTCTAGAAGTTGTCTCCAAAATAGAGTGTCACAACTCCTGATTCTGGCTTTCAAGAATTGAGGGTTCTGCCTCTTGTGTTGATCATGATTTGATGAATCATTGAAGGAAAAATTGATTATATCCCCAAGATGATCTTCATGATGCTTGTAGGTTCACAGTATATGTGCAGAATGGGTTTTCTTTGATCTAGTGAGTATGTTTCATCATATTCTATCACACGCTTCTCATCATCAAGTCCTCACTCTGTGATTTTTGAATTCCTATTTCTTCTTTTTTATATTTGAGGTCTGACAATATGTAAAAGTATATCACGTGCTGTCATTCTCAATCTTCATATTGTCCCCAGATACAATCTCTCGATATGTCTATAATTAGTATTATTTAATGCCAGAAGCCTCAAAGTTTGAAAATATGACCATTAGAATAATCTGATGAATTTGACTATGTATGGATTAAAAGTTTATTGTAGACTGGTAACGGTAGCCTTCATAATGGTAGGTTTCAATAGTAAGTGCACATCAGTAGCATTCATCGGTAACCTTTCATATGGTAACCTTCCATCACTAACTCTCCATCAGTAGCCTTTCCTTGGTGACATTTGATTGATAACTCTCCATCAATAAACATCAATTTATTACTCTATATCAGTAACCTTCTCAATATTATCCTTTCATTGGTCACCTTTCATCAGTGTCCTTGCATCGATGAAGTTTTCATCAGTGAACTTTTCATCGGTGACCTTTTCATTGGTAACCGTTTCATCGGTGACCTTTGAATCAGTGACCTTTGCATCGATGACCTTTGAATCAGTGACCATTGCATCAGTGACCTTTTCATCAGTTACCTTTTCATCAGTGACCTTTCCATAAGTGTCCTTTACATTGGTGACCTTTTCATCGGTGACCTTTTCATCAGTTACCTTTTTATATGGAGAAATGTTGCACTGTGAGATTTAAATAAGAGATAAGTGAGATTAAATGCACATAGTTATCACTTTTATATAAACATTATTTTCTCATAAATGATTATCCTGTAAGAGAAAAATAATTATCACATAAATAAAACATTATTTATGATTATCAAAACATGATTTGGGATTATCAAAATTGGTGAGTGCAATAATCTTCCCGTTTTTGATAATCACAAATAATGTCAGTATTTTCTGAATTAGGGTTAAGCACATTTTCTAATATCTTTATAGGTTTTTATAAGAACATTTGAATCATGTTCATTGTGGAAAAATATATATTTTATATATATTCACAAAAGGGTTCAACGAAATTATTGAAAATTTATCCTTCTTTATGATTAGGCAGCTGAAAACATAAAATGGACTTGTTTCTCCCACTTTAGGTAACTTTGAGATTCAAGATTTAATATTTCTCCCCCTTTGTGATTAACAAAAATACAGGAGGATAAAAAGAATCAAAAGAGGATTTTATAGTAATGAATCAAAAGTAAAATATAATAAAATGTTTCAAATATCCCTATCATATAAGAGATCGCACATTCAATCCTCATCAGAGGTGTACAAATCGGATTTGTCTTTGGAAGTAGAGGAAGAAGGTTATGAGGATGGATTGATAGACCTATAGAAGGTAGATATCAGGGTAGGATGAGATGAAATAGAAGCAAAAGTAGACTTGTATTTAGTATATCTCTAAGGAATGGTGGGGGTTAAGCTTTTGATGGCCTCTGCAGGAGTCATCATAGGTGAATCATTGGAAGATCCAATGGAACCTAAGGTAGATGGCAAGGTTGGAGGGACAATGATGGGATTGTAGTTTCCATAGAGGATGGTAAAAAGAAGATTTTTGAAATCCATAATAATGCTTCCTCCTCTTTCCATGGATGAAATAAAATCATCCTTATTCTCTATAAATTTCCCTAAAGAAGGAGTCAACTCTATAAGCCTTCTAACCTGATCTTTAAAGGCTTGGGTGATAGGTGGAATCCTAACATTCTCCAACAGAAAATTTAAGTGACCATACATATGATGCTTAGTGTATACCCTTTTTTAGTAGAAATCAACTTGTTCCTTTTTGGCATTCGGATTTTGATCAGCTTCCCTTAGATAATTTCCCACAAGATTATGAATTTCTCTGGTAGTGGAAATAACCTAAGTCATAGACTGGGGATCTGAGGTACTGGTTCTAGGGAAACCCACAACATCATCTCTAACAACCGAGCGGAAGGCATCTAGATCAACATGAGGAGAGGCTAAAGATGAAGCATATGCACATAGAGGGGCCATAGTGAAAGCTAATTTCTCTTTAAAAGATTTAGTCATCCCACTGATCAGTCTCTTCACATCATCATCTTGTCCACTCACATGTGTCTCCATGGACTTCTTAAAGTCCTCAAACACAGTGACCATTTGCTGATCCACATTATTAATATATCAAAGATCTTATTCCACCTGAACTCTTGAGACCATAGAGGAGTCTAGTCTAGATATATACTGCTTCATTGATTCTATAGAATCTGCCAAGGTTCTGATCCGATTCTTGCAGTCCTTAACCTCCTCTAACAGGATGTACTGAGTGGAAAAAACTTGCCTTTCCACTACAGAAGTGACAACTTCATGATTTTGAGTCATATCCCTCTCTAACCCAACAAATCTCTCAATAAAGATACTCTTTAGATCTGATTTTATTGATTACAAATAACCCCTCTCCACATAGTCATGAGGAAAAAAAAGCACTAGCTACACAATAGTGGTTTATGAAATAATTGGAATGGGTGTCCATATAATTGGCTGGTCATGATCAGATTCACCATAATCTAAGACGAAGAACACAAATCTTGGGTCTTCTAACCAATATTCTATTCCAAGAGCAACAAAAATTGAACATGTGGAAACAGGTTCCTCCCCCTCACTGAAGCATTATCCGGTTAAAAAATATCAATCTCTACTATACCTCATTGAGAAACTTCATCAACAGGAGGGTCCAATGCCACTTCTTCTACTGAATCTTCAACTACTTCTAATGAAATTATAGCTTCAACTGAATCATAAACTTCTTTATCTATATCTTCAAACATTTCTATATTTCCTATCAGAGGATTGAGACTTAGAAATTATTCTTTATTTACATCAGTAGTAGTCTCAAAGTCAGCATGACTAGATTCAGTGTCCCCATCCTCATCTGAGGTCCCTCTAACGTATCTTAAGAAATTTTCTTCCCCATCTACCTCACTGGTGTCTTCATCATCACTAACCCTTAGAATAGTCCCCCTTCTAGGAAATCACATTGGTGGGCTAGGCTCACCGGAGGAGATAGTATTAGCATGAGGATTGCAGAGAAGGTCAGGATCACTCCTATCATCTATAAGAGAGTCTTACCTTTTTGGCACAACAGCAACTTCTCCATCTTCATCTGAATATGCAGGCTCTACTTCACTAGGATTTAGAATAAGGCCTGTCTTATCCTTAGGCCTAGTAGGATGAGTGACAGGGATGAATTCCTCATTTAACTTGTCCACATCATGTAGTCATCTTTTTTTTTCAGGGGTTCTAATTTATCATCATCAATTTTCAAATTTCCTTTGTAAAGAACAAATTTTCACTTACTACAACTGTTTCCTCCATTTCTGTAGAAACTCATTTCACCTTCATCATCAAATATATCAATCTAGCATGAAATAATGAATTAGAATTTAAAATGGGCCTTTTCATATCCCCTTATTTAATCATCAGCATCCTACATAAATTTATATTTTTTCCATGATTCAACAGGTAAAAATAAATTCCATCCTAAAATTTCAATGTTGCAATGTCCCCTCTCATGGGAGTCAAGAATTTCTGAAAAAACTTAAATAGTAGCTTGTCTTCTCCTTCCATCTCTGCAATAATGACTTTCCTAGGGATCCCACCCTCTTTCAATTTGTCTAAGGCTTCTTCAAAATTGAAGAAATCAGTAGTTGGAGGAACCATTCCTGAGTAGTAGTCATAAACCGTTTCATGTTGTACTCTCATACACTCATCCCATTCAATAGTGTAGATGTTTACAATTAATCCATTTACCCTTGAAGACATTCTGTTCTCATCCTCAATATGTTAAAATTTCAAAAACTCATAAAACTCCTTAACTAATTTCTAGAAATAAGGTCCATTGTTGTTTGTAAAGTATTCAACCCAACCTTGTGCCTCAAGTTCCTTCAGCACTAAAGATCTTCTTGTTAGAAACCACTCAGAACTGAGCACATTTTCAACTAAGATTTACCTCTTCAATAGATGAGGGTTGATCAGATTTTCTACTACCTTGCTTACACTACTCGACTCTGCTCGAGGTCTCTTTGGATTTGGTGCGTTCCCTTCTTCACTGAACAACAGTCTCTTCACTCTTTCCATGCAATCTGAAGTGGTTTGAGGGTTTTGGAAGAGGGTTAGGTTCCGAGGTTATAGAGAAAAGAGATTCAAGAGATAATTTGAGGTGTATCAAAATGTGGTATGATATTTTAATTTTATCATTTAGGGATCGAAAAAAAATCATGTAAAATAATTAAATAAAATAAAAAACATTTCAACTTCCGGATGAAAGAAAACAGAAAGTCCAGAAAAAACGACAATCGGTAGGATGCCAATGGTGAGGTCCTAATAGTGAGGTTTATAAAGGTGAGGTCCTAATAGCGAGGTTCCAATGATGAGGTCTCTAACAGCGAGGTTCCTAACAGTGAGGTTCCTAATGGCGAGGTTCCTATCGTTGAGGTTTCTAATGGCGAAGTTCCTATCGGTGAGGTTTCTAATGGAGAGGTTTCTAATGGTCAGGTTCCAATCAGTGAGGTTTCTAACAAAGAGGTCCAACGGTGATGTTTCGAATGGTGAGATCAAACGGTGTGGTTTCTAACAGTGAGGTTCCTAACGGTGATGTTTCTAATGGTGAGGTCCAAAAGTGAGGTTTCTAACAGTGAGGTTCCTAACAGTGAGGTTTCTAATGGTGAGGTTTCTTATAGTGAGTTTCCAAACAATTAGGTTTCTAATGGTGATGTTTCTAATGGTGAGGTTTCTAATGGTGAGGTTCTTAAAGGCATGGTTTCTAAGAGGGAGGTTCCAAATGGTGAGGTTTCTAATGGTGAAGTTCTTAATGGCAAGGTTTCTAATAATGAGGTCAAACGGTGAGGTTTCAATCGGTGAGGTTCAATGGTGAGGTTTCTAATGGTGAGGTCTCTAACCCTTATATTTTATCATACCTAAATAATGTTTGATGTAATTTATCCTCTTATAATTCAAAGGCTTTGTGAACATATCATCCAATTGGTGTTCAATACCAATGAATTCAAAAGTGATATCACCACTTTCATAATGATCTCTTAAGAAGTGATGTCTCACATCAATGTGATTTGTCCTAGCAGAAGATACTGTATTTTTATAGATGTTAATTGCACTTGTACTATCACAGTTTATAAGGACATGTTTGAATTGATATTCATAGTCTAGTAAAGTGTGTTTCATCAAAAAAATTTGAGCACAACAACTCCCAACAGCTATATATTCAGCTTCAACAGAATATAATGCAACATAATTCTATTTCTTACTACACCATGATACTAGAGACTTTTCTTAATCGTGACATGTTTTAGAGGTTCTATTTCTATCTAACTTGCAACTAGAAATATCATCTTCCAAATAACTTATTAAATCAAATGTTTTCCCACTTGGATAAAACAGTTTTACATTTTAAGTGTACTTGATATATTTAATAATCCTTTTAACAGCAGTTAAATGAGACTCTTAAGGAATGGATTAAAAGTGAGAACACATGCATACACTGAATATAATATCTGGTCTACTAGCAGTAAGATAGAGGAGACTTCCTATCATACCTCTTTAATTGGTATGATCCACTAGTTTACTAGTTTTATCAGCATCCAACTTACAGGTGGTACTCATAAGTGTATCACTAGCTTTATTTTAGTCCAAAAAAAACATTTCAAAAGATCCTTGGTATATTTGCTCTGATTTGAAACAATATAATTTTTATTTCAAAAAATTTAAAATCCAAGGAAAAATTTATGTTCCCCCAGAAAACTCATTTCAAATTAATCTTGCATCATTTTTGAAAAATCAATACATAAATAATATTTAGAGGATCCAAAAATAATGACATCTATATAAATCTGTACTATGAAAACTTCTTTTGAAATCCATTTAATAAATAGAGTAGGATCCATTATTCCTTTAGTAAAACTTCTTGAAATAAGGAAAGAACTAAGTCTATCATACCAAGATCTTGGAGCTAGTTTCAGACCCTACCTGGCTTTTGATAGTTTTAATACATGATTTGAAAAATGGTGATTTGTAAAACTAGGGGGGTTTTCAATAAATACATCTTAAACTATGTACGCATTAAAAAATTCCCTTTTTATGTTCATTTAATAATGTTTGAAATTCAGATGAGAAGCATAAGAAAGTCGTATCCTAATGGAATATAGTATAGCTACTGGTGTAAAGGATTCCTCATAGTCTATTCCTTCTTCTTGACTATATCCTTCTAAAACAAGTCTAGCCTTATATCTAACTCTATTTCCAGATTCTTCAACATTATCTCTAAACACCCATTTAGGACCTATGTTCAACGCGTCTTTATGTATTTCTACTAATTACCAAACATTTTTTATTCAAAACAATTTAATTATTCTTTTATAGCTATCACCAAGAATTCATCATTGATTGCTTCATCAATATTTATAGGTTCAAGCTGTGAAAAAAAGGATTGATGTTAAACCTGGTTTCTCAGAGAAGCTCTAGTTTTTATTCCTCTATTTAAATCACCTACTATGACATCTAAAGGATGATTCTTAAGAGTTCTAATAACTCTAGAAAGAGTTGAACTAGAATCCTATTGAATTGTATAGGTCCATATTTATCATGCACAGATTCTACAAAACTTTCAGAACTAGTTGTTTTCACGAAGGGATCCCTGTCTTTATTATTAAGGTCCATAATTGAAATATCTTCCTCAAGGAGTTCAACAGAGGTTTTGGGTTCATGTGGATCAGTCTCATAAAATTTTTCATGAACTGATTCTTCCACACATTTGGTTCCCTTATTAAATATTCTATAAGCTTTACTAGAGATTGAGTAAGCTAAGATAATTTCTTTATCACTTTGGGTGGAAAATTTATCAAGATTGTCCTTAGTGTTAAGGATGAATACTTTGAAACCAAATACTTTAATGTAATTAACCTTAGGCTTCCTATTATTTTAGAGCTCATAAGGGGTCTTCTTATAAACATGTCTAATGAAGAATCTATTGATAATGTAAGAAGATATATTAACATCTTCATCCTAAAAAATGGATAGGTAGATTATACTCATTCAGTGTAGTCTGTGCAATATATTGAAGAGTCCAATTTCTTCATTCTATAAATCCATTTTATTGAGGTGTTATAGGAGCAATGAAATTGTGAGTATAGCCATTATGCGAGTAAAAGGATTCAAATTCCTTATTTTCAAACTCACAACCATGATCACTTCTCAAGCTCATAATTCTAAGTCCCCTGAGATTTTCTATAGACTTGGAATATTTAATTAAGTTAGAACATGCTTCACTTTTGTGAGCTAGAAAGTATACCCATGTATATCTAGAAAAATCATTTACAAGAACATAAACATAGTGCTTCCCATTTAAACATGAAACTCAAGATGGTCCAAACAAATCCATGTGAACCAACTCAAGCAGTTGAGAATTAGAAACTTCTTTCTTTGGTTTGAAAGAAACTTTGGGTTGTTTTACCTTTTGAAAAGGATTAAAAACAATGTTAAGTGGGAATTACAATTTTGGTAGGTCTCTAACTAAACCATTACTAGGTATTTTCCCATGTGAGTGAACATTTAAATGTCATAATCATTTGTTCCATAACTAAGATTCCTTAGGAAAATCATTTAAACATGAAAAATTTTTCTTAGCTAATGAATTTAAATCAACAACATATAAATTTTCATTTCTAAGAGAAGTGAATATTAAATCGTTTTTTGAATTAAAAACATTTTATGAATAATTATTAAATTTAATATTAAAATAATCATCACATAACTAAGAGATACCTAGTAAATTTTACTTTAAGCCATCAACAAAAAGTACTTTTGAAATTAATACAGTATTAGAGTTACCAATTTAGCCTAAGTCGATGATCTTACCTTTTTCATTATCACGAAACATAACATTTCCACCATAAAAATTAACTAGAATCTTGAAGCATGAGTAGTATCCTATCATGTGTCTTAAACATCCACTATCCAAGTACCATAGAGTTTTATCGGAGCACTTTAAACACTTTTCCTGTAAAACATATCAAGTGTAGGGTAACTTTGGTACCCAAAGTTGCCAGGGTCCAGAGAGGTTAGAAAATGAAACATTAGGAACCCAAACTTGTCTCCCATATTTCCTAAAATAAATAGATATATTTTGGGACATAAACACTTTGTTTGGTCTTATAAATATTTTTTTTTTCAAAATATGGTCCAGAACATGAACTAGCAGTGAACAGTCTAGATTTTGGAACAAATTTATTCTTAATAATTCTTCTCTGTCCTTACTCATATCCTAGACCATTTGTGTATTTTTGTGCAATCTATTTTTATAGTAACTGATTCAAGGTATCTCTACCTGTAGTAAACTTCTCAAGATCTCTCTTAAATGGATCATTGGATAATTGATGTTTAGTATTTTCTTTTAACAGCAGAGCACATTTTTCGTTTTCAATTTCCATATCTGACTTATAATTGGCATTTAAAGTATGTTGTCTTTTTAATAATTTATATTTATCCTTGAGTTCATTAAATGTGTTTTCAATAATTCCATAGTATTCAAATATTTCATCCTTAGTGATATTTTCATCATTGTTTGATTCAATTTCATTCTTAGAATAGTATGAATTATGTACCAGAGAATTGGGTGTTACCTTGAATGTTTCTGTCATGAAACACAGGTTTGGATGTTTGTCCTTTTCAATATCATAAGTGCATATCCATTTGAGCTATCTTCTGAGGAACTCCTCATAGATTTAATTTCCTTTTTATATCATTTTCCTTTATCTTCATATTTCTTCGTAAATTTCATCTTAAGGAAATCATCTTTCACATGACCTTTTTGTTTACACTCATAATAGACAATCTCATTTGAGTTATCATTACATTTTCTATCCTTTTTTCACTGTCCTTTATTATCATACCTTCCTTTTTAGTTTTAATTTATAATGAACTTTTTCTTACTGTAGAACTTCTTGGATCTCAAAGAAAGATGAGCCATCTCATCATCACTCTTAGTTTCTAAGTCTTCATTGGTGGAAGTGTCTATAAAAGCTTGATATTTTTCTTTGTCCTTGTCCTTTGAGGTAGAAGTCTTGAATTATATATATTTCTTTCTTTATTCTTCATCTGCTTCTTGATTTACCATAACCTCTTCTTCATACATCATAATATTTCTAATTAGTTCCTTCACTATTAGCTTGCCTATGCCACAAGATTCTTGGATAGAAACAAAAGTTCCTCCCCATTTTTCAGGTAGGCATAGAATAAATCTCATAATCTGATCCTTACTAAGGCTTCATATTAAAATTATCATATTTAACAGTATAAGTATTTAATCTCATTTATTTAACACTGGTTGTTTCCTCATGAGAAACTGCTAATGTTCCAAATTACATATGTAATTTTTCAAGAAGACATTCTATTGAATTATTCATCACCTAGAGATTAGTACAATGAATTCATTTCATTAAAGTTATTATTATATGTAGCTTTAGTCAACGGAGACCATGTGTCCCTAGAATCAATAGGTAATACATGTTGTTCTTATATTGTGTCCCAGATTTTAGGTCTAATTCCCTCTAGATACATTTTCAATTTTAATTTCCACTGAGCATAGTTATTACAATTAAATAAAGGTGTCCTGTTAGTAGTATCACCCTCAAATCTGATATCCATTGTTAATTAGAATTTTAATGAACTAAAAATTTAGATAAGACAAAAATTTTTAGAACATTAAGATACAACTAAAATTACTGTTAGAAAATTTGAAAAGTTTTACAACAGTTCAGGTAGTAGTGAAAACAAACTAAACTAAATCCTCTGATACCAAATTTTGGTCAGAGTGGAATATCAAGAGGGGGTGAATTGAGTTCCTACATAAAATTTCTTTTAAAAAATATTATTATAAAGATCCCAAAAATTTTGAAAATGGCCTAGTAAATTATGGTAATATAGATATAAATGTCTAATTGGTCAACATGTTTCTCAAAGGGTGATTATTCCTTAGTTGAATTAGTTTATAACACTTCTTCAACTTTAGAAACATGTTTAATGAATTAAGAACATACACAAACTTACCAAACTAACTATCAATGTGAATAAAAAAGAGTTTTATGTTTTAACAATATGCATTGTAAAATAGATAAAATAGAGTACAACAAAAAATAAAGAACAGAGAAAAGTTAAACAAGAGGATAAATCTCAAGAAGAGACTTAATCTTCTCCACTTGGTGGTCACCTTCCACCAAGTAGTTTATATTAACAATAAACATGATACATATCCTGTATCAGGCTATACAACAGTTTTCACAAACTATCCCATGTTCACATCCTCTACCACAGTTTTTTATGGGAATGAAAAACAAAACTGACCACACACTGTCACTTCCAAAGATATATGTGGGTAAACAAGGAGCAAGCGAAGTATGATTTGAAGATTTTTACATCCTACAATTTAAGCACAGGATACAGTGTGTATGAAACAAACAAACATATCTCAAAAATTGTAAGATAAAAGGACACAATTGAGAAAATATGATAAGATTGAGTTTATAAGGCTCATTGTGTTTTCAGTTCATCTATTGACACTTTGAAGTGAATAATTTTTTGTTCAAGTCATTCTCTGGATGTTGTCTCCAAAAAAGAGTGTCGCATATCAGGGTTCTGGCTTTCAGGAATTGAGTGTTCGGCTTCTTGTATTGATCGTGAGTTAATGAAGCATAGAACGAAGTAGTGAGTTTGTCCACAAGACGATCTTTATTATACTCGTGGGTTCATAGTATAAGTGATGAATGGATTTTCATTTATCTAGCGATTATGTATCTTCTTATGCTCATATGTGCTTCTAATAATCAAGTCCCCATTGTGTGATTTATTTCATTACTCTTTCTTATCTTTTATATTTGAGGTCCAACAATAGGTAAAAGTACATCATGAGTGGTCTTTCTCGTACCTCTTACTATCACTAGATATGGTCTATCGATATGTCTACAGTCATCATTAATTAATTCTAGAAACATTAATGTTAAAAAATATGACCATTAGAGTAATATTAAGAATTACACATAATATGGAGTAGAAGAGTATGTTAGAATGGTAATGGTATCCTTCATAATTGTAGGCTTCTATAGCAAGTGCACATCAACAACATTCATCGGTAACCTTTCCAATGGAAATCTTCCATCACTAACTCTCCATCGACAACCATTCATTAGTGAACTTTTATTGATAACTCTCTATCAATAACCTTCAATTGATAACTCTTTTTCAATAACCTTCCCAATTGTATCCTTTCATTGCTGATCTTGCATCGGTTACCTCGAATCAGTAACCGTTCATTGGTGACCTTACATCGAATACCTTTTCATCAGTGACCTTTTCATTAGTGAGTGTTTCATTGGTGACCTTTGCAATGGTGACCTTTGGATCGATGACCTTTTCATCGATGACCATTGAATCAGTGAACTTTTAATCAGTGACCTTTGCAATGATGACCTTTTTACATGGATAAATTTTGCACTGTGAACATTAAATAAGAGAGCAGTGAGATTAAACGCACATAGTTATCACTTTGATATAAACATGATTTTCACATAATTGATTATCTTGTAAGAGAAACATAATTATAACATAAATAAAACATTATTTGGGATTATCAAAATGTTTGAGTCCAACAAGTCTAATATTTGTGGTCTGCAGCTTTTATATTCATTTATATGAATTACTTATATATATAAATATATATATTAAATGGTGATTGTTATGGCTGAATCTCATGATTTCCATTTTTATCATTATGTATAGCCTTGTGATGTATTATACCAATGAATTTTAGTAATAAATGTTTGAGAATCTATCAATTTAATACCCCACCTATAATATTTTATTTATCTTTTTAATTGATTATGCCTCCAGGTGAAATTCAAATACGTATTAATTAATAATGTCTTAGAATTTTATAGTTAACATTTTATATTTCAAAACTTGTTTTTATCTTTTTAGTGCATTATTGGTCATCACATATGCCAAAATCTACTGATCATACTCACTAGTCAATGACATAGCCATGCAGATGATAGTTCTCTTATTAATACTTATATTCCCGATTCACTATATATATGTAAATGCTAATGAATGTAATTAGATCTCTTATGAACTTTTATGGAATTATGAATTAAATTATTAAATGTGGTATGGGACACCTTGAATAATATGAAATGAGAAAATTAAGTATTCAAAGTGGTAGGGGAAATTTTGAATATATGACCCTTTATGGCATATGAGGAATGTAATAGACTCGATATAATGCGTTGGGGACCTGTTAATGAAAGCCCGTCGATGAATTGATAGTTCGCATGAGACAATCAGGTCATGAAACGATGCCATTAACATTTTAGAGTCTTGACATGAGGTCTTGACTGGGCCTGATATGATACATTCCCACATTATGTTTATTATAATTAATTAACCACATGGATATTTGAATAGTAGAATATCTATGGTTAAGATCCAGTTATTATGAGTATCAGAAAAAGTAAATGCTTATGACATGATGTTTATTTTACACTTAGTGGTTTATTAGCCAGTGTATATTTCATAGTAGTAAAGAATGAAATTGAAGTTATTACCTTTATGCGCAAATTTGCTTATATGTCACTCTCAGTTATTAAATTTATACTTATATATTCATATGTCAGACTTATTTATAATATATTTTACTTATTACTTTGAATGATCATTCCTATAATTGAATCATGTGTCCTTATAATTCTTTTCGTATTCTTTTAGTTGGGAAAATTTATTTGTTAGACTATTGTTATGATATGTTACAAGTGTTACAACATTTCATAAGGAATATGTTTTATGGAAAGTATTAAGTAATGTTTTCAAAAGTTATAATTCTTATATTATGTTATTTTAAAACCCATTATAGGGAATTCATATTCTCACCCTACGTTTTTGTAATAAATGTTTAGGTGATAGTTTTCAACTGAAGAAGCAAGTAAGAAGTATCTCATTTCCCAGAACCTGAACCAAATCGATCTCTGTATGAGACATGATGTTTGAAATTTCAGTGCTTGTTTTGTTTAAAATTTACACATCATGTTTCAAGGCACTAGCTTTGGGTATTATTGGGTGGGGTTATCACATATAATTAAAAATATTTAAGGGTCCATCCACAAAGGATTATCTCTTGTCAATCCTTGACCACCACGTAGTTTTTGAAAATGTTGGCTCTATTATTGATGTCATTCTCCCACCAATCAATAAAATGCATAATATAAAGAATGTATAATTAATTTAGGAACCTTTGAAGACATTATCTTCTCACACCTATGGGGGGTGGGGAACGATAGGTGGTAAAAAACCTTTCCAACCCTATGTAGGATCTCGAACCACCCAATTAACCCATGAATATCTTTACATTTGGGACAAACCTTCACCATTATTATCATGGGGGACTCTGAAGGAATCATTGTCTCCATGTCCAAACTACAAGGGACTATGAAATTTATCAACACAATATTTTTGTAAAATAAATTTTTCCTCATTTTCTCAAAGATCACGTCATCCTTATCCATAATCTCCTTCACAATATTGAGCCAAATTATATATGTTTCTCCAATATTAGGGTATTATATGGGTGAATTGTAGTGTCTTCCAAACATGGACTTGAATAGATAAATGTAGATAGTATAGAAAAATATATTATTAGTATAAAACTGTATTAATGGAAAGTGATATTCCCATATTTGGTCAATGTTTAGAACAAAATCCCTCGAAAAATCCTCCAACACCTGGATAGTCTGCTTGGTCTACCAATTTTTCTAGGTGTTGAATTCCATACTCATTCACAAATAAGTCCTAAATCCCTCCTGCGGGCCTCTCCTGAATCATGATATTAACCAATAATCATTGTATTTGAGTATCATAAAATATACCCCATGAAGTCATAAGTTCAATAACATATAACATTATCATAGACTCTCCACTGAGCTCCACTCATAGAGGGATAGAAAGTGCACTGACTCCATGAGTAAGTTAACAATAAACCATATAGAATCATGGTCGCTCTTTGTATATGGAAACCCATAACAATGTACATGGATATATCATCCCATTTATAATTCAAGATCTAATGAGGTTGTTTCAAACCTACCAGAACCTAGTGTTCAACCTTCACCATCGGACATGTGGTACACTTAGAGAGGAACATAGATACAATCCACCCCATGCCAGCCCAAAAATATTAACACTGAAGGTCCTTATAAATATTTTACACATTAGGATATACATTCAAAGGGTAACTATGAAAATACATCATATAAGCCTTTGAAATTGTGACTAGAACTGTCGTTCATCACTAGAAAAGGTTAAAATCATCTTCTAATTCATAAAATCCATCTGGGGAATATCCTAAGGATATCTGATCACGCTAAACCTCACATTTGATGTCTCTAAACTGGGCCTCAATCACATAATAACGAAATGGAGGATTCCCCAATATCAATAGAAAAATCTTTTCAGCCCTCTCCCCCACAAGGGTTATTATAAAATAATCAAACTACTCAGACACCTCATCCAAAAAGTAATGATTTTATCTCTTATTAATGGAACATGCCACCACATCACACTTCATAATTTTATAGGCAATATCAAAGTCATATTCATGAATGAAGTATAACTTAAACAATTATACATGGTTTAGATATATATGCATGATGATATAAAAGAGACTCCGATGTTACGAGTAATCTAAACAATTCTCCTCCAGAAGATAGATCCACTACATATTTAGATAGAATACCACCAATTTCAATGCCATGCCATGCGTAATGTAGTTATACTAATAGGAAATCAATTTTATTGACCCATATGTGATAATTTCCTACATTTAAATCAGCATGAATATGATCCAGTCTCTATAAGAATTACAAACAACTATGTACTCAATGCCCTCATTCAACAGTCATAACATAGGATCACTTGTCATCCGCATCCTCAACTGCTCGAAGGCTCCCTTTCACTACTCACTCTAAATAAATGGATTCCATTATATGTCAAGTCAGTCGAAGAAGATACTACTATAGAAAATTCAAGCATTAACATACTTTATTACGATTCCAAACCAAGAAAACATTACACCTTTGACACACTATTGAGAGAATAAAAAGAAACTACTCCATCAATTTTTTCTAAGTCCACAAATAATATGTTTTAAGAAACATCATGCCCCATAAATTTAACCTCACAAATCCAAAATGGGAACTTCAAAATCTTACCATAAAGACGGTGCTCCCTATGTAACTCTTAGACCATCATTGGGTTCTCTTCATGCTCCTCATATGACATAGAAAAAATGAACATGTCATCAATGAAGAAAATGAAAAACTAGTCCAGGAATGGCTAGAAGATCCTCTTCATCAAATCCAAAAACCCAATGGGGGAATTTGTCACACTGATAAGCATAAATAGGAAAACATAGTGTTTGTAATATTGTAAGAATATTATTTTTGGAATATGTGTCTTCTGAAAAATAACCTAGTGGAAACTGTACAATATATTAATCTTCATGAAGCAACTCACACCTCACAACTAGTCAATGATTTCATCTGTCCTTAGAAAGGGGTAGTTTTTATTCATCATTACCTAGATTATGAGATGACAATCAGTAAAAATATGTGTGTTCCCATCTACTATTTTTTAACAAAAGAAAATAAATTTTCCATGTGGTTCACCCTGTGTTAGATTAGGACCTTATCATTAAGGTCCTAGAATTGTAACCTCAGCTCTAATATCTCAATATGGGTCATCCGATATTCTGTAAAAGATATCACTTTGTTCATGAGGTGAAAGTCAATGAAAACGTTCACCTACTACTTAAAATGTAGTCCTAGAGCATCCTTAGGTAAGACATCCATAAATTTCACCACTACTGAAGGAATAATTATTGATAAATAGCCCACTATTCATTTGTGAAAACTCACTAATTGACAGTTTATGGTATAAAACCTATTGTTTTCAAGTGAAACTTGTTTAGTCATAAGATATATCTCACCTGTAATATAGAATATCATACCACTTTCTACTTTAGTCTAACCTATCTGTGATTATAGTAAATCTATAATCAAACCACAAATTATCATTACAAACCCACAATTATTTAAAATGTTTTCATCATGACAGTCAAGAGGTCCTATAAGAATCTATCTCCACTATAACTGGCTCACACTACTAGTAGATAAGAAATATAAAAGAATATCATTATGAAACCCCGATATTTTGAGAAATATTTTTTTAAAATGAATTTAATATTTTCCATATTTTCATCATATGAAACACAAAATTTTTATTTATTCACGTGCAAAACTTATTTTATCATGCATTACGCAAAACCCCATGTTTAAATAAAGTATGTAATATTATTAAAATATAATTATTTAATGTGATAGTTATCATCTAGGAACTGGAATAGTAGGTATGAATAATATTAATTAAATTATAAAAATATATGGTTTATGCATGTATATAAAGATAATTCTTTGGTGAAAAATTAATTATAGTATAAAATAACACTTCTTGAAAATAAAGGAAACATTTTGTTGAAAACAAGTTTAATAAACAAAATTGTTTTTACCATAGTAAATTAAACACAACACATTTGGTGAATTATTTTAATGAATATTTAATATTTTATATTCAGAAAAAATTTTATCATTTTTTTGAAAAAAGTTATGAATAAATTCACTTTTATGCATTCAAATTTTATATTTCTAAAAACCCATTTTTATCAGCTTATGTGTACTTATTTTAAAAATAAAATATTTCCAATTTTAGAAAATTTATTTTAAAAATGATATTAATTTATGAAATTATATTTTTAAAACTATCTTTGGTAAAATGTTTTAAATTTTTTAGAGAAGTGAAATTTTTTGACAAAAAATTGAAAATACTAGATTTTATTAAGAATTTTAATTTCATTAAAATAATTTTTAAAAATGAAATTAATATTATGATGATTTTAAGGTAAAAATTTGTTCTATTATTTTTATTAATGAAATTTTGTTCATTAGAATTATTTTTATGTTGAATTTTGATATAAATCTTTTTAAACAATTGAACATTTATTTTTTGAAAACCTGCTTTCTCATCATGTCTGCGGAATTTATTTTAAATTAAATATTAACCCTTATGTGAATAGAATTTTGAAAAAAGTATTCCATACTTTTAAAATAGAAAATTTATTTTATCTAATAAGTTAATATTTATTTTTGACCAAAATAAATAGTTAAAACAATAAAAAATATTTACTGCAATTAAGGTAACAATTGGTTAACCTGAGGTTAAACTAAAAAGACAAATGTTAAAAATGACCCCAAAATTGTCCAAAAACCATTTATTTTAAATTTATAGAACTTATATCTTCTTGGATAAATAATTTAATTTTTTTCCTTCTGTGTTGTGAAAAATTTGGGTAGTCCTTTTTTCCTTTAAAAAATTACAAGTGTTCCACTCACATCTTTCATGGAAGGCCACCCTCTATCCTCCCCTATTCACACTATCAAAAACCATTTTTTTCGAATATACCTACCAATATTACTTATTTTATTCCATCATCTCAAACTAGATGTATTATTTTGTTCATAAATCCAACATAATAATCCTTTTTTGAAAATCCAATGATGTTTTCTAAAGAAGAGGTAATGTCCCTAATCCACCATTTTATATTATTTATTCCTTCACATAAATAAATTATTATATAAAAAAATGATATAATAAAACCAGAATATTAAATATAGTTATATGTTATTATGTTAATTTAATAACCTAAATACTTCTCATGTTCCATCAAATGGGTTATGAATTCCTCATTTGTGTTTATGGAGGACTACCACCTCATGAACTAATGTTCTTATTTTTCCATCACCACCTCTCATCGGTGGATATAATGATGGATTTTTATATAATATTTATTATATTATAATTCTTAGGGAATAATTATATCACATTTTACTTATCACTTCCCATTACATATGAATACCATAATGTCACTTGTGTGTATGACAGACTACCGCCACATGAAGCAAGGTGATTCGTTCACTCATTACATAAAAAGAAATAAGGATGGTTTGATTGGAAATGTATGATTTATATTAAACTAAAAAGATTATAGAATGTTATTATGTTGTTTACCATTATTTTTTTATTTCATTCGGGAAAACAGAAATAAAGTTCATGCTTATATTGCCCTACCATCTACGTGAATGATGTATTCCATTTTCTATCAATAAATATTATGGATCAAAATAAATAAATATATAAAAAATATATTTGAAATTTATATCATGTTATAAATTCATGATATTATGGAACCGTTATCATTGGAAGAGGAATAAAAACGAAAAAAATCATGACATACAAGAAAAACAAATTAGTTACTACGTAGAATGTGATTTTAACAACAAATTATTGATAAATAGTTAATAAATGATCATATTTAATTCATATATGGAATTAAATATATGAGTATGGTTATTTAATATATTTATAGTAAAATTATATTTTTAATACAATATTATTATTCATTTACAAAGGAATTTGTGACATGAGTTAAGGGATATCTGTCTCACTATAATTTTGTCCAATACACAATCCATATTAAATAAGTGTTTCATTTATGTGGTGTGTATACTACCCATGAATGTATTTAATTAATATTTTAGGTATCTACATAGATATATGAGGATCTATATTTTATGGGTTTTAATGTTAAAAAGTTACCAAAGTAGTAATGTATTTTTTTCTCAAATTTCATTCTTGGAGACCTAAGTTATGTAATAAACCTATCTTTTTCTATGAGATGTATATACCACCACATTGAAATTCTATATCATTAATCAATTTATTTTCATGATATTATATGTTTCATATAATTTTATTCTTTCATGTTGAGTATGATTCAATGTTACCGAAGTGTTTAAAGTATGATATTACAGTCTCACCGTTTATCAAGATTGTTTATGATTATGATTCCCCTGATTAAATATAGGAATATATTTGTTGTAATGTCTTATATTTTCTGGGTTTTATAATTATTATATGGAATTATTACAATACCAAGCACAAAGACGACACATCATTCCAAGGCTCGGTGATCCTTGAATGGTGGTTTGAACTTTTTTTAAAGTTATGTGAGTCAGTATATGTGCGCGGTTGTGGAAGTTTCCAAACGGATGACCAGATTAAAAATCTGAGGGCGTCATTGCGTCTGAGATGAGCACTTTATCTAAGAATTAGTCTAACCTCGACCGGTGTAAGTCGAGGGGAGAAGTTAATTTTTAGACGTTTTTAGTAAAATAAAATAAAATAAATTCTCCAAGTTTATTTTATTTTATTTAGAAACATCCGCTATAGCGCAGTGATGAGACAACTGTTTCAATAATTAATTCCATTCCATAATCACTCTGAAATAATAATGCTGACCCATTAATACCACAGTGTGATGGAATTCCTAAACACATTTACTCTTTTAATAGGCTAATCAAATGTTTCTAATTGATAGAGAAAATATTTTCAATTAATTTATATTTAATATCATTGTATGAAACCCACAAAAGTGTTCATCTATGATAAATTGTTTCATTTTTATGATATTGGTGTTATTTGCAGCTGAATAGTAAAAATGGGCCATTTTGGATTTTTAACAGTTTTAACTTATTTATGTAGTGTGGCCATAAAATTATCTACACTATTCCAAATTGCAAAACTATTTCATTTCCTGATTCTACATATCCATGGATTCATTTACTAGTTTTGGACCAAAAGATGAATCAGCCATATGGAAGCTCACAAGTGGGAGCATGAAAACAATTCACAGTTCTGCTGAATTATCGTGTAGTGTCCATATATAATTCTTTGTGTGCCCAATTATTGTGATATTCGGTGGGTGGATGAAAAATGCTTTTTAGAACAACTTTAATGAATGGAAGGTCGCAAGAATTGGAAAATTTAAGGGTCATTAAAGAATCCTAATCTGGAGGTTTTCTATTTGGCGAGTCTGACTGGACAGAATAAATGTTTAGAGTAAAACGATCATAACTCTCAGAATACATGTCCACATCTGCAGATATTTTGAGGGGAAACTACCAAGAGAATTATGAACAACATTCAAGAAGGGATAAACTCGTGAAGATGTCTGTTAATGGGGTCACAAAGCGTCAACATTCGGGGTAAAAATTCTGTCTATAAAAGGATAGGAGCTCCACCCTCTCAAAGAATCTCTCATTCCATTCCATTCCTTCTTGACACCAAGGAGGAGAACTTTTCAGCTCTATCTTTAATATATTTTCTTTTTCATCATTTTTTAATTCCTTCTTCTTCCCCATTCATCTCGATTACTGTTACCATGGTGGGGTAATCATTTTGAGTGATTGAGGAAGGGTTGGTTTTCTACATTGTAATGCTTGAGTGCTTGGACGTAATTGAATAAAATTCATTCTACATCAAAGTTGTTTTTAATTTCATATAGCAGATTTTTTTTATCAAGTACGATCATTCTTGAATATTAATTCCTTTATTAATTTTTTCCTTGGTAAAATAATCATTATCTCCATCCACTAACATCTGGTTTATATATGATGGAATAAACCAGAAATTAGTTGTGAAGTACATGATGATCATCAGTATGTGTAAAAGGGGTAGTGAATGTTCTTGATTTATTGGGATAAACAAGACCTGATCAGGTACTACCCATGTCAATTAAGGATATTCAATAAAACTACTTTTCACATGGAAGTAGAATTGACTAAACCGAGATCTTGGTAAGGTTTTCTCTCACAATCATAATTTCACCAAGGAAGTGAGAAGAAAAAACTGTGGAAACTCAATTTACTCAATAAAGAAGAAGATTTTTGAATTAAATTGAACAAGGATAGCATTACAATTAGGAAACTGACCCCAAACTAATCACCTTTTTAATATCATAGTTTTTTAATCATTTGAATTACAAATTTCTTTTCAAAAGTACAACATTCTTACACTCATTTTAAAGTGACAAAGAGTTTTGTGTGCTCTCTTCTTCGGGATACATCCTAGGTCAACCACGTTACTATATTGTAACTTAGGAAAAAAAAAATTTTCCATGCCCTATGATAGACATGAATCAAACTCGGCACCATTGTTGGGGAGGCAGTGCCTCAAATTGTTTTTTTTTAAAAAATCACTTTTGAATGACCTGTAGTTCAAATAGAAATTTATTGGAATTCGATCCAGAATTTGAGCACACAATAACAAAATTGAAAAATCAAAATCTACTAAATGATTTCAAATAAATCATTCTCATCAATTCAAGGGATACCTTGAGTGAAGTCTTTGAACCTTTAATAATGGCTGTAAATCCCAACCGAACCCTATGCGACATCTGTGCACCTAAATTTGTCAATCGAAATTATCAACTTACAATTCATGACTTATAAAATGATTTGGAATTGCGAATTAACATGATCAGAGTGCTTCCTAAATTTAATGGTCTTGCAGGTGAAGACCCGAATCGATATATTGAAGAATTCACCTGTCTGCTCCAGCTTCAAACCTTGAGTAGTCGTGGAAGAGCATGTGAAGTGGAGGGAATTCCCCTTCTCACTAGAGGGAGAAACGAAGTAATGGTTGTGTAATAAGCAACCGGGGGAGATCAGTGACTGGTAATATCTAAAAAAAGTCTTCTTACAATGATTCTACCCAACATCTATGAGAAATACAATAAAAAATATATTTATGTCATCCATCAATCAACTGGGGAAACAATCTACGAATACTAGGAACATTTCAAGATGCTTTGTGCAAGTTTCCCACACCATGGAATATATGAGGACCAATTCATTGTGTGTTTATACCGAGGATTGATTGAAAATTATAGGAATCAACTAGATGCATCATCGGGGGGAGCCCTCATTGACAAATCACCATCAGATATCTGAGTTATGATTGAAAAGATTCCACAAAATTCATAGTAGTTTGGCACTAGGGGTAAGATCACGAGAGGAATCCACAAGGTAAGAACATCTGATTCAGTATATTTAATTACAAATGAAATGGATGAACTCACTATGTTAGTGCAACAAATACCTGTGAACCATGTAAAGGAACAACAAGGACTGAATCAGGTATGTGGTTTATACTCTTCAAATTCTCATTACACTGATCAATATCCAGAAGTGCAGGGGATAAAATGTTGTGCTGCAACATATCAATAAAGGAAATACCAACTGAAAACCCAACCAGGCTATGGGTTTCAACAGAACCAAGCCAGAGTACCTTTTCAGCAGCAATATCAGAACCCGATAGTATTCCAACAACCTTATAAGAATCCCTTACAACAACAAAAAACTTTCCAACCGCCACCTATCTCGCGAAATATTTATGAACAACCATCCACAAGTTCACCGACAACTGAAGACCAACAACCGAAGACAAGATTTGCGGGATTAGAAGATAATATGGACAAGAATGCTGATCAATTTACAAGCATTATGGATGCTCTCACCGAGAACCAAGTTAAACTTCCCTCACAAAAAATTCCCATTCCAAAGGAAAATGTTAGTTAAATCACAACCCGAAGCGGGAAGGAGCTCACATCACCAAAAAAAATGAGGACGGTGATTCTAGGGAATCCTCTAAATCTCGTCCAGTCCAACCAAAATATGGAGTCGTCAAAAAAGGAGAAAGAACAAGGTTTTGGAAGGAAATAATAGAAACAACATTTCAAAAACAACAAATGGAGAAAAAGGATATCCCAACACCATTCCCATCTGCATTGGTTATGTCAAAGAAGGGGGAAGAAGAATAACTTCAATGGGAAATTCAAGAAACATTTCGAAACATTGATATTAGCATCCCACTACGGGATGCAATAAAAAAATACTTAAATATGAAAAATATTTGAAGGATATGTGTACTAAAATAAGGAGGCTGGATGGAAATGAAAGAATCAACTTAAGAAGAAGCATCTCAGCCTTGATCACACCACCGATACTGAAAAAATGTCAAGATCCAGAGACTTTCTCTATTCCCTGCACTATCGGTTCTTTAAATTTTACTGATTCATTATGCGATCTTAGATCTTTGATAAATGTGATGCCACACTCAGTGTTTTATTCTTTTTATATCCGAGAACTAAAACCAACTCGGGTGGTGGTACAATTAGAAAACAGGTCCACCGTTTTCCCAGCTAGAGTCGTTGATGATGTACTTGTAGGAGTGAGAGGATTCATCTTTCCAGCATACTTTTATGTTCTTGCCATGGTGGAAGACCGAGAAACAGTACAAACTCCCATCATCCTAGGGAGACCATTCCTAAAAACAGAAATTGTGATCATCAACGTGCATGGATGAACACTCAACATGGAGTTTAGAGAGAGCATGGTTCACTTCAATATGTTTGAATCCATGAGGCACCCATCAGAAGATCACTCTGTCTTTTCACTTTCCGATGAAGTTTGTGAAGAACAAATTGAAGAATCAGGTATGTTCTATGAATTCATTGACTTAAGAGAGACTTATTCCCTTGTAAATATCATTGAACATGTGGATACTGAAGATGTTGGAGATTCTGACTTCATGTGGGAGGAAGAGGTAAAATATGATTTTTTGATGATTTGTTATATGATGAGGAAGATGATATGGTTTCTTGTGTGTAGGAGGACCAAAATTTGGAAGTGGAAAATTTCAATTTAGTCTCATCCCTTGAGCATCCCCTTGATCTGGAACACAAACCACTCCCCACTATTTTAAAATATGTATACCTTAGGGAGGGAGAGATACTAATAGTGGTAATTTCTAATAATATCTCTAAAACCCAAAAAAATAATTGATTGAGTTTTTGAGAGATAATGTCCAGGGAATAGGATGGAACTAAGGTGATATCCCTGGAATAAACCCAAAAGTATTCTCACATAGAAATTTTCTTGAGGGAGATTCAAAACCTATTAGACAACCCCGAAGGAGACAGAATCCCACCTTGATGGATGTTGTGAAGAAGGATATAGAGAATATTTTGGAAGTTGGGATCATCTATCCCATTTCAAATTATCAGTGGGTCAACTCTATTCATGTTGTTCCAAAAAAAACTAGCCTGAACACTATGAGGAATGAAAAGAATGAGTTAATCCCTATGAGAATTCAAAACAGTTGGAGAGTGTGCATTGATTTTAGGGAATTGAACCAGGTCACTTGAAAAGATCATTTCCCCATCCCCTTCATTGAACAGATGTTAGAAGGATTGGGAGGGAGAACTCATTATTTCTTTTTGGATGGATTTTCAGGGTACTTTTAGGTACCCATTTCTCCCGAGGATCAAGAGAAGACGACATTTACATGACCTTTTGGTACTTTTGCATATAAAAGAATGACACTTGGATTATGTAATTCTCCATGTACATTTCAGAGGTGCATTGTGAGTATATTTTATAATCACATTGAAAATTGTGTGGATGGTTTCTTAGATGTTTTCACAATTTTTGGAGATTCTTTTGATCATTTCTTGAAAAATATGATTTTTTTTTGAAAACCTGCATTGAAAAAAATCATGTTTGAAATTTTGAAAAGTGTCATTTCATGGTTCAAAGAGGAATTTTACTTCATCATGTAATTTCCCAAAATGGAATTGAAGTGGATTAATCAAAAATTGAAGTGATAAATTCATTTCCTTACCCTACTTGTGTGAAACACGATAGAACATTTTTAGGAATTGCAGGATTCTACAGGAGGTTTATCGAAGATTTCAGTATGATTTCTCTCCCTCTCTCTAGATTAATTTTGAATGATGCTGATTTTGATTTCAATGGAGAATTTAGGGATTCCATTGATGAGTTGAAGAAGAGATTTATTTCACCACCTATGATGTAGCCTCCAAATTGGGAAGAACCATTTGAACTACTTTGTGACGCCTCCAACCAAGCAGTTGTAGTAGTCTTTTCTCAGCGAATTGAGGGAAGACCACAAGTAATTTCATATGCCTCAGGAAATTTAGAAATAAATATCTTCTTTAACCACGTAAAAAGAGTTCTTAGCAGTTGTTTTTCTCTAGAAATATTTAGATCATATCTTCTTGGAACTAAAATCACAGTGTTTTCAGATCATACAGCATTGAGGTACTTTATGAAGAAATATGATGTTAAACCAAGGTTAGTGAGATGTATGATACTGCTACAGGAGTTCAATATAGAAATCCAGGATAATAAGGGATCTGAGAAGCAAGTGGATGATCACTTAAGTAGACTAACAAACACTGTTGAAATTGATGTTCCAGAAAGAGACCCACTGAATGAACAAATTCCAGGTGAGCAGTTGTACTTGATTAAAGGATAAGTGCCTTGGTATGCTGACATAGTCAATTTTTTTTAACATCTTAGGTCCCACCTCATTTTAATTCTCACCAAATTCAAAAACTAAAAGCTGATTCTTGGTATTACATTTGGGATGATCCAATCCTTTGGAAGATTTTCAATGATCAAACTTAAGATTGATCAATGATTTTTGTCAAACTTAAGATTGTAGAGGCCACTTTGGACCTCAAAGGATAGCATGAAAGGTTTTAGAATCTAGAATTTATTGGCCCACCATTTTTAAATATACTCAGGAATATTGAAAAATATGTAAAAATTTCCAGTTTTAAGGAAATATTTCAAAGATACAAGAAATTCCCCAAAATCCATTGACTTTTTGAAACATTTTTGATGTTTGGGGGATAGATTTTATGGGACCTTTCCCAATGTCGTTTGGAAATTCTTATATCATGATTGCAGTTGATTATGTTTCCAAAAGGGTGGAAGTAAAAGCCACAAGGACTAACAATGCTAAAGTTGATTATGATTTTGTCAGGTCGAACATATTTTGTAGGTTTGGAGTGCCCAGGGCAATAAACAGTGATTAGGGGACTCACTTATTCAATTGGAGAATGGAGAATTTACTGAAGATGTATGGGGTGCATCATAAAAAATAAACTCTCTATCATCCATAGAATAATGTGGAAGATGAATTTTCCAACAGAGAAATCAAAGAAATTTTGGAAAAGACTTTTAATCTAAACAGGAAGGATTGGAGCTAACGGTTGGAAGATACCTTATGGGATTATAGGATAGCCTACAAGACACCAATTGGAATTGGTCCATACAGGCTTATTTATGGGAAAAGTCATCACCTACCTGTGGAACTGGAGCATAAGGAATATTGGGATATGAGGAAGATGAATCTGGATCATGGAAGTGCTGGGAAAGAGGGAATGTTGCAGTTATATGATCTGGAGGAAATTAAAAGAGAATCACTTGAAAATTCCAAGATTAGAAAAGAGAGAACAAGAGTGTCCCATGAAAATATAATCCAACTGAAAGAATTCCATCATGGAGATAAGGGGTTGCTATTCAATTCCATACTCAAGCTGGTTCCAGGTAAACATTGTTCCAGATGGGAGGGTCCATTTATAGTTACACATGTAAATCCTTTCGATGCTGTGTAGATTGAGAAGGGTGGAGAGCGGGATCCATATCTCGTGAATGGGCATAGGTTGAAGAAATTCTTTGGGACCCTTCCATCAGAACCAGTGGAGGAGATCCCGGTCCTCCAACTTTTCTATCAATAAGAGACAACAAGTTGGGCCTCTCCTTTACACTTTCATGATGTTGTGGTTCCTTTGATAATTTGATTACATGTTAAACCCACTTGAATGAATTGAGGACACTGTATCATTTAGGTGTGGGGGAGGGAACCTTGGTAGTTTAGGATTTTCATTTTGTGTTTGTTTTTCAAAAAAATTAAGAAAACAAAAAAAATTGTGTGTTTTCAAATTTTTGTGTGACTATTTTTCAGTTTTTGGTGTGTTTTTGAAACTTTTGAGCTGAAATGATTTTCATTTCCATTTTTGAAACCCATGTAAATGAATAAACCAATCTATTCCATTAAACTGAGCTTAAATGAATACTGAAATGACTTTGTTTCGAGCTCAAATATTTTGGAATTTTGTGAAAAGTATACTGATTTTTGAATCCCATGCCATATTTAACTGTCTATATCATTGAAATCACTTTCTTGTGAGTCTTATTAACCATTTTTGTCATATTCTTTTTATTTTCCTTATTTCGCGAGTGAACCAGACCATGTTTTCTTAAACCAGAATTTGATTTATTCCTTTCAAAACTTGAGGGTTTGGGGTACATGTGTTTTAAATGATTGAGGAATTTATTTTTTTTTATGCCCCCTTTTCAAAATAATCCTTTTCATTATGGCCCAACTTTACATTTATCCTTCATTGTAGTCCCTAGTATCCTTGAATATCGTGTTAGGTTAGCCACATTACAAGCCAATTCTCCCTATCCTACCTGCTCTTGATGTGAAATTGCATGATCTAGTTGAACTTATGAGTGGTGGAAGATGACTTGTGATATACTACCTCATTTGGTGATTTTTTGGTGGAATATAAAATGTTTAAGAGCTGATGAATATTTATTTTTGTTAAATGTTGTGACTTTTATGGAGCTTTCATGATAAGAGAAGTTGAGCCTTTCTGGAGCTTCCGATGTAAAAAGAAAGTTGTGCCTATCTGGTGCTTTCAAGAAAAATCAAGATTGAATTTTTTTCTGTTGTGTTGATTGAATGATGATGGAGCCTATTTTCTACAAAGGTGAAAGGAAGGAGACTATATTTGAGTGAAAATTATAATCTTGCAATTTTGCTTCAAAAAGAGCCAAGCCCTCCTTTTTCGGCCTCAGAATTTTTAACATCTAAATCCTACCAACTGGAAGCCACAGAACAACCCTGAAAAGTCCTCATAAGAAACACATGTCCTTGACTCACATGAGGTGGGGAAGTAAGAATTTATCAAGCCTATGGTGAATCTTGTGTGAACTTGGATGAGAAAAGCCTTGTTGACCATTTACATTTGTTAGATGAGAGGAAATTAATACGAGGTAGGGTTTTTGTGTGCATTGGATATGAAATGAAGTGGAAATATATTAATATCTAAAATGGAGATCTTTAAATAATTGTTTTTTATGAGGCATGATATCTTTTTGTTTCTTATTATTGATTTGGCAGATCTCATTGGTATGTGATTCATATTTGATTTGATTTGATTTTTATATTTACTTGTCTTGGAGTCCAATTGCTATGTGTGGGGGGAATTGACAGAGAAAATATTTTCAATTAATTTATCTTCAATATCATATTTTTTAACCCAAAAAAGTGTTCATCTAAGATGAATTGTTTCATTTTTGTGATATTGGTGTTATTTTGAGATGAATAGTAAAAATGGGCCATTTTGGATTTTTAACAGTTTTAAATTATTTCTTTACATTGTCTATAACATTATATAACCTAATAAAAATTGTAAAATTCTTTGTTTTCCATATTCTAAACATCTAGGGCTTCATTTACTATTTTTGGACTAAAAGCTGAATCGTCCATATGGAAGCTCAAAAGAACCTCACAATTGGGAGCATGAAAACTGTTCACAGTTCTGCCGATTTTTGGTGTTGGGTCCATAAATAATTTTTTGTGGGCCTAAATATTGTGATATTCAGAAGGTGGAGGAGAAAGAATTTTTAGAACATCTTTCATGAAGGTAAGGCTGCCGTAATTGGCCGTTTTTAGGGTCATTAAAGGATCCTAATCCGGAGGTTTGCGATTTGGCGAGTCTGACTCGACATAAAAAATACTGAGAGTAAAACGGTCATAACTCTTCTAATATATGTCGAAATCCACTAAGATATTTAGGGGAAACGCCTAATATCATCATGAACAACATTCAAGAAGGGATTAATGCGTTAATATGTCATTTAATGGGGCTATAACTCATCAACATTCGGAAGAAACATTCTGGCTCTAAAAGGAGAAGGGCTCCACCCTCTCAAAGCATCTCTCATTCCATCCCATTCCTTCTGGGACAACAAGGTGGAGAACTTTTCAGCTTTCTCTTTTATTTATTTTCTTTTTTATAGTTTTTTAATGCATTACTCTTCCTCATTCATCTCGATTACCCTTACCATGGTGGGGTAAACATTTTGGGTGATTGAGGAAGGGTTGGTTTTCTACATTGTAATGCATGAGTTCTTGGACGTAATTGAATAAATTTCATTCTTCTTCAAAGTTATTTTCAATTTCATATAGCGGATTTTATTATCATGTGAGATCGTTCTTGAATATTAATTTTGTTATTGATTTTTGACTTGGTAAAATAATCATTATCTCCCTCTACTAACTTCTGGTTTATATACGATGGAATAAACTAGGAATTAGTGGTGAAGTACTCGATGATCGTCAGTATGTGTAAAAGGGGTAGTGAATGTTCTTGATTGTTTGGAAAAAACAAGACCTGATTGGGTATTTCCCATGTCAATTAAGGATATTCAATACAATTATTTTTCACATGGAAGGAGAGTTGACCAAGACGAGATCTTGTAAGGTTTTCCCTCACAATCATAATTTTACCAAGGAGATGAGTGGAAATGATTAGGGAAACTCACTTTAATAAAAAAAATAAGAGGTTTGATTTAAATTGTACAAGGATAGCATTACAATCAGGAAATCAACCCCAAAATAATCTCCTTTTTAATATCATAGTGTTTCAGTCATTTGAATTCCAAATTTCCTTTCAAAATCATAACATTTTTATACTCGTTTTAAAGTGATAAACCATTTTGTGTGAACTCCTATTTGGGATAAATCCAAGGTCAACAAAATTACTACATTATAACTTTGGAAAAGAATTGTTTTTCCACACCCTACAATAGGCATGCATCAGTCATTGGCAAAGGAGGAGAGAATCTCTGGAGAATCCGTGGAGCATTGGAGAGAACTCTCGGCGACAAATGATGATGGATCAAAGTTGTGAATCATTGTTCCAATTAAATAAAAGGATACCAATAGCAATGGAAGAATAACCCCTTCATTAGAGACCTATCCCTTCTTGTGGTGGGGTTTCTATTTCAATTCCTTTTTCCTATTCTTGTATTAAACATTGAACACGGACCAACCCACGAATAGCTTGATCCACAGATCGTGTGTTCTAGAGGGATGGTTTTTATTGGGATGTTTTTGGGGATTAATCCATGATTATTGTTTATTGTGTTGATCCTTCTCTATTTTATCCTACTAACGGGAGCGGATCAATTCCATGATGAATGATGACGGAGGTTCATTCTTCAATTTCTTTTTTTGGATTTCCTCCACCTTTCAGTTCATGCGTTATTCACGTTCATCGCAGGCTGAGGAACAAAGAATCATTTCACATATTTTTTGTGATGCAACGATACCATATTAAAGATCTGACGTCATGGAGACCTAGTGGAGCTGCGACGACGATAGAGGACGATGAATCAGACTGGATTGGGAAAGATCGTTCAACGAGCATTCTTCACGCTGGTGGATCATTACGTGTTTTTAGCACCGATCGGAGGCCTGAAAATAATGGAATCACCTTCTTGATGTCGATATGACCAAAACTCATGAATTTCATGGTGATCAGATGAATGGATCGATGAATGAGGCAACATGGAATGCACGACAATGGAAGTCAGTAATTCTAGAAAATTCCGGAATACAAGGCGTGTACTTCCGAAGAACATGAATTGTAGTTCCAATGGGGGAAGCTAGGGTTTCAGGGGCCAGATAGGTATCACATAGTGTTTAACCTTGGTTACACGGAGTGTTAGACCTTTCTCAAAGCTCGTCATGTATTATAGGAAATACACACACACGAGATTTCTAAACGGCTTCAGGACATGGCATGAAGACCCTACGCTACATGACAGAGGCAACTACATATGACTCTACGTGTATCCATGGGATAAACGGACACAAGATGGAGTACACGACCATGTAATCCACCCCATGGCTAGGCGAAGCCAGTAACGTGGGTCACACCATGGACCGATAACACGGGTTGGCACACATGGGTTGAGGCCGTGTACGGGAACATGGACTGTGTACACGAATCCATTCCCAGTCACTCGGACAAGACATGTACTCCATACCACATGCCAGGTACTGATTTTTGGTACCTGACCAGCCTTATGACATGGGCTATTGTACACGGGCAGTACCCGAGGTCAGAAGACACGACATGTGACTTTTCTACACACCGTGTACTTTTTGGAAAATTGCTTGTTCCTCTTGTCCATCGTATCTTTTACATGTTTCATTTGTGTTAGTGACCTTTCTCATCATTCCCCTGAAGTCAGTCATCGTTTCCTTCTATAAGTTTATGATCCATTTAGAAGGAATTTCTGTGATTAAGTCAGAAATTCCTCCAAGAGGCCTAAAGAGAGATCCTCTAGCCATTCTTGATCCTAGGTAGAGTCTGACATTGACGTGACCTACTCCCCTGGGCATTGAACCTCTACCTAGCTGGTGAATCCAGTTGAGTCGCAGTATCCTCCATGGCCCTGGTAGTGATCCTCATCTATTTATCATGATCTTTCGCACTCAAGAGTGTGCTCTCCCATAATGACTGTATCTATCTATCGTGATCTATCTAACATAGAAGTGTGTTCTCCCGTAATGAGTGTTTTTACCTCTCATGACTTTTCCCAATGAACAGTGCTTCTCAGATGGATGTCATCAGAGATATCAGACTCTTAGAGTGAGTTCTCTTAGAATGAGTTCTTTGTGGAATCTTCAAACTAAATCCCTAGTGGGGGTGTGCGGTGGTGTGACTTGTCTCTAGACCATGGGTCATAGTTTTGGGTATATCTGGATTGTGTTCTCCTATTATATGTTTAGTAGACATATACTATGTAGAGATGACTTTTCCTTTCCTTTATGTATTGCTTTTTATTTTTTGGGGTCCTCTATTGATTATTGTTATACTCACCCCTGGACGGGCTTTTCCCACACGTGTCGTGTCATGTGCATAAGAGTAGCCTTTTGACAGAGTGAAGGGTGGACTAGGACATGGACGAGCTTTTTATGTTCCCTACAGGCTGAGGCATTCCTAGATATACGGGTAGTAGTCCCAATACCTCTTGGTTTTTACATGTTGGACTTTGTAGTTTTCAGACTCTTGATTTTTTTGGACTTTTATTCTGGCCCAGTTTACTTTCAGCACATTACATTCCGTATTACTCTATTAGTTTGGTTTATAGAATGCACTCATTTTTATTCCATAGTGGTTTTTATATTTCAACATTTGTGGGATTAGAGATATGTGTGTGTGTACACGTTTTTAGACAATGCCTCCCATGTCAGCAATATTCTTATTCGGTGCTAGTCACCAGCGCCTGGCCTATTTGAGGTGGGCTTGGGGAGGCAGGACATGGGCCCCAATGAGATGGGTCGTGGGAGAATGGTATCAGAGGTGCTCAGTTCTACCTTAGGACGAAGAGTCTATGAGATTAGTTTGGGGAAACAGTGTTAAGTGCTTCGAGCTCAGCTTTCAATCCATAGACTCTAGTGTTGGTGTGGGTAGCTGATGTATCCATACCCAATGACTCCGATTACCCAAATTCCAACTCAGTACATGAAAACACTAATTGCGGGGAAATAAAAGAATGGTACATGAATCGTATAGGAATGGGATGTGTTTTCCATATCCTTGGTGTCAGCTATCCAGATATACTAATTAACCAAGGTACATATAGTTTCCTTACAGGATTCCTCCACATTGCATACCCGCTAGGATTCAGTAGCACAATCATGAGGATGACCCCCTCAGTGATGTGGCTTTGATACATGGACATGTTTCCAGGAGTTTCCACTTAGGGGTGCACCTACTATACCACCACCAGTGGAGCAGCCCGCCATACCTGCAGTACCGACCGATGAGGAGCGCAGGCTGAGCATGGTCCATGAGTTCTAGAGACAGATACCCCTAATGTTCCGAGGCGAGCCCGACCCTTAGGCAGCTAAAGACTGGCTGGAGGTGGTGACTAGAGTTTTTTGTCTAGTGAGTACATCAAAAGACCAGATGGTGATCCTAGGAGTGAGCCTTCTTTAGGGTTTGATGGGACAATGGTGGAGTCTGACCACACAGACTCATGATGACAAGACTCTTTCATGGATGGAGTTTGAGCAACTCTTCAGGGATGATTTCTCTCTAGTTATGTTGAGAGTAGTATGCATCCAGGAGCTTCTTCAACTCCAACATGGAAGTATGATGGTATACAACTATTCATCGAGGTTCACCAACCTCTCTAGGTACTCGATGGATATGGTCCGGGATATGTACATCAGAGCTCAAACCATCGAGCGAGGTATACTATGGGACATCCATGATAGTGTCATGCCTCTATGAATTTCTACTTTTGCAGGAGTGATCAAGTGGGCCTTGGTGATCAAGATCTTCTTAGTAGAGCAATGATAGCTGATGATAGTTAGCCATAGGTAGACAAGTTCAGAGACCTTAGCAGCGGGGAGCCGACGTCGGACCCAGGTATCAGGATACGAGAGATGTCATAGGAGTACCCAGGACAAGGAGTCTAAAATCCATATCAGTATAGATCTAGTCATCCTAGGGAGAAGCTGTGATACTCGTGCGACAGAAGGGGGAATCTATTTAGGTATTGTCTGACCCGTCGAGCTACTGATAGGGAAGTGGTGGATGGACAACCAAGGTAGAGGCAGAGAGTGGATTAGGTAGACCCGCTAGTTGTAAGATGTGGCAGAGGTGAATGGAGAGGTGCTGGTGGTGGAAAACGCTTCGACTAACTTCCACCACCATCCCAAGGAGGTCTGCAGTAGGCTCAAGGAGATAAGGGAAATGGGCGGAGATAACTGCATGTCATCGATGCATACGACCTAGGGGCTCGAGGGGTGATCCGATGTATGATCTGTGACTGCTCTACCATAGCCTCCGTACATATAGACATAGGTTTTAATAATTCTTTTATCGCCACTTGTCTTGTGAGAAACCTTGAGATTCCGGTAGAGCTGTTGACTCGATCCTTATGCTTGGAGACACCTAAAGAAGGTGAATCAATGATCACACAACTTTGTAGACTGTGTGATCTTAACCTTATAGGTGTGAGTTTAAGTTGGAACATCTTGGTGGTAGCGTCATGAACTTACGACGTCATTCTTGGTATTGATTGGTTATGTTTATTCCATGCCCAAATTGACTGTTTTAGGTGAAGAGTGCGGTGTGTCCGCAGTGATGGGATGATGTTTTATTTTTTCAAAGAAAAGGAGACCCAGAAAACATAGAATGAGCTCATACATATGAGGTTATAGACGATCACTCATGAGTTGGATAGACTTTCCCTCATAGCAGTCGATGTGATGAGCTCCCAGTTCCCAGTAGTAGAGGTGGAGTACGAGGATGTCATTCCCGAAGATGTTCCATAACTACCTCCCCACTGGGAAATCAACATCTACATCGACTTAAAGCCCAGGACGACACCTATTTATTCATCAACATATCTATTGGCTCCTATAGAGATTCATGAGCTGAGGGTGAGGTTGGAGGATTTTCATAGCAAAGGTTTTGTGAGACCCAGCGTTTCACCTGGGGTGACCCCAGTCTTGTTTTCCATGAAGGCAGATGATTGTTTGATGTTGTGCATGGATTACAGGCACCTGAATCATGTAACAATGAAGATTAAGTATCCACTTCTGACAATCAATGACCTATTCCATCATCTAATGGGGTAGAGTGGTTCTCAAATGCTCAGCTTCAATCGGGGTATTACCAGTTATGAGTACGGGACAATGATATATTGAAGACAATATTCAGATGCTGCTATGGTCATTATGAGTACTTGTTGATTCCTTTCAACATGATGAATTCCCTTGCAGTGTTCATGGGACTGATGAACCAACTCTTCCAACCATACATAGATCGGTTCATGGTGGTCTTCATCGATGACGTCCTTGTGTACTAGGTGTTAGATGAGGAGCACACGAGACCCCTACGGGTGGTTCTAAATGTACTCTGAGAGCACCAGCATTATGGGAAGATCTCAATGTTCCAGTTTTGTATTCAAGAGGTACGCTTCCTAGGACATGTCATCTTAGCCGATGGAGTAGTTGTGTACCCAGCCAAGGTGGAGGCATTGTTAGCATGGGAGCCACCTCAGAGCATGAAGGAGGTGAGAATCTACCTAGGGATGACAGAATATTATCGGAGATTCATTCTTGTTTTCTCTCGAATATTGGCACCGATGGAATCCTTGACCAGCAAGGGGAAAACCTTTTTATGGTTGGAGAAGTGCTAGTTGGCTTTCGTGAAGTTGAGATAGAGTTTGATGAGTGCCCCAATTTTGAGATTTCCGGAGGAGGGTGTCGAGTATGTTGTTTTCTGTGATGCATTAGGGACTGGGCTTGGCTATGTCCTGATTTAGAGACACGTAGTGATTTATTATGGTTCATGCCAGCTTAGGACACATGAGAAGAACTATGAAACCCATGATCTCGAGTTGGCAGCAGTAGTCTTCACGTTGAAGATGTGGAGACACTACCTAATGGGCGATTATTTTATCATCTACTCTGACCAAAATAGTCTCAAGTACATATTTTTGCAGAAGGATCTGAATATGAGGCAGAGGCATTTCCTAGAGTTCCTATAGGACTATGATTTAGAAATAATCTATACTCCATGGAAGAGGAACATGGTGGTAGATGATCTTAGTATAAGGTTGACCTCACAGCTGTTGAGTGATGTGACAGAGGAGTTATCCATGATGTAGTTATTCTTTTTTGGATGGATAGGATACAGCTTACTTGTAGTCGATGGTTTTCACCCCTCCACTCATACAATGAGTTAGGGAGGCACAACATGGGGATGTCGACAGTGAGGCTTCACTTGCTCATTTATCCACAGGACATGTTCCCGATGGATATTCACATGGTGGGCAGGACATAATTCTTTTTAGAGGATGCACTGTTGTACCAGTGGCATTACGAGAAGAGGTCATGAGGGAGTTTCATACAAACCCCTTGATGGTACATCCAGGAGTAACAATGATGTACCAAGAACTTTGATGATTGTTTTGGTGGTTAGGAATGACGAAATAAGTTGTATAGTTTGTTTCTTGATACCTTATATGCCAGTAGGTGAAGGCTGAGCACCAGGTTCCATCATAATTAGCTCACCCCTTGGAGGTTCCAGAGTGAAAGTGGGATGGAATATCTATGGAATTCATGACATACATACCATAGATGTCCAAGGGGCATCATTGCATATGGGTGATCAAATAATGACTCCCCAAGTCGGCCCACTTCAAAGCTTTTAGGGAGAAGAGTTCCATAAAGATCTTGAGACACCACTATGTGCAAGATATAGTTCGGCTTCATGGTGTCCCTTCGACAATAGTCTCGGATCAAGATGCCCGTTTTACATCCCGGTTGTTGAAGGGATTACAAGAGGATTTTGGGACTCAACTACGCTTTATCACGATGTTCCATCCCAAGACTGATGGTCACATGGAGAGGAACAATCATGTTTTGGAGGACTTGTTGCAGACTAGTATCTTGGACTTCGGTCGTAGTTGGGAAGACCACCTACCACTGGTGGATTTTGAGTGTAATAATAGATACCACTCCACCATTGTTATAGCTATATTAGAGGCGTTATATGGGAGACCCTTCTAGTCACCACTTTGCTGGACTGACCCCGGAGAGTTAGGACTCATGGGTCCAGAGTTGGTGAGAGCTACCACTGAGAAGGTGCAAGTCATCCAGGAGTGGATGAAGACTACACAGAGCTGGCAGAATTATTATGTTGTCAGACGATGGAGACCTCTAGAGTTCTAGGATAGATACCACATCTTTCTTATGGTCTCACCTCATTGAGGATTGTAGAGATTTTTCCAGGGCGACAAGTTCTCTCTGAGGTTCATCAGACCTTTTATGATACTGTTCGGAGTTGGAGAGGTGGTGTACCACCTAGCTCTACCTCTTTGGTTGCATCAAGTACATGATTTATTTCACGTGTCGCAGTTGAGGAGGAACATGCATGACCCATTACACGTCATCGACTTGGGAGAGATAGACATCAAGGATTTGACAAAATTTTGCTGAGTACTAGGTAGAGATCGAGGATTGGTAGGATAAGATCCTTCATGGGTGATCAATTCCCTTGGTGTGCATTTGGTGACAGAACAAGAATCTTTAAGAGATCTTATGGGAATGGGAGGCTCAAATACGCACCCAATACCCACATATTTCTGTGTATTTTTTGTTTTGGCTTTTAAGGGATGCAAATCCATAAGGTGGGGAGAAGGTAATGTCTCATATTTTTTGTGTTTTATTTTTATGTATTATGTGGAATTATTACGAGACCAGGCACTGAGACGATATATCATTCTGAGGATCGGTGATCCCAGAATGGTGGGTTGAAATTTTTTTATGTTAAGTGAGTCAGAATATGTGCACTGTTGGGGAAGTTTCCAAAAGAATTCCGAGATCAAAAATATTAGGGCACTGTTGCGTCCGGGACGATGAATTTACCTAATAATGAGTAAAACCTTGACCGGCATGGGTCCAAGAAAATTTTTAATTTTCAAACGTTTTTAGTAAAATAAAATTAAATAAATTCACCAATTTTATTTTAATTTATTAGGAAACATCCATTATAGCGCAGTGATAGGGAAACTATTTCATTAATTAATGCCATGCGATAATGAATATGATATAGCAACGATGACTCCTTAATACCACATCGTGATGGAATTCTGAAACGCGTTTCCCCTTTTAATAAGTTCATCGAATTTTGCTCATTGGCAAAGGAGGAGAGAATCTCAGGTGAATCTATGGAGATTTGGAGAGAACTCTTGGAAACGAACAACGACAGATCAAAGCTACGAATTGCTGCGCCAACGAAATTGAAGGATCCCAGCGACGACAGAAGCATGACCCCTTCTTTAGAGACCGATCCCTTATTGAGTTTGGGGTTGTTATTTAAATTCCTTTTCCCCCATCATGGATTAAACATCAAATGTGGAAAACCCCACAGATAGGTTGATCCACCAATCATGCGTTCTAGGGGGAGGGTTTTTATTGGGATGTTTATGGGGATTAATCCATGATTATTGTTTATTTCATTGATCCTACACTATTTGAAACTACTAACTAGAGTAGATCAATACCATGACGAATGACAAGGGAGTTTCATTTCTCAATTTCTTTTTATGGATTTCCTCCCCCTTTCATTTCATGCATTCTTTGCGTTCTTCGCTGGGTGAGGAACAACAGATCATTGCCAATTTGTTTTGCGATGTAATGATCCCAAATTGAAGATCCGACATCACGAAGACCTAGTGGAGGTTTGACGACAATAGCGGATGCAAAATCAGACCAGATTAGAAAAGACTATTCTTTGAGTGTTCTTTATGTGTGTGGATCATTACGTGTTTTCAAGACCGATCGGATTCCCAAAAACAACGGAATCATCTTCGTGGTGTCCGTGCGTCAAAAAAAATGAGTTTCATGGCGGTTGGACAACCAGATCGATGAACATGGCAACATGGAAGACGCGACGATAGAAGTCTGTGATTCTAGAAAATTCCGAAATTCACGGTGTGTACTTTTAAAAAACAGGTTGTGTAGTATCGACGATGACTGCTACGTCTTCAGGGGATAGATAGGTATCACACGACGTGTAACCCAATCACACGACGTGTTGGACCTTTCCCAAAACTCGGCGTGTATTCAAGGAAATTCATAGACACGTGATGGACTACATAGCTTCGGGACACTGCATGTAGACCCTATGTGGAATGGAAGAGGTGACTACATAGGACTCGACATGTATGCCTGGGATACATGGACATGGGATGGAGTAAATGACCGTGTACTCCACCACACAGCTAGGTGAGGCCAGTAACGCGTGTCACCCCAGGTACTGATTACACGGGTTGGCACACATGGGTTGAGGCTGTGTATTGGAACATTGCTAGTGTACACGGAGATGACCCCAGTCACTCATAAACAACATGTACATCTTACCACACATTGTGTACTGACTTTTTCTACATTACCATCCTTGCAACCTAGGCTGTTGTACATGGACATTACGCAAGGTAAGAAGACAAGGTGTGTGACTTTTCTACATGCCATGTACTTTTTGGAAAATGTCTTAGTCCTCTTGTCCACCGTATCTTGGACATGTTTTATTTGGGTTTGTGCCCCTTCTCCTTGTTCCCCTAAAGGCCATGCGTTGTTTCCTTCTATTGGATTATGTTCCCTTCATCATGAATTTATGTGATAGTGTCAGGAATCCCTCTGAGAGGCCCGAAGTGAGATCCTCTATCCATTATTGACCCTAGGTAGAGTCTGGTATCGACGTCACCAACTCCACTAGGCGTTGATCCTATACATATCTGGTGAATCTGGATGTGTCGTTCTATCCGCCATGGCCCAGGCATTGATCCTCATCTGTGTATCGTGATCTTTCCAACTCAGGAGTGTGTTCTCCCATAAGGAGTGTTTCTATCAATCATGATCTCCCCAATCAAGAGTGTGTTATCCCTAATGAGTGTTTTTATCTCTCGTGACTTTTACCGATGAATGATGCTTCACGGATAGACGTCCTCAGATCCATCGGACTAATGCAGTGAGTTCTCCCCGAATGAGTGCTTCTTGGAATCTTCAGACTGAATCCCTAACGAGGGTGTGCAGTTGTGTGACTTGTCTATAGACCATGGTTCTGAGTTCTGGGTGTATCTGGATTGTGTTCTCCTATTATATGTTCATTAGACATATACTATGTACAGATGACTATTCGTTTCCTTTGTGTTTTTCGGGGTCCTCTACTGAATATTGTTATACTCACCCCTGCACGGGCTTTGCCCACAAATGTCATGTCTTGTGCAGATGAGCAGCCTTTTGACAGAGTCCAGGGCAGACTGGAACAAGACCGAGAATTCTGAGTTCCCTATTGGACGAGTTGTTCCTACAGATACGAGAAGAAGTCCCATTACCTCTTTCTATTTTCAGGTTGGACTTTGCAGTTTTTAGACTCTTGTTTTTGGTGGGCTTGTATTCTAGAACTGGTTACTTTCAGCACTTTATATTCCATCGTACTCCATTGGTTTGGTTTAGTTGTATGCATATATTTTAGTTCTTATTGGTTTTTACATTTCAGAATTTGTGGGCTTAGAGATGTGTACATGTGTACATGTTCTTAGGCAATTCCTTCAATGCTAGTAATATTCCAACTCGGTGCTAGTCACCAACCCCTAATCTATTAGAGGTAGGGTTGGGGATTTGTGGCATGGGCCCCACTAGGATATGTCATGACATCAATCAATAAACTCATTAATTTTATTATCAACTCGTAGTTTATGTACAATAATTTTCCCTTCATTTTCCTCTCCTTATATAGACAATTTTTTGAAATGATTTTTTTAATATAAACCATCATTATTTTTCACTTCAATCGAAAATAATTTTTCTCCCAAAACAATGTTTTATAAAAAAAATTTCAAAAATGTTTTTTAAAATTTTATATTGATTTCTTAAATGAATTTCTACCCTTTTTTAGCTTTAAAAAGTGTTTCTAGGTAAACTTCATTTAATTTTCCAAACAAATCAAAATTTTCCTTTACTGAAAATCAGAATGGAATATTTTTTTAATATGTATGACATGAATGGATTTTACCACCATCATGAAAATTATTTTCATTAATGATTTATTTATAAATTCTCAAATTTATTGTCAAATTATATTTTTTTCAAAATTCGTTATGATTAATTATCTTATATTCAAAAACGAAATTAAATTTTCATCAGGAAATATAATAATTGAATTATAAAGCTCACCTTATATATTATAAAGGTTATCTTCATTGAAAATGATTTACGAAATATTTTATAAATTTTTCATTTAAAAATTTATTTTCAATGAAAATTTATTTTCCTCAAAAAATGTTTTTAATGATCATTAAAAATAATTTTCCAACTAATATGACATCCATCGATGTTACCTATGCCTTACTGAGTTTATGATCCATGGATTCAATTTTTATACACTCTCTGAATAGTTTATGTTTGTTTTGAAATGATTTTTATTATTCTTATTTCTCTTCCATGGGTTATAAGATAAAGAAATTATCTGGAAACCCACATCATTTCATGAGTTTTGATATGATGGAATGATGAAGTGATAATGAAACTGATATCTTTTCTATAGGTTATGATATGATGAAATTCATATGAAACCCTTTTAGTTACATGGTGCATGATTTGATGAATGTTTTATGATCTTGTTGCACACATACACGTGATTTTCATTATATGATGGGTGGGACCTATATCTCCATCTAATGCATTGAGTAAATATTAATATCGTATGAGATAGATAGGATTGGAAAAGGGAGTGAACTTGGTTTAATAAGTTAATTTATATTCTATGATGGTCCTGATAATAAACCATTACTACTATAATGGTTTGAAGAGTAAAATAATTCCCCTATGATAACCTTTATAGTGATATATTACTACCATGGAAATGATTTTATATGTTCATTTTTATGCTACAACTGAATGTATTCAAATAATGTCATTCTATCATGGTTTATTTTCATTGATTTCCTTAGGATTCATGTATTATGACCTACCAATATTTATTCCATTACACAAAATTATGAACTTTTATATGAAGTTTTTGGTTTTCAAATGTTATGCTCATGTTCTAATAGCCTTACTAACATTTTATGCTTACATATCTCACTTTTTTTAAACCTTACTAAGAATTTAGGGCAACATTTTTTGATGTTTCATTTCCCTAGTTTATTAATAAATTATTTAATTAGGGAATTTATCAAAAGAGTACTATATGGTAAGATAATTAATGTAGATATATAAAATCATTCAGGAAATAATATTATTTTTTTAGTCTACAATGGAACCACACCATTACAACCATTAAGTGTCTGTTTGTGTAATTTTAGGGATATTCATCTAAAATATATAACATCTATGTATGAAAATCCTTCCTCACTATAGTGGGTATTAGAGTAATGGATTATGTGACCATAGGAAACTAGGATAAACAATTTTTAGTGATACCCCTTGTTGTATTTATAAAGATATGAGTAAGGATACATCTATGAATAAGTAAATGTATGAGAAAAAGTATAGAAAAACTATTATATACTTTTGTTAAAGTATAAAATAACTTGTTTAAAAGTAATTACATAATTGTATACATAATAAAAATTGATGTACCTCTAGCATAATGGTACCTAGGGTTAATATCTCTAAGAAGGGTGCATTAGGATGGACTCGATCATCACCTGGTGCACAACAATTTCCCTTATTGCACAAGTAGGTTGAAAATCCTAGGGGATAATATTATGAAATTCAAAAAATGATTAGGAAGCATTATGAAGGATTTAAATAGATGATTAACATAAATTAGTGGTTTTTATTACATATATGGGTTGACACTCCCATGGGATATGGGCCAGAAATTCAAAAACTCTATATAAATAATCATGAAGGATTTAAATAGATTATTGACACGAATAAACAAGAATCATAATGATGTTTAATATATTAAATATATGGTTTCATGATATAGACATCCTACAAGGGATCTTTCATGATTATGTGGTTTCCCACTATGGATATTGTTACACAAAATATGTTTGTTGATTTTATTCAATGGTTGGAACTAGATAGAACTCATTTAACATTGATCATGGTAGACAATATGTTGGTAATAATCTAAATGGAATAATGACTATAGTAAGGGATATTGTGATTATGATTAATTAGTTATCATTGAACACGACTAAAAACTTACAACTTAACCAAATAATAGACTCACCAATGAATAGAAGGATAGAGTTTAATGGGTGTTATGGTAGTAGAGACTAAAGAGGAATGGAGATTCAGTTTCTTATGTGTCCTGAATTTGGGACCAAATAGTCAATGGAATGTCTCCTAGGGATGAGAAGATGTTTTGGGCATGGAAAAGAAGTACTGAAGCATGTAATCAAAAAAGAGATATGAAAAGTTCAAGAAATGAAATGGAACGGAATATTGGCCTCCCTATGATATTATCAATGGATAAATGTATAAATTGTGGAAATTATTGTAATCATGAATATCAATGTCCTAGTGGGAATCTCATTATAAGAATCAGAATGTATGTATGAGTAATTTTTAAACTGGTGATGATCAAGGGACCATGAATGACATGCCAAAGGTATGGTCTGTTATAATAGTATTTATTACATTAAATGTAAGAAGCATGGTTAAATTGATTATTAGTAACATTAAGATGTGATTAATATTTCATATAGTTGGAAAGAGGTATTAAGAAATAAAATTATGAATCCTAGTTAATTTATTAAGGATTATGTAGAATAATTTAATTATTTATGTTTTAGTAATATAGAATAATACAAAATTAATCATGAAATCTTATTTATTTATTGGAATTATAGAATTATATAAAAATAATCATGAAATATATAAGGATTGTTAAGTATACCTTTTTTGTTAAGGATTTCCAGGAATATGATGAATTGTTCTCATGTCCAAAAAAATTGATTTAATGTAAATGTGGAACTTTATAGAAAAAAATGATTAATGTATGATAACCCTTAATATGATCTTGATGTTTAGAAAATGTATATTTTTTTGGGTAATGAGATGAATGATATGGATAAAGTAAATTGTATATTATTAAAGAATTTGTAATTGATAAATGATTTTTTGAAAAAGTGGTTATTTTATCGTTAATGGATTTTATAAATATATTGAATCTATATAATATATTAAATAATCTATTATTTTATTCAAGGAATGAGGAAGAATACATGTTTTTCTTGTGGTTTTATCTTAATTCTATTCATTAACACGATTCAAGAGAATATTTATCCAAGGTATTCCCAAAATTATAATTTTAATATAAATAACTATATAATTACATTTGGAGGATTAATTTTAAGTTTATTTTGGGAAATTTAGTGACTTTATTAAAATAAATTCTATTTTGTAAGGTTCACAAGGGTAATAATTTATGGAATTATTTATGTGGAATATTGGATTAGTATTATTGATTAATATATCACTACACTATATGAATAGTTATATATATTGGATAACATGTGAAAACAATTTTTTTATGATGATAACGTGAGATAAAAGGAATTAATTATCATTAAATTATGGGTCTTATGATATGTTAATAACTCATGCATAAAAAATGAATCTTAATATCATAGAGTAAAATATGGAGTTGAAATTGAATGAAGAAGAACCAGAGGGTGTGATTATTCTTTTGAAATAGAATGAAATCATGTAAGTATATCTTATAGTGAATATTCCTCAACTTTTTGAAAAGGATCTTAAAATAAAAATTTGTTATATTTCTATAATTTATGATATTATAAAGAAAATGTTTAACAAAACTTTGGATTAGGGTATTTTTGATGTTTATTATATGATTATCATTCACCTTATTGTGAGTAATTAACTTTTTCATTATCAATAATTATATAGAAATTATGCTTTCATTCCATGTGTAAGTCTTTAATTCCCACCTATATTCCCATATTTGGAAACATAGTATGTGTTATTGAAGAACACATTCATAATTTACTTTCCATACAATAAAAATAAGTTTTTATTTGATATTTATATAATGTGGGTTTTCCATGATTGAATTTTAAAATGTAAAACCTGGAGAGAACTAATTAAAAGTGAGAGGAAAAAATATTTTTTAAGGTGGTAGAATGTAACACCTGGAAATTATTTGAAATATCCTTTTAAATAAAATTAAAATTTTGATTATTTTTATTTTACACAACACTGAGTTTATCATTCATCAAATTCAAGAATGATTTTATCTTGTGTTACATTAAACACCTAGTTTAAAAGAAACATCACCTACTATTAAAATATTTTTATTTAATATGATAGTTATAACATAGATGTTGAAATGTAAGGTAAGAATAGGATTAATTAAATTGTGAAAATATATGGTTTACACACATATATATAAAAAATTCATTGGGGACCAATTAATTATCGATTAAAATAAACAATAATTGAAACTAATAGAATTATTTTTTTCAGAATAACTATTTTTATGAAAAAAATATTTTATATAAATAAAATACGAAAAAAACTTTTGGAGAATTATTTTAATGAAAATTATATATTTTATATTTTATAAAATTATTAATAGTTATCATAAATATTTTCTAGGGAAGAGTTAATAAATAATACAAATTTATGTTTAAAACTCTATTTTTATAAAAAACAGTTCTATTAACTTTTGAGAACTTATTTTAAAATTATTATTTTTTCAATTATTGAAAATTAATTTTAAAAGAAGAAATTATTTTTTGAAATTATCACGTAAAAATTATCATTGTTTAAATTTTTATCAATTTTCATTAAAGATTATGTTTTTAATGAATAATGAAAAATTTTGTTTTTTATTAAGAATTTCTATTTATTTTAAGCATTTAAAAACATCCAAGTTTTTTTAATATTAATTTAAATGTTAAATTACTTTAATAATATATCTATTAATACCCTTATTGTCATTGGAATCATTTTAATTTTTTAATTTTTATATAATTTTTTTTAACATTTAACCATTTTCTTTTTGATAATCTGCTTTCGCATCCCATATGTGAGATTTAAATTATATTTTTACACATATGAGAATGTAATTTGGATAAATATATTCCATTTTTGGAATAATTATAATTTATATTATATAATAAGTTCCACATAATTCTTGTATTTATTGAATAGTATAAACAGAAAAAATTATTTTCTATAGTTAAGGTAAAAATGGGTGTACAGGGGCTTAAACTAAACAAAATATGGGTTAAAAATGTACCAAAAAATTTTCAACACCCATTAGATGATATTATTTAACCATTATATTATATAGGCTCGAAATTTGGCCTTTTTTGTCCCATTTGCATTTGAAAAATGTGGGTACACATTTTCCTCTTAATATATTACAAGTGTACCGCTCATCTCACTTATAAAAGGCCACCCCTCTCCTATCCTATTAACACTTAAAAAAACTGGTTATTCTAGGACAAGAAAAAATAAATTTCTTAATTAACTCCTTAAATACTTTAAGACTTATTTTTTTTGAAAATCCATCCTAATAATCCCTTATGTACAAACCAAAAGTACTTGTTCGAAGAATAAGTAACACCCCCAATCTTGAATTTTATTTATTTATTCGTCAATCTATTTCAATTATTATTAAACCTTTATTATATATAAATCTAATTATATTTAATATAAATGTATTTTTTTATGTTTAAATCATATCCTAATTCATTATCCTCTTCTATCAAATGGTCTATGAAGTCATCATTCATGTGTGCGACAAACTACCGCCTCACGAAACGATGTTAGTCGTTTCCCATAAAATCCAACAAATGATAGCTATAATGATGGATTTATAATTTATATATTATATTTAGGATATCATTATTCTTATTCAATCATTATATCACATGTTCCTTATTTATTTATTTTTTCGTTGGAATACGATAACATCATTTGTTTGTATGACAAACTACCACTTTGCAAAGTGATGCAATTCATTCATTTCATGGAAGGTAATAAGGATTATTTTAATGAATATATGTGATATAAATCACATAGATAATATTTTTTAATGTTAATACATTAATTAAATTTATTTATATCTTTCTTCTAGGAAAATTGACACAATGTTCATGACTATATATGACCCACCATCTCTAGGAATGATGTTTTTCATTTTCTATATATAACATTTATGGATATCTATGAATACATTTATAATAAAAGTATATGATATTTATTACATGGTAAACATTATATATGATATAATAATGATAAATTTTATCAAACCAAAAATTAAAAATCAAAACATACACAAAAAACAAAGTAGTTATTACCCAAAACATGATTTTAACAAGGAATTGGTGATAAACTGGTAAAAATGTTAATAAGTAAATCATATATGGTTTGATACATATGATCATAGTTATTTAATATATTTATAATACACGAATTTTTAATGTTTATTAGTGAATTTGAGACTTAAGATATGAGATTTCCATCCCACTTTTATTTTATACAAGACAACATCCATATTCACAAACTTTTTATTTTATGAGGTGTATATAATGAATATGAATGTGTTTTATTATTCATTCACATAAAAATATTTTTATTTACATATCAATTTTATGATATCTCTTTCATGGGGTTTACGGTTCAAATTCTACCAAATTAGTAAATGATATTTGTCTCAAATATCATTATTAGAGACCCAAGTTATGTTATATACCTATATTATTATATGAGTTGTATATAATGAAACATTTTAATGTTTTTTAATAAATATAATAATTATTATTCCATTTTATATTTCATTTAATGTTGCTATGTCATGGGTATTTTGACTCAATGTTACCAAGTAGGTAAGAGTTTTATGATACAATCACATCAATTATCACGATTATTTATGATCATGATTCCAATAATGAAATATTATGATATATCTATGAAGAAACTGATTAAATTTTCATCCTATGATTTTTATATAGAATACATTTTCCCTTCATTTTCTTATCATTATTTAAATAAAAGTTCAAAATGATGTTTTTAAGAAAAACTAATCTTTATTTCTCTCTTCCATCGAAAAAAAATTTTCTTCCCAAACCTTGTTTTATAAAAATATGTTCAAAATTATTTTTAACACCATTAAGTTTATTTATTGAATACATCATTAACCATGTTTTAAATTTAAAATAATTTTTTGAAATTGATCTTGATGCATTTTATAAACAATTTTCATTTGGATTTTATCAAAAATGTTCAAGGTGTATTTATAATAATGTATGGAATGAACATAATTTCCCACCATCATTACCATTACTTTATTTAAATACTCCTTTATAAAAGCTTTAGGTTAATTTCAATTAAAATAATTTGAAACATGTTTTATTTTTTAAAATCTTTTTTTTTCAATGAGGAAAGAATATTTTCCCTGATAAATGTTAATAATGATTTTTTAAAAATCCTTTATATATTTTCATAGTTATTTTCAAAGAAAACAACTTCAAAAATAATTTATTAAAAATTATTTTTGAAAATTGATTTTCAAATAAAAGTTATTTTCCTTGTGATTTTTTTAATTGATATTTCAAAATAATTTTTTATATAGGATCACTTTTTTTATTTTACCTATTCCTCATTAAGGATATGATCCAACGATACCATTTAATAGGCCGACAAGGTTAAATACAATGATAGGGGTGAATTTGGGCGTGAAATATTAAAAAGCGGCCCCTTCATATCTTATTTCATCATTAAACAAAACACTTTTTTCTCTCGTTCCCATAAAAATATATGAATTGAAATTAAACAGTTCAAAAAAAACTATAATTTTTCATGGTTAACCCAAAATGGGCTATTCACAAGAAGAATAAAATAGAAGTGTATCAATGTACCAAATACACAAATGTGAACTATTGTTAAAATTATAGAGCTTACTTACTATCCCTCCTGGTATACAACCATTCACAATTTGAATGTTCATTGATCTCTCAACTAATGTTAGTTCACTATTCCATTTAAAAAATATTATTTATATCTCTTTAATAAATACTTGTTACACATCATTTAGTTCATTATTATGTTCCACTTTCATCAACCTGATTAATACTACGTTACCATAGATTTACTGGTCAATATACTCTAGTTCATTTAATATTTTATTTCAAAAAAAATCCTTTCTCAACCTTTTTAAAACATCATAATTATTCACAAATCATTGTGATTTTATAAAATCCTCCACTTTCATAAATATAACAATAATCATCATACTGTATACTTTTTTTTATTAGCATTAATTTTGTAAAGCTTACAAATCCTTGGATAAAATAACTTTCTTCTTTGAAATAGATGTTATTATGAAAACCTTCATGCACAATACTTCCTTCACAAATTTAGAGACTTTTTATTTTAATTAAGGCTTCCCCTATTATAATGATAGGGGTGGAAATCTATTTATAGATGATTCCTCCCCTCTATGAAGAATTAACCTCTCCAAATCATTTTCAAAAATCAATTCATTATTATTTAGGAAATTCCTTATAATTGAGAAACCTTCAATGAAATATCCCATTCAGTAATCTTCTCATAATATGGTATCTTACCATATTTTTTTTACAACTCATCCATCCTTCGTGAATATCCACACCTTTGAAAAACGTTGAAATTTCAAAATGAAACAGGACTTCATAGAAGAAAAAACCTTCTAAAATTACATTACCATCCCATATTTTCATAAGGAATCTCTACAAATATAACTTTCATGAAACTTGATTCATCCACCAAAACATTGGACCCCAAATATTGGGAAAACACTAAGAAAATATGACACCTTTTACACACAATTTTTGACACTACATCCAAAGCATCCAATAATTTTTATTGGATTATTTTCAACATACCATTCCATTCATCATGTTGGAACTCCACAACATAACTTATTGACATATTTTTTAAACAAGAAAACAATAAAAAAACATTTCAACGTCACCTTTAAAAATTTCTAAAACTCCATTATTATTCATTCAATGAATGTTTTATGTTTTGGACATGATGTTGTTTATGAAACCCATTTCTCTTACATGGTTTTTACCATTAGTAAATTATTATGAATCTCATCACTTTTAATGGATTATGCTATAATAAAATTACTAAATGATAACCAAACCTATCAATTTTTTACAAGTTATAATATGACTAAATGATTATAAAACCCATTTAATTTCATGGGTTATGATATGAAGAATGTTTTATAATATTTAGGAATGTAAATTTATAATTTACATTATGTGAAGGGTGAGACCAATATCTCCCTCCAATTAATTGGGTAATTATATAAATCACATCAGATAGAGAGGACTAGAACTGGGAATGAACCCAGTTTTGTAAGGAATGTTTTTTTTCTTGGATGGGCTTGGGAGTGATCCTTGACCATGATTATGGTTTGGGTAGTGAAACCATTTCACATTGATATACTTGGTAGTGAGAAATTTCTACTATAAAAATAATTTTATCCACGTATTTTAAATGACTAAAATATATGTCTTCTCCCAATGTTATGATCTTGTGGTTCCCATTCTTTGATTTACTTATGACTCATTTCTTATGAAGTGAAAATATTTATGCCACATCAAAAGATTATGGTCTTTGATATATATGGAATGGAATTCAAATTATTTTCTAATGATCCCATACCCTTATGATCATGTTATTTATGTGTATCTCTCTTTTTACCCTAACTGACCATCTAAGCTCAACCATTCTTATGTTTTTTCCTTAGGTTATGAAGAAATGTTTAGTTTAGGGTATATCTATAAAGAGTAAAATGCAGGAAGATCTCTATGGTATATTTTTATGATCTTTCAAGAAATAATTTTTTTTGAAATATTCATAGGTAATAAAAAATAATGATCACGAGGAATGTGTTTATTAATGTAATTGATATTCATTTAAAAGATGTTATATCTATATATTGAAATCCTGGGTCACTACACACACCTAGTCAGAATATATAGAAAAATATATTGGAATTATTCCTTAATGAGGAGCTCATGGGATACAAAAATTGAGTGGAATTCACAAATATATATATGTATTGTATAAACTGTATAAAAGATAAAAATCACACCACTTATCATCTCATGTGATGCTATTTAATAATATTTCATGGCCTATAGCTACCCTCATCCATGAACTATATATCCTTATGCCTCACATGCACTGCCTAGTGGTTTTTGTGAAAGAATGTCATAACATATCCATTGATGAGAAGATCCTCTTTTTAGAACCCCTCCTTCTCCTCTACCAATTCCACTTCCTTGGGGATGCCAAAGACGTAATAGTGAGAAACATAGTCATGGAGATGCCTCTTCTATGGGGGTCCATCCCCTGTCTGACATCCCTTCTAAGCATGTTGGGTTAGAAAATATCATTCCATGTGATCTTTACAACCACAATAATAGAAACACCACTCTATGTGCTAATTGGAACTACTATGTCGTCCCTGTGCCACATTTCCATGTGATTGAAACTAGCCACGATGATATCACCTATGTCAAGATCCTCATGATTTGTATCTACTAAATTCTTTATAAAACTCATCCCCATGATTACCACTAATATTTCCATCATTGTTGAAACCCTGTGAAAGGAATATATCTATCACTTGTGCCCACTCTAGAACTCCAATAGATGTCATAATTTAGAGGTGAACCCCACTAGAACATAGGTCTCTGAGGAGACCCTGATCAATCATCCAATGTCGGATGTATCTATTTGGGAAAATGTTGAGGGAGTATCATATAAGTTCAGTGAAACATTTTCATTACTCAAGAGCCATTATACTACACAATTGTGGATCAATATTCTCCTAGATCAAAACTGAGCTAAAGAAAAAAATGGCAATACTCTTTATAGAAAAACTACTGGATGTCATTCCATGATAGTATCATCTACTCTAGAGTCTACATGAATAGAATCCACTGAAATCTAGCTATTCTATTGAAAATATTGGCTACCAATACAATGATCTAACTCGTCAGGGTCTTCCTGATCCCAAATAAATGGATCTCTAACACAATCCAATCCTCTAGTATTTAAGGATCTTTACCACTTCAGATACTTAATATCATTTAAAATTTAATCCTATATAGCATGTTATTCTTGTGCAAATCCTCATGCCACTATTCAGGTACAAATAATTCATTAATTGAATGGGGTAATTTTATCTTCCTTCCTAGAGGAATATTATTTTGAGATGGACCATAAACTACGATCTCATCACTCATTAGATCATCTTCGTGATCCTAAATCTGAAACATGGATGACTATCTTATTAAAATAATCCTAAATGTGATCAACATGTACCGTAATATGATTATAATATACATAAGGGGAGCTTATTAATGAAGGAAATATAAAGGAATCTATCCTATTTGATGTATGTACAATTGTTTTATACAACCAATATCTCATTATGTATTGTTGAAAAGAATGTATTTAGAGTGATGGTGAAATAATTCATCGAACACCCCCCTAAAATTGGGTTCCCTAGCATGATATTCCCACTTAAGACATGAAAACACTATTTCAGTAAGTCCCAACCAGTTCCCACAATTGGAAAACTCAAAACACTATCCTGAGTATTGAAAAACTAGGATACCACTATGTAACAACCCAAGAAACTTAGGACTTCCTTTTTGGTGAAGGGTCAGGATGCCTCAGTCCAAAGCATGCCTCAAATAGTCTAGGGGAAGGTGAAAATTATTAAGATGCAATAATATACATGGTAGGAATTTTCATAGTATACAAGTACCCACACACTAATCCATATCCATGAAAAAATATGGAGGATTAAAAATAATAAAAGAAAATAAAATCCAGAACAAATTATTAATAAAATACCTATAGAAAATACATAAATGTATAAAAGAATAACAATAAAGCATATGGGAGAATGATATAATCCCATGAAAAATTGAAGTTCCAAGGATATAAAAACTAGAATAGAATATTTTTAAGAGATCCAATCTCTAGATATATCATCCATGACCACCGTATATGGTTAAAAAACCCATTTATCACTATGATCATACAATGTCACTAGATAAATGTCTATAATCTACATAAGACAAGTTTTGTAAAAGAAAATCCAATATATGGGTGAGTATATAGATACCCAGTAGCATTCGCTAGAAAACATAAAGGGTGAAATAATCAGATATGATATAAGTACTCAACTCATCCAAAAGAAATATGGAAAAAACCCACATATATATATATATATTAATATATCTAGATGATAGATAAGTGGTATCTCCATATCATATCCCAACCCAGGATGATGAGTCTTTTGTATATTCCAAAAGTATATCATTGATTCCTAACATCTCGCATGTCTTTGTTATAATGTTACGTGTAGGACCCAAACCTTACTAATCATTCATAACCTGATGGTAAATAATATAAATTGAAGGAGTAATTCCATATTAAAATAGGGTGATTCAACTTAGTATATTGATATAGGATCTACACCCTAGTGCGTCAGGGGGTTCCACTAAGTGAATAGGGGGCATATGCCTTAGTTCATTAGGGGGTGCCACATGGTATGTATCGATAGAGGCCCCAAACCATTGAAACATAAGGGGTTCCACTCTATAAAAAGGTCCCCCATCCTAGTATGATAGGAGGGTTCTACTCAGTGAGTAGGGACCCATGATACAATGGTGACCAATATGAAGAATGGTAGGGATAAATTCATAAATGATAAGTATAATCCACCACTATCCATGTTTTATTGGTCATATATTATACAATTAGATATCTAAGGGTGATACATGGAATACTTGTTAAAGTTAAATCAAAAATTTAATTTAATAAAATGGGGATCATGCGAAGGGGAGATAAATCACATATCAAATAATGTAAATCAAATAGAATCCTTAAAAATAAAATAAATGAAATGTGAAAAAATTTGATGAGTCCTACATTAATTATTAATCAAAATTTATGGAATAATGCATTCAATAGGGGCTAGGATGAACCAGTATTCAAGTTGACTCTTGATCCACCTAGATCTGATTATCATTCATCAGCTGATGTTGATTCACCAATGTGGAATGTCATAGGCTCCTATATTATCTCCATATGTTTTCTCAATAACCATATAGAATTTATATACCAATCCATTTAAATAATAATCTAGGTTTTTAGTTATTAAAATTTTTATATAAGTAAATTAATTAATTAATCCACTTAACTAACCGGCGAACATTTTCCACATCCAAACGCCTGAACTTAACCAACATTAGGTCAAGAATAGGGTAAAACATGAGTCTCTTGTTCAACTATTTTATTATATTTCCCATATGAGATCCTAATAAATGAGAAAAAATGATTCACTCTCATGAAATGATATATTTAATATTTTTATAGTATCAATATTGGGAACACTAGGCCTCGAAATCATGTTCTATCTCACATATTTTCTTTAAATAGATTCCTTAATATATTAAAAAATCATATAAGGGAATGATAAGTTCACAAAAGAGGATCCCATTTAAGGGTTTATGGATGATGACTCTGATATGAATACAATTTCACAAAAGGTAACTACTAGTTTCATTTTTATACTTTTTTATACACTTCCATGAGATGTATGTCGTGATTACAAATTGTATTTCGACATTCTACTATAGTAAATAGGTATGTAGTGATTACAAAACCATTGAGGGGTTTGGTGTGGTAGAAGGTTACACTAGAATAAATAGAAAGTAGAAATGTGTTTAGCTTGCTATACTCTGAAATCTAGAGAGGGATTATTTTGAATAAGAATCATGGTTTTCACAAAAAATCATATTCAAATTAAGTACATATTGGTCTTGAATTTTTTGAAGGATTGGATTCTAAAACTATAGAAGGATGAATTGAATTAAATTATGAAAGATATGGTGACTAAATTTATATCCCAATAATTATTGATGCATTTTTGTAATTCAATGGGACATGGAAAACATAGAGATATTAAGATCTTGTAGTCACCAAAAAACATTAAGAGGTAAACTAATAAAGTGATTTATTAATTTTCTTCAAATTGTGACCTAATGGACTTAGTGACACAACCTTATAAAATTTTCATGCCTGAGATTTTTGGGATTAATATGAAAAGTCATTTTTGTTCTATGTATTTAAGATTCCATAAAGGAGTATCTTCACCAATATTACACTATATAATGTTAGAATTTATCCCATAACTAGAATTAAATGACCTAGTGGAAGTGGTATTGGTTAGTTCTACATGTAAAAATAAGTTCCAAAGACAGAGGAAAATTTTTGGAAGATGGAAATAATGTTTGTGATAATGCAAATATGTTTTCCAAAATTATGCACTATTCACAATGTGATCCAATTAAAGTAGAAAATATATTAGACTAAGTTATTCAATACCTATGAGGATCAAAGACATAAGGAATATGTACCATTAATATCATTAAGATGCAGAACTGGTATTATTAACAAGTTTCTTCCATATTTATATTGGGTTAAATTAATTTGCATTACATGTGTAATATTTGGGTGACAACATGAGATAAAGTGTCTATAATCATTTCTAGGTGGATATTTCATTTTATTGTCTCTTATTTAAATCTCTATTGATGAAATAGTTTATCTTGGATTATGTCTCTATATATATCATATTTATTACTTATGTTAATTTTTTCATAATTTTTTTGTTACATGTTTGTATTAGAGATTCTATAATGATCATTACAAGAAATAATTAGAATTTTGGTTAAGGTTTATAGCTTCCAAATTATGGATACATAATTTGAAGGAGTTTTTTTCAATTGGACCTTTAGGTGTTCATAATTTTCACGTACGGAATGTAGTTTAGATAGTCCAATATGTAATAGTTATTGAACAAAAATCAAGTGTTGATAGATGAAAAAAATGCATTATATTTTACTAATATTTAATTCATTTTATTCAATTAAATTTATTTATTTTTTGAAACATCTAATTTATTTGAATTGGAGTTTCAACTTCTTTGGATTTTGTGAATATTTCTCAAAATGAATAAAATTTTGAATTTAATTAATTAATTTACATTCTAGAATAAAATGGATGGATAACTAATGATTATTCTTTATTTTATTATATTTAAAAGAATGAAAATGTCTAAGGTGTTTATGGGTGAAGAAGTGTATTATTGTAGTTGAAAGGGATTAATGTGTCTAATTACATACATATAATCACATTGGACGTGGTGTAATCCAAATTAAGAGTTATATTGATGTAGTTTAGAAAAATTGATTTTTCGGGGATGCGTAGAAGTAAATCTTCTCATGCGTATTTTTTAACTATAGTAATGAAGAGGGGATTTTTTAAAATTATTAGAATATGTATAAGTGAATAATTTTATGGTTATGATTCCTTAGAAAACATCTAGTAGTATGTAAGAATAATTCTTACAATATTCGAAAGAAATTTGAAAAGGATGGATATGTATAAGACATAATATACTCTATGAAAGATTTATTATGATACTAGAAATAAAAGATAGTTAAAGTTATAGGATATGTATTAGTCATTATACTTGATGTATAAGAGTCATCCTTGGAGAAAAAGAAGTTCATAAAGGATATCCTGACATATAAATTTGATCCAAACCCATTAAAAAATACATAAAAACTTATGCAATTTGGGGGAAATTATTTTTAAATTTTTAAAACTATCCAAAAATATATCTCCACATAGTTGTATTTATATATAATAATATAAGAAAGGAGGATTGGTTAGTATCATGATATCAATGATAAATTTATAATGAAAAAGAAATTTCATTGATTCCAATGGGACTAACATTACCTAATTGGGATTTGGTTCTGTAGTTTAGGGTTGGTTTATTTTTTTGGTGACATTCTTTATTTTTCAAATATATAGGAAATAATTTTGATAAAAAAATTATTATAATTAGTTAAACCATTAAATTTTCTTCAACCAAGGGTGATTGATGAAGTGATTTTAGATTCGTTCATTTATCAAAAAATGAGAATAATTTAGAAATATTTTAAGATGAGGATACCATTACAATCGGTAATCAAATTCTTGAACCTCTAACCTCTCATTTAATTGAAAAATCTCAACTAATGTAAATTTCTCTCAAATTTCTCTCAATATGAATTCACTAAAACCACCTCTATTTTTACTAAATATAAAAACTAAATTTTATTCCCCTATAAGAGAGAACATAGGGTTTCTAGAATAAAATATAGAAAATATAACTATTATTTAAATATAATTTTTCTTATCAATGGTATGTTGGTAAAAAATTTAATATTTCTTTCATGGATTTTGTATCAGTATTCTTGATAACTACTCTCATAACATACTCTAATTCTAAAAAATGTTATCCCTTGATCATGAAATTGAGAGAACATTATAAAAAAATTAGGAAATTAAGTTTATAATTTCATTTTAAGAATATTATATTATTAAGCTATAATGAAACTCCCAGTTATCATTACAACTCTATAACAATGGAATTTTACCCTAAATATATTTACAATTATTTTAGTGTGATCTATTTTACTGACTAGAATAATCATATTTCAATACAAAAATTACAAATTGATTTTTAATTAATATCTTGATAGATAAAAATTATTTCATAGATTTCATGGTGTTTCAAGTAAGGAACACAATAACCTTATTTTTTTAATTCACCTTTTTATGATCAACAATCAATCCTAGAAGAGTAATAGAAGATAATTTGAAATAAAGATCCCTTCAATTAACTTTGAATGGAGAAACTAAGTTATGAATGTATAGTCATCAAAGTAATGAGGAAAATGAATCGGATCAACTATATAGGATCTTCCTTTAAAGGTTCTTCCCAACTTCAGTAATCATAACTATAATAAATAAAATCTTTTCAATAAGACTTATATCAAGAGAAAATCAATATGAGAATTATAAAATGTTGAAAAACATTGTTCCAGTTATCCGCACCAAGTCATTGATGTGAATAATTTTGTAGTATTCTTATATTAAGGACTTATTGATATTGATGAAAATATAATGTACGCATTATTAAGATGATGTTGAATTAATAAGTATCTAGTGTATTCCAAAAATGATATTAAAAACAATACAAAATTCTAAAAAATTTGCTACAATATATACTGATAGTAGAGTATTTTGTGAGGTATGATCTTCTGAATAACCCATTTTATATTATAATATTGAGAAAATAAAATCCCTAGTTTGAACAATACCCTTGAAATTGGAATGTGATCCATAAAAACTAATAAGGTTATGCGGTCATGTTATTCTAAAAACCATTTTTTTCTAAATGTGATATGGTGTACAGAATTTAATACTATGAATCTTAATTTTGTTAAATGGAATTTTAAAATCCTTATAACGGATGAATATTAATTTTATATTCATCAAAATAAATCAATACCACCCTTTAAATAATAATATCAATAACCATCACCTTTTTAATAACTATACATGTATCCCTACAACAAAAAAATCCTCCTAATAAAAACCCTCTCAATAAAATTTACCCCTTGAGAATCCATTATCTAGTTCATAATAACTTATGCAGAGAAAACATAGTTTAATTATTATAGAGATTATATTTTATTAATTGAGTTATGAAATCAGACAGGAAGCCTTGTTGATATATTTAAAAAAATTCATGAAAATTACTAGCTCAACTAGTTTCAAACTACAGAGGTAATGTGATAATGGTAAAAAATAGAAGTATCAAATAGAGTCACCAAATTTTAAAATTTTATTCCATGATAAACCAACCCAACACTAATGAAGAGGAATTATAGGAATCTAAATATTTATACAAAAAACTAACTTAGGGACAAAGAATTAATTGAAGGGATAATTAGTCCATAAAAAGGAAATATGATTTTAGAAACCTATCTATTGAAATATTTGTGGAAAATATATCTTCCAATACCATTTTCCACTGACAATTATTCATGTAAATAAAATATATGAGGAAGAAAAAAAAATAATATCTTTGCATATTTCAAAAAAGATTAAATCAATACTCCACAACATGGAACATTTTTTTATAATATGGTATTTTCTATAAGAAACTATGAACCAAAAATAGGAGGCTTCAAATTAATGAGAAAATGACATATGAAAATGTATTTCAATGTTGTTCATACCATAGTTTTCATCCAAATTTCATGATATATGGAAATTTTCCAAACATTATATAATTTCATATATAACATTGAAATAGACATTATGAGATATTATATAATTTTTAAATGATATCACTCATTCTATATTTAACTATTTCTATATAGGAGATATCAAAAACACAAGAGTTTTTTTTTGAACTAGCAAAAAATTACACTATATTCCATGAATATTCTCTTGAAGATGTTATAGTGACAATATAAAATTTTATATTCATATAATATTTATTTGTGCCAAACATGGAAGAGGAAAATATCCAAGCTTAATCACTTATTATCTTAGATATACAATTATTAAAAATATAATATATAACTGTAATGGATTTTTTGTTTCTATTAATTTGTTTATTTGGCGTGTTATATGTTTCAGAGAGGATGTTGGAATGGTGGAAGTGGTGGAGAGCTAAAAATGTTTACCAGTATAGGATTCTACTGGTGTATGATTATTAGTTTTGGCATAGGGTAAATTTGGAGATAGTTATTTTTCATGATCTTGGATGTTAAAAATTGGAGGATTGTGGTGACTGTTTTAGTTTCTCTACATCCTAGGAGGATTCTGTGACATGGAGGATGGTTTCATCGTGATGTTCAAGGTGTTGATTTTCCTTATCTCTGTAGCGTGCAAAACTAGGGGCCACTAAATGGGGCCCTGATATAGAGGTTCACATAGCCTCAAGGGTTCATATAATTATGATATAGAATACCAACTAGTAGTGAGGGTCTAAGGTGGTACAATGGGGAGACTATATCCTCAAAATATGAGTAAAGTAGTGGTAGAAGAAGTTAATAAATAAGTGGTAGCATAATCTAAATTAGAGAAAAATGATTATAAATAGAAGGAAATTATAATAATAAAAACCAAAATTAGTGAAGTATATTATATGATTAACAAGTTCCTACTCTATTCAAAATGGAATTCAACACACGAAAACAATAATCCAATACAATAATAGTATCAAAATTATAAAATACCAAAATGAACTACCTCTATATGGCATGAAGAGAAAACATTGGTCCTGTAATCCCATGATTTTTTTCTCAAACAGTCAATCAGCGTATAGAGGGAGATTTCCATGGTCCCTACCATCATCCATGAAGTCTATCTTGGTATCCAATAGTGGGTCATGTAGGTTGTGAGATAACACTTAGTAGTCCACCACCAATAACGTATATGATAAGTGAGGCTTATGTATATTAGTTGAAGGAATGTGAAACATATATTATAATAATAATGTGATACATGTATGTGTAGTACTATATAACCTATAAAGGCTCACTGTAAACAAAAAAATGATAAACATTGGATAAATTTAAATCATGATAAATGAGGAGATATATTGTCTTATCTACTAACTTTAATCAAACATCCAAAATAAGGGATATTAGTTAATCAGGATGAAATATCCCCTATGGCCAATGCTGAGTATTCTAGTGTCAAGAATACATTGGGAAGATCCAAGGTATAAAATGATTTATTAATCTCCTCAAGTCCATGAAACATATCCATATAAAAATATATAAGGACATTAGTGGAGCCCAAGAAGAATGTCTACAGAACACGTCCAAAGCTGTCAAAGAATGTGGGATCCTGGGAGTACAAATGTCACAGTAATCCAAAGTATTATGGATACAAGGAGTAGAAATTCATGTGGAATCCAATGTAATTAGGATCTATGGAGTGTAAATGTATATTTAATCCAATATAATCATAAAAAAAATAATTAACCCATTTCATATTCCATTTCATTTTCATACTTAATACATGAGTTCATCGAACTCATTCCACATTTTCTAAGTAAACCATTTAACCATTTTACAACATTTAAACACATTTAAGAGAGGCATAAAAACTCTCCTAATAATTAATTAAATCCAATAAGGATCCAACTAATATAGTGATCTCACTCAATCCCAATGGGGTTATGTATCATAAAGAAGATACATAAAAACAACTAACGAGTATTCTAGGTTGAGTATGACATTATCCAACAATATCCTAGTAATATGTGGGAAAATAATCAAGATTACAAAAATGTAACCATGTTATTTAATTAATTTAGGAGTAACACTTAAAATTTACAGTACTTGGAACAATGAACCCTAGTAATAAAACAACTAGGATTTATATGGAAAGGTATATAAACCTACCCTATGACTGTGGTAGAACAATAATCCTATATCAACTCTTAACTCAACATCAAATGGACAAAAAAAAGGAACAACGGATGATGAACCTACAAATCAGGAATTTTAGCTTTCACTAAAATAACATTATTGATATGATAAAAAAAATAAAGGTAGAAGATTCACATAGAACAAATAATCACAGATCCCAAAAAAAGAATAGATGTCAAATCCAATTTTGGATAATGAATTGGGATCAAAGTCAATGTTGAAATATTAAGGAGATAAATCATGGGAGAAGAAGGTTGGCCACATGATTAAAATCATAAATGTGGAGGAGGGTTAAACAATTTAAGCATTAATGGAAAATTATGATTTTCCCTACAAATACTAGGTTACATAGTTTGGCCACACAATTAGCCAAACTATGTTCTAACCATGTTCCATTCACATTCTATAATCCCACAATACAATCATAGTGCATGGTTAGAAAATCAGTATTCCAACCATGATTATTTTATCTTATAAAAATAGTAGATCCCCTATATGGGTTTGCTACGTTAGTTGCATAGTTTCTTAAAACTTTTGGCACTAGATAGAGGGATGGACAACACTACACAATATACTCAAACTGTGTGGTACAGGATGTAAGGTTTCTACTAACCATGTGGCGATGATGTATTTCCAAAAATTAATGGATTTAGGATCTAAAAAAGACTTGATCTCCCATGAAAAACCAATGACATCATTTTGAATTCAAATTTGGATAAAACATGGAACTAAACTGAAATTCAAAAGATCCATACCTTAAGGAAAATCCATAGATCTTATAATATTCCCCCAAATAGAATTTGTCCCCAAATATACATTCCATGTATGGCTAAGGAAACATCTAAGGATAAATCTAGTCACTAAGAATATACATTAGCCTCCAACTCCAATGTCTCATCCTATACACAACCATGCTGCTATAACACCCATACTAGAGGAACTTACCAACCTCAGAGTGCCTTTGGCCTCCAATAAACACTATGTATAGAATTCTACATGAAGGAAACATCTACCTATAACTAAAACCATTCTGGATGTAGAGTATGATATTTATACGTGTTATAAAGAACATATTTGAGACATGTCTTAACCTATAATAATCTCTAGATGGAATAGGCCCTCATAATAATATAATTCCCTTATCATCACGGTATCCAGGAGATTGGAGTACAAGGCTAAGGATAATAGAAAATTCTACCTGTGACTATCGACCACCTCTATGTACATGTATGAAAATTGTGCAATAAGATTCCACTCGCCACTATCCTCATGAACTACCTATATCTGATTTGGCTAGCTAATTGCATCGCCCACTGCATTTCCCATTCCATGTGTATAAGAAACCTCAAATTCAAAATACTGTATGTAATCCACCAACCTTCATTTCCTTTGATTCAAGTCATATTGTTTAAATATGTACATGAGTCTTTTGTGGACCTTGTAATTCAAAAAACACACTCAGTAAATAATTGAACCAACAACGTAAGGAATGAATGACATCATCTAACTTGAAATCATGTGTCATGATGTTCCTCTCATGTGGCCTCAACTAATGAGAACCATATTCAAAAACTCACTCCCCCGTCATGATAATTCTCCTAGCCTGATACCTAATGAACTAAAATATATTTTATATCTTCTATCCTATATTGGAAGAATTAGGACAGTTGTTAATGTTAATCTAACTCTCTATTCATAAAATGTAGTCCCATATATATCTGACCATATGAAACTCACACCATTATTTTCCAAGAACATAAGATGTTATTCTATGTGTGATAAGTACTGTATGAAACACCAATAATAACCATCTATCGTTAAGAATATTCATATATAAGATATATTATTAGTATGCACCTAGGAAACAACATATTACACCTTCTATTGGTGAATTGATACCCTTATCTCTAATATGATATGGCCATGGAAGTGAATCATATCCATATAGAAGTGTCACATTATGATAATATCAAATAACTGATGTGATCATAGTTTATCCGTTACAATCGCAATATATTTCTAACGGTCAATTTGAGTGTGATAAAAAACTATGTTATCATACATGACTACACCCACAAAGGAATCCATATGAGGATGGAAACCAGTTTTATCAGTTCCATGAAAACTACTTAGACATTCGTAATACTAAAACACATAAATAGATATTTACATAGATCATACCAACAATGAAGAGATGTATAAGGAATCACTAATAAAAAACATGCTTTTAATTGTGTTAGGATTAATTATAACTATCTAAAACTTTTGATAAAGTAAACATTTCTTAGTGATAGAAAAAGCACTAACACGGTTACACTTTATTAACGCTAGAAAAAAACACTAATAATGGGGGGTCTTTATCAGTGCTAAAGAATCCCTAATAAAGGTCCCCCAATATCAGATCTAGTAAAAATGGAATGATAAATGGGTTTACATTATCCATGGTAATAAGAATGTTCTAATAAAGGTGGTTCATTATCTACTCTATCAAAAATGCTTTGATAAATGGGGAATTTATTATCCCCTGTAAAATTTCTTTGATACGGGGGATTTATCTATGTTTTTTACTATAACTGATAAAGGGAATATTTTAAAAGGTATAAATTTCCATAAAAAATATATTAATATATTAATATATTTATATTGATATAAATATAATATTATTTTTTAAATACTATTTACATATGGCTATATACTAATTTACATTTAATATATAAGATATTTAGTGGGAATGTATTATAAATTTATTTAAAAAAATATTATTTAAAAAACAGATAATTATTACCATATAATAGTGATTTAACAACAAAAGGATGACATAAAAATTATATTTATTAATAAATGGTCCAAGATAAGTTACAAAAATCACTTGAACAACAATCAACCATAGATTTTTATCCTCGTGTCCATTTGGGTTCTATGAGATATCAAATTGAATACTATGAAGATATCCACATCTTAGCAACTAGGGGAAATCGAAGATAACATTTTTTTGATTCCAAAAATACCCATAAGTCCACCAAAACTGAGTTTTTAGTCAGGGTATCCCATGTTATTAAGATTCAATGGAATTTCAGCCTCAGTTAATGGGGTCTTATTGTCTATTTTTAGGTGAGGGGGAAAATATATTTCTATGTATTAAATTCATATTGATAATATAGCATTTTAATTTTACCATTTTTCAAAATTTGGTTTTATTTATAATTATATATGTGCATATTTTCATATATTTAATTATTAGAATCCAATGGTATAAATACATATTTAATCACATTGACATAAAAAAATATTTCTAAATATATAAAATAAATATGTGCTAATTCAATTTATTTAAAATAAACATTTATCCATTTTAGGTACATTATGAAATGACTTAATATGTACATATACCCCAATATAATTAATATTTATATATAAACATGTCTCTGTCAATAAAAATATATATTTATATGTATATTCTAATATATGTAAATAGATACATATTATGTAAATATTTGAATGTATATGTGAGAAATAAAAATTTATACTCCTGTCTATTAATATGTGTGTGTTTATTATTCATATATATCATATAAAAATTAATTTTTATAAATGAACCATTATCATTATCAGTAAATATAGTATATAAATGTATTTTACTATAAATATTAATAAATAAATTATAAACAACTAAAATTTATATATATAATTATATTTGAATATGTTAATATATATGTATTAATGTATATAACATACATCTACATATGAAATATATATAGACAAATTATTAAAATGTATTTAAAAAATATCTATCCACTTTTTTACATTATAAACATATATTAATATATATTCTAATAAAAATATATATAATTTTTATATATACATATATTTTTTTATTAATATACGTATATATATATATATATATTAAATTATAGTATATGTAAATTATTATGAATATATATTATATTAAAATACATATAGGTATATATATATATCACACACACAAACATAAATTTTTTATATGTTTTTATAAATAATCATATAAAAAATGAATAAAAAATATATCTCTATATATATATAAAAATATTTATATAAATAAATAGAAATATCATAAAATAGAATATAAAACTACATGGTGTAGGGGTAAAGGATTTTGAGTTACAAAGGAGAGGAATGAGGATCAAATCCAGGCACACACAAGAATATGAAATTTTGTAGTGCATTGATAAAGGGGGGATTGACTGTTCATGTGTGTGAAAAGTTATGATAAAGGTGGGGGATGATGATAAATGGTGGTGCAGGGGGAGGTATGAACAAAAAACAAAATTTCTACCTTTATTTGATCTTAAAAACAAGAACTAATAAATGGGGCCTTTAACAACAATTCGTTTAGAACTGTTAAAGGAACATTTTACCAAATTTAAAAAAGTACTAATAAATTGGGACTATAATTGTGAAACAATAAGTACAGATAATGGGATCCTTTATCAATGATAAAAAAGTGTGGATAAAGGACCCCTTTATCACATCATTTTTACTGCTGTTAATGGGCCCCTTTGTCAGTTCTTCTTACAAGAAATAATAATGCCAACCATTTAACATCGATCACATTCTCAGCAATTTATAGCATTGATAAAGCCCTTTTACTTGAATTGTTAATGTCCAAATTTATATTGACGTATGTATGATGGTTGGACACACACAAGATGATAACCTGATATTAGATCAATCATTGACAACACCCAATGTCTTCAAATATGTTCCAATAGATCATCTATCCAAAACAATGTATATCTATTAATAACCATTAGATTGTTCATTTTTTATAATCCACACATATATGAATTTGTTTTTCAACTTCTTAGAGAAAAAGATTGGTGAACCTCATAGATAAGTACTAGTTCATATAAACCACTTTTATTCTATGTTATTTAGCTATATCATTACATCCTATAGCTTAGTAGTATCCATCCTAAAAAGGACCAATGGATACTTGTGATTCTCTTAGAAGTATCCAAATATTGAACTGCACCACTATCTTTAGAGGTAAAAGGAAAAAATAATCCAAGAAAACATCTATAAAATTATCTACTTCTATAGGGAATTGTACCAAACAAAACCCTGATCATCAAGATATTATCAGGAAATCTGGGATATTATTCCTTCTAACCCACAATGGTTGGGTCAATCATGGATGACCTAGACAATCCATTCCCCCTTGTGAATAAAAAACCTCCCTCTGGTGATGTGAAAGACACCCATCAATGATAATAAAATTTAAAAACATTGCAGGGAAACAAATATTATATCCTGAGAAGGATGTCAAACCCTATCATCTCAATGACATAGTGGACCCACAGGAGGTGACACCCACCGACCTCAAGGGGGAACTCCCCACACTAGATACACATTATAATCAAATCTCTAATCGAGTGTCTTTTTTCATAATTACATCACCATAATACACATAGAGCCCATGGGTTTCAAAAAATGTAAAATTAAAAAATAATGTAAAGAGATTTTATCAAAAAGGGATTCTACTAGAGTATAATATACTAATATCATAGGTATTTCTAAAGATTAAATTGTTCTATTCTCTTTATATATAGGTTGTACTAAATATATATGGCCTAAACCATGACCCTGTGAAACAGAGTCTCTATAATGAATATGCCCACACTATTATCTTGTTTCAACTGGTGTTTGGATCCTCCATCCATGACTACCTCCTCATCCTGAATGATCGATAGTACTCTAGCTGTCAGACTAACATAGAGATTTTAATCTTACTTTGGAACCTAGAGTTTTTTTCAACCCCACTCACTATCCAGTGGAGGAAAGGTTCAGAAATATTACTTTATATGGACCATACTACCGGAGGATCAATAATTTCTTGAGTCTCTATCATACTAATCCTTATGTGACAATTCCTTAAACACCGATAAAATAAGACATAACTTCCATCACTCACACCATGTCTAGTGTTTCCCTCATGAGAATTATAAAAAACAATGCTTTATTCCACCAGAAAATAATCCAATGATTCAAAAGATTCAGTACTATTCAATAGGCATCTATATTCCCATAGTTTATGTTTAGTTTTCAATTACCAATTCATTATATTAGTTATAGTATTCAAAAGAAACATATCCACTTCTGATCAAATATCATTCTCAATAACTTCCGAAAAGCATCTCACACTATATGGATCATCACCTAGATATATAGGTGCAATGAACAGAATCTCTATAAAGTGTGCCAAATACACAAAATATATTATATATCCCTGGTCCATATGCATAAAATCACTGAATCATTCATCTATCAATGTATCAGGTAAAAAGTATCCCTAAAATTTGGATCAGAAATCCCACTAAACCATATCCCGAAGACTATTAGATGAGTTTAGAACATATCACTATTACATTGAAACCCCCCAAAGCATATACACTATGACAATTAATATCTTATCTAAAGAGTATCCATGTTCTCATAGACTGAAAAGATATTCTAAATGAATAGCTTAACAACCAATGGGCCACCATTCTAGAAAGGATTGGTAGATATGGATTTTGGAGCACGCACGTCAACTTTCCATAGCCTTGGAAAGCTATGTGAATATCTGAATGGTCTATATAAATCCTAAGAAACCCTATCAAAAGAAGACATTATCACCCATATCAATAACAATGGTTATTGATTTAAGTTGTACTGCCATAGGTTCTATTGGAAACTCAATTTCCACCACATATGGTGCATGGTCATCACCACCCTCCAAAATGACAATGGATGGTCATTGTGGTGGAATATCTCTAAAAATTACAAACAAAGACCTCATAAAAGATTCCGTAACAATCAGAGAAATGATATAAATAGATGAAATGTACAAGCCTTCCAATAACCAGGCCATTCCCTACTACGTGTACCTAAATCCAGAAATAGGTAACATGAAATATCATAAAGTAAACCAAATACATGACCTGCTGACCACTATTGCTATTATGTATGGGTAAAGCACTTTGTTTCACAAAACATGTCCCATCGTATGGACTATCAATTTAAATCGGAAAAACCATATAATGGTGAATTTTTTTTATAATTCCAATTTCATTTATTTTTTTATTTTTACAGCAATTCTACAATTTTTTGTAAATTATATAGATTATCATTTCCAAATTATAAGAGCATATATACCCTAAAAATGAATGGGTGGCATCCATTTAATCCCAACAATAAAACATTACAGTCCATGTGACCAATGAAAAATGAATAAATTTTCTATAATAGACTTCTTAGGATATCTTATTTAGCCTATAAAATAAAAATATATTAAGGTTATGAGAATCAATCTAAGTACAAATTAATTTTTGGAATCTCATACAATAAATTTTAATTGAGAAAAACAATATAAGAAAAGGAACACATAATAAATGTAATGAATTCTACCAATGTATCCTATAAAAAAGGAAATGATTGGAATGTGAATAATATAAGGTTCTTAAAACAACGAATGATCCATATTACCATTCCATATCAGAAAAGGGTAATATAAAATTCTGTAATCATTGAAATAATGACATCACATATCATGTGCATCACCCAATAGTGAAATTAAATAAATTCTCACTGAAAAAATGTAGAACCATAATTTTACAATTAAGGATATTTATCTTTTTTCTACACATGGGTTAACTACTCCCTAGCACAACTCATTAACAAATACCAAATCATTCCAAAAATATTTTATATTTTATCAAAATAGTAGGGGAATAAAATAAATCCATTGATACCACTTTATAACATACCGATCCAAGAGCCATTAAATGGTTCCCTAAGATGGTTGGTCATGTGGCCTTAAGACCTCTTCCCCATACGCCAGATGCTACAGACTAGAAACGAGAGTTTATGGTTGTGAAATAGGGAGACTGTACCCTCGTAACAAGAGTTACACAGAGGTATCATAAGTGAATAAAAAATTAGAATCAAAATATAAATCAACAAAAGATGATAACAACCCTATGAGAGTACTAAAGTCAAAATCTATAGTAGTGTCATAATTAGTATGATGAATAAGTCATTTCTCTATAAAAAAAGACATGAAATACAAGGAAACAAGAGTCCATTATAATAAATATATCAAAATCATAAAAGACCAAAAAGGACTATATCCATATAGTATCATGAGAATTTATTGGTCCTATGATCACCTCCTCTTATGGATAAAAAATCAAGCATCATAATGTGTTTTCATTCCCTGGTCCCTATACGAAACCATGAGGGAAATATAGGTACCCAAAAGTGGTCTGAACATGGTGTGAGATAATAGTTAGTAGGATACCACTAATGATGTCAACAATAAGTCTTATCTATGCATATAAGATTATGTAGTGTTCTACATATATATATATATAAATAATATTGTGATGCGTGAAAGTGTGATACTATCCAGCCTACCAAGACATACTATAAATAAGAAACCATTAACACATGAATACTATAAATCATGATAGTGAATGAGTGATACAATCTAGTCTAGAAACTATAATCAATCACCTATAATAAGGGATATCCATAAATCACAATAAAACAACATTTTCATCCAATGCTGAGTAATCTAGTGTCTAAAAAACATGTTAAAAATAAAATGTTAAAAATGAAAATGGAATTCCTTCATGTAGGTGAAGAATCACCATAGAAAACATGGTAAATACATGAGTGGAGCTGAACGTGCATATCAACAAATCAGATCAAAGGATTTCCAAGAATGATAGATCCTAGGTGAATAAATATAAAAAGAATCCAGAATAATATAGATCCATGAAGTAGATACTTCCATGAAATCCAATATAATCAATATCTATAGAGTATAAATGTCCATGGTATCGAATGTAATCATAAACAACTCATTAACCCTTTTTATAATTCATTTCATATTCATACACAAGACACATGTTCATCCAACACATTCAACATTTTCCAACTAACCCATTTAACTATTTTATGAGAATTTAAACAAATAGAAAGGAGGAACAACCTATCTATTAATATATAATTTATTCCATTATGTCTCACACTCAGATAGATATCTCGCACACTCTCAATTGGGTGTTATATCATGGAGTAGATACATAAACACACATCATGGGTGGTCTCCATTGAGTTTGAAATCCTACAATAATATCATGGAACTAAGTGGGTATCCTATCAAGGTTTGAACAATTTAATCACATTATTTAATTAACTTAAGAGAAATGCCCAGAGTTTTTAGAATAAACTATAATGATAACTTTCTATAACATAAATAGCCTTTGTGAGAAAATGTATAGATCACATAAATTTTTCCTATGGTAGAAAAACAATCCAATATAGAATCCTAACTCGACTAAGGGTGGAAGAAAAAGGAAGAAAAGATGAATAACATAAAAATAGGGGATATTAGCTTTCACAAAAATATATCCATCGATATAAATAAAAATGAAGAAAGATAGAAGAGGAATGTAGAATTCACTGGGGAATATCCAATCAGATGGACAGAAGTCGAATCAGAGTCTGGATGATGAAATGAGATCGAAGACTACCATGAAAGAATAAGAAGATTAAAGATATCATAAGAATGATGGTCACTAAAGGAAAATAAGAAATGAAGAGGAAGGATAAACCATTTAAGAATTAAAGGAATAATGAAAATTTTCCCAAAAAATATCGGGTCGCAGGGTTTTACCTCATGTTTGGCCAAACCATACTCCAACCATACACCCTTTACAATCTACAAAAACCACTCACACGACCATAATGAATAGTTAAAAACCAATGTGCCAACCATTGATATTTCTTCTACTAAAAAATACATATAAACGACATGGGTTTGTGACCTAGATCACATGACATCCTCAAACTATGCAGTCATTGAAAGAGGGATGGACCACATAAAATGATTTATAAAATAATTGTAGGATGTACTACATGGTTTCTACGAAATTTGGGCCTCGATTTCTTTTCCAAAAAACAAATATCTAGTCTCATAATAGGACTTCGACACACATGAAACTCATGTGAACTCATTAGGTACTCACCTTTTTCCAAAAAAGGATCTCAACTGGAATACCAAAGATTCTAACCTCAATGAAAAACCCAAGATCTAAAAATATCTATCAATTAGGGGGTATTAGTAGGGTGGTGAATGTGTTATTTTGATCATTTACCCAATTTTTATTATATCTAGGGAATGAATCAAGGTAGTTGGAATCTATAATTCTATAGGGTGTTTGGATTAAGATACCTATGTGTTGTAGCTTACAATTATTCTTCATGGTTTAATAGGAAACTCTAACCATTGCAGCAAGAATGGGGATATTGTCCTATGGTTCTATTAAAATAAAACCTATATAAACTCACAACAGATCTTGAATTTATATTATACTATTCCTTATACATTAAACCCTTAGTAACTCAATTAGTTCTATCAATGAATTTAGGCTATTTTTATCTAGGTTTTAGATCCCATATCCTATAGATTATTCACTAGTGAGAATAGGTGAATTATCTATATCCATATTGTTTTTATCACTCTTGTTCTCTCTATTCAGTCAATATAAGTCATTTCCAATCATTTATAATAGGTTTCATTTTATTTTTTAGGCGGATCTATGGTGGGATTCTTATAGGGATCAAAAGTTCGTTATAGAATAATGTGTTTATATATTTCTTATTTTCTTTATGTTATTAATTAAATACCATTTAATGTTCCATATTGAGGTAGGGGATCTATTACTTATACTTTTATATTATTTTTTATGTTAAATAATCAAGATTTGGGTTATTTTCACAATGGAGGATTAATCCTAAAGAAGATAACAACTAGAATTAATAATGAATCACAATGGTTTTCAGTCTGCATGTGGTTTTTCCTTTGTTGATGTTGCATATTGATATTTCCTAGTAATTGTGTTATCTTTTTTACCGTGATTTTTATTATTTAATAATTAATATTATTATTTTAATTAGATAAAAAACATAAAACTGATAATAATGAGGAGTTTAATGAAATAGGTATTTAAATCTAATTAGAATACTTACTTTAAAACTTTTAAAGATGAAGGTAATTCATGAAGAATGATTATAGTTAATCCCTAGTTTTTTTTGTTTTTTTGATGATGAGATTATTATCATTGAAACACATATGTAATAGATCAATTTATTCATTATGTTAAGTAAAATTTGGTTTAATTGAGATAAATGTCTTCAATTATTTGATACCATTCTTGGTTTCTGAATTCTTGTATTATTTGGGGTTACAACCTTAGTTTTCCCTTGAATTTGTGTAAGGACCATAAATTTATTAAAATATATGTTTTATCTCAGATAGAAGAGACTTTATATTATTTATGTATAAGATTTGGTATGTATGTGATGTTAGGTGAGGTGGTGGATGAAATAAGTTTAAAGCGGTTCTTTCTTTTTTCCCATTCGTTGAGATGATCCTGATTTTGGGATATATAAAAAGTATGGGACCAAGTAAAAAATTTCCACTAGATAGTTGTGTTATGTTGTTTATTAATATCTTAGCTCCTGTTGAGATATTGGAATTCCTATCTTATTTTATGTTTACATTGATAAATAGTTTTTATATGGTCAGTTGTTATGGTTTACAACAACATGTTAGAATTATTATATGTACTATGAGTGTTTCCATTCTCATGTATGTTTAGAATGTGTCTTAGAATTCACATAAATTTTGAATGGTAAATAGACCTATAAACAGTTTTTCATGTTGGTAGTAGAACTTAAAGGACAACAATGGGACGGTTTGAAGTAATGATTCAATGTGTATGACATGGAAGTAATGGACCTGTAATGGGAATTTATAATGTATGTTGGCCTACAATGAAATGTAATGATTAAACTAGAATTTGTATTGGGGTTTAATGAATTGGTGGTAATTAGTAGTTAATAAATAATGAATATTAATGATGATTATTATTATTTCTTGTAAACTTATGTGAAATCTTGTTTCCTAGTCATTAATGGTGGATTTTGTGTGTAATGTTCTAAAACAACTACAATTGAGTTAAGGATTGATAGTTTCCTTAGTTTCTTTGTGGGAAATTTCTATTCTAATATTTTCTATTTTCATATGATCCACCACCTATATCAGGATGTCACAAAATGCCCAATTTTTTTGGATATGGGTGTTTTCCTCTATATCTATGTTAGTGAGTGAGAGAATAACTAACTTCTCCCTCTTCCAAAATCTCCCTTTAGTGTTGCAAGATGTGTAGGTGTATCTAAGTTGTAATGGATTAAGGTATAAGGTATGGGACTAAATGGTATATTATGGATCATTTTTTTAGGATAGATTTGTGTATGATATATAACAACTTTTGTCTACAGAACAAACAAGTATTTCTGCTAAAGTGACAATGGATTCAGATTAATGTGTTTATATATCCTATGATGGATTGAGTTATAATTCATGATACATGAGATATAGTGGCTTCAAAATATTATAAATGGTTGCGATACGGGGTTTTAATGAGAAAAATTGGGATACAACATGAGATGACATTAAGGATTTCATATGAATGCATGGGGTACATGTTGAGTTATTGATGGGATGAGAGAAGGAGAAATTTAAAATTGGGGAATAATAATGAAAAACTAGTTGGTAATTAGTTGAAAGGTAAAATTATTATGAATATTTTCACAAACCGTCCTCGGGGCCCGTGCTGTGACTACCCCAAGCCCGCCTTCCATAGGCCAGGGGCCGGAAACTAGCACCAAAGCGTAATTATCGGTAAAAAAGGGAAGGAATTTCCTTTGTAAAGTAAAAAAACACCACAGAGCAAGCAAGAAGAAGTAAAGACTATGTAATAACTAGGTAAAACAGTAAGTACGGAAATGTAAGTGGGCCAGTATACAAACCCAAACTGAAGTAAAGTACAACTGGAAAGGGAAAACACCTACTGAACGTAAAGCCACAGCTTCGAGCCGTCCACTGGAAGTCCCACCTGAAGGGTGGGTAGAGATAGCCTCCACAGCTCCTCCGGTCTAGCCGTCCGCTCCGAGTACGACCCGCCCAGTGATCCACCTCCAGGTACCGACCTACTCCTTGGGCCTCAACCAAGATCAGTGCAGTCCGTCGTCTGCAACCAACACAATGTAGTGCAGGCATAGCACGTGCAGGGGTGAGTATAAGCTACTCAGTAGGGACCCCGAGACTCCCGTAGGTCTGCCAGAATCCACAAAGGTAAGATACAATCACAAAGTAACATCCGACTCTACTTAGGTATATACCCATACATATACCTAAGTCATAAATTCTTGTTCGGCTCCAACATCGGATCTCAAGTACAACCCAGTCCACATAGAAAATCACAACCCGATCCACATATGAAATCACATTCCAATCCACACTGGAAAGCATAACGTAATCCACACAGGATATCAATTCAATCTTATCAAAGATAAGGATTGAAAGATGAGATTCATCTCACACATGTATACTTCTTCATAAGACGATAGAGATGATCAGATGTAGCCACTGATTTATCGAAACCATCAGACCCACATAGGATCGATAGGTACTAACCCCCGCAATGACCCACAATGGATCGATAGGTAACTAACCCCCGCAATGACTCACACAGGATCAGACCCACACAGGATCTATAGGCGCTAGCCCACACAGGACAACCGAGCGTTGACCCACACAGGATCTGACCCACACAGGATCGGTAGCACTGATCCACGTAGGATCGCTGAGTGCTATAGTCGTCGCCGTCGAATCCACGGAGGATTTCTGTACAGTTGTCGTCGTCGTCGCAGTTGTAGCCAACTCTAGGGTTCCCGCACACAGCAAGCTTGTTCGGGAGGGTCCGTTCCACGAGCCGAAGGTCTGATACATCAACTAACACATAGTCCGGAGTTGATGTATCCAAAAGTCCTGTATCGTCAACAGGAACTCAACGTCATAGATGGCGCATCAATCGGACGCCCGGTCTAAGAGTTATTGGCTTTTTTGTCCCAGGGGCCCGGTTGGTTTTTAAGTCAAAACCAACCTGACCGTAATCCAAATCCATCCAAACCTCGAGCAGAGTAAGCCAAAAGGTCCGTCTCACTTAGAGGAATCCATCCAAGTCGACGACACGTCAATCGGACGTCCGGAGCTCATGTTATAAGTGTTTCCGCTCTGAGGGCCTAGTTGGTTTCGTGTACGAACCAACCTGGCCAAACTCAAAGTACTCTGAATCCTTGAGTGTAACATACCAAAACGACCATCTCGATCCAAGGATCTCTATGAAACTAATGGGGCGTCGATTGGAGGTCTGTATCCCAAGTTATGGGCAACAGACTGAAAAAGTCCGGTATTATGGGGTTCGGGCCCGGTCCGACCCGGCCCGGTACCCCCTGGGTCTGTCCGAACCGTGTCAACCCGACCCGGGTCCGGGTCCGGCCCGCTTGGGCATGGCCCGGCCGGCTTACATGGCCCGACCCATCCTGGGTGCGGCCCGACCTGGCGGCCCGGTCTGGCGGACCGGCCAGGACAGCCGGCCCGGCGCTCTGGCACCAGCCAGGGGCTCGGCCGTTCGACCAAGCAGATGGGGGGGGGGGGGCGCCTGCCCCCCATTTTGTAACTGCCACCCCCAATTATGGGGCCACTCAGCTGGCTAGTCGGGGGTTTGTAACCCCCGACTTTTCCCCTGTCCGGCCGGCCAGTTGTTGCCGCCACGGGACCGGCAAGGCGGGGCCCCCTGCTCCGACGCCGGTGGCCTAGATCCGGCTTCCGGTTCCCCTGCTCCGCCACGGATTATGTCACGGACTTAGACCGCCCGATGCGGCACGTCGGCTCCGTGCCCCTCCGCCATGACCCCGCTCCGGCCGCGGTGTTTTTCGGGGTTCTCCGGCGTGGCACAACGATGCTGTGTGTTTGGTTTGTCTTCTACGGTGCAGAGAGACAGCGCCGCGGATTAGTTTGTTTCCAACGGCGCGGTGCGACGGCACCACGCTTCTCTGTCCTTCCTTTACCAAATCTCGTGCGGGGCTTCGGCAACGCGTTGCCTTGCTCGTGCCTCATCAATATCAAACAACCAAATAAGAAGGGAGGCGTGTCGATCGTGTTCGTGTGGTCCGACCTCCTCTCATTATTGCGATACTAGGCGGTTCAATTTGGAAGGAAGAAAATGACGAAAGTAATCATGATATAGAAACGTATAAAACCCCTACCTCATCGAACACGTTGAGCGAGGGTTCGTCCTGGAGATAACCATCGCGAAAGAGGACGTGGCAGAAGGAGTAAGTCACGTCGCTGATCTCCAAGGAATCCGGTGCTCTTCACGTTCTTAGCATTCTTCGTCGAAGAGGAAGAAGTTCTTCAAGCTCCTCAACTTTTCCCCCAAGTCTCACACAACAAGCAAACATCCCCAAAATAAAATAAGTTCATCACTTATTTTATTATCATAACTTAAGCATTTGAATTTAAAACATTCAAAATAAACTCACATAATTAAATAACTTAAGTTATAAAATTAATGGTGAGTTGAAGGAGTTAGAGAATATGAAGGGGTGGGGTTTGTGTGGTCCCCCCCACCCTCATAACCTTCCCTAGGAAGTTGGGTTGTTTCCCCCAACTTCCAACCAATGGTTTTAACCACATAGAAAATAAAAATTGTGGTTAAATTTTTATTTTAACTTCGACAATTTTTATCAACTTCTCTCATGAAAACGCAACTCTGGAAAAGGTGTTCCTAAGCAATTACTGGAATTGAGTATCCATCGGTGCCCTCGGAATTCGATTCCGTGCAATGGTTAACAATTTAGAAAAACACGCTCGTCCGTTCACTGAACATACCCGAGATAAATTTCGGATAGAAATTCCAGGCACACCGGGCCTCGGAATCAAGAGCCTTCAGAAACCGCGTTCTTGTAAAATTCCAAAAAATTTAAGAATAAAGTTTCCTTGAATTTTACGGGTCCTTACATTACTCCCATCTCAGAGATTTACGTCCCCGTAAAGATACATCAAAAACTAGGGAAACAAATGTGGGTACTGTGCGTGCATCTGGGCCTCCCGATCCCAAGTGATCTCCTGGAGGTTCCCATGCTGCCATCTGATGCACACTAGATGAATCGACCATCCATGTAGGACCCGCTACTATCGAATCTTGATCTCCACCGGGACCTCTACAAAAGTGGTCCCATCATCAATGTCCAGCTCCCCATGGTCAATGATATGCGTCAGGTTGTGCACGTATCTCCTCAGTTGAGATACATAGAAGACGTCGTGCACTTGGTGTAACTGAGGTGGTAAAGCCATGCGATAAGACACCTCACCAATCCTGCTAAGGACCTGGGATGGTCCGATGAAGCTTGGAGACAACTTGCCACCTCGGCCAAATCTCTGTATACCACGTCGAGGTGAGACCCGCAAGAAGACGTGGTCGCCATCCTCGAACTCCAGTGCCCTCTGCCTCCTGTCAGCATAAGACTTCTGCCAGCTTTAAACTGTCCTCATCTGCTATTGGGTGATATGGACCTTATCCGTCGTGGCCTGGACAATCTCTAGTCTCACAAGTGCTGACTCCGCAGCTTCTGTCCAGCACAGTGGTGATCTACAAGGTCGGCCGTACAATGCCTCGTATGGTTCCATCCCGATGGTGTAGTGGTAGCTGTTGTTAAACTTGAACTCCAACAAGGGTAAGTGGTCCTCCCAGCTGCGACCAATGTCAAGGATACATGCGCGGAGCAAGTAATCGAGAGTCTGAATGGTCCTCTCCATCTGACCATCTGTATGAGGGTGAAAGCCGGTGCTTCGACATAGCTGCATCCCGAATGTCTCCTGCAACCCATTCCAATGCTGGGAAGTGAAGCTAGCATCTCGATCGGAGATGATAGATGATGTCACACCATGAATCCGTACAATATCTTGAGTGTAGAGACGTCCCATGCTCTCCACTGAGCCCTGCTCTTTGATGGGTAAGAATTGATCCGACTTGGTGAGTCGGTCGACAATCACCCAAATGGAGTCGTGACCTATTGATGTTCGTGGAAGTCCAGTCACGAAGTCCATAGATATCCTTTCCCACATGCACTTCGGTACCTCTAAGGGCTTTACCAATCCTGCCGGTACCTGGTGATCTGCCTTCTCCTGCTGGTAGGTGAGGCATCGAGAAACGAACTATGCCACATCCTTCTTCATGCCCAGCCACCAGTGCTGTCATCTGAGATCCTGGTACTTCTTCGCCACTCTAGGATGTACCGCCAAAGGGGAAGTGCGAAACTCTCACAAAACCTCATCACATAATTCAACTGATACCATGGTACATCCTCTGAAAATGACGTCGTGCTCCCCTCCTACAGAGAAACCATCAGGTTCCTATCCTGAGGATATCTGTGCACGCCACGTCTGACAGTCAGCGTCTCCACGCTATGCCTCTCTGACCCGCTGCAGCAGTGGAGGAGTGACTTTGAGTGATTGAAGGAAGGATGCTCCATCTTTATCCACGAAGGATATCTGCAAAGCGGCTAACTGCTCTGTCGCCTCCCCATGTATCTGAATTCCCATCCTCCTACTGAGAGCATCGGCTACAACGTTCCCCTTTCTAGGAGTATAGACTATCTCAAAGTCATAGTCCTGGAGGAACTCGAGCTATTTCCGCTGTCTCAGGTTCAGGTCCTTCTGCGAGAAGATGTACCTGAGACTCTGGTGGTCAGAATAGACTGTAAAGCAATCTCCTATCAGATAGTGTCTCCACATATTCAGAGTGAAGACCACTACTGCTAACTGCAGGTCATGGGTAGTGTAGTTCTGCTCATGTTGTCTTAACTGTCATGATCCATAGGTGATCACGGCCCGCTCCTGCATCAAGACACACCCAAGTCCAGTCCCTGATGCATCGCAGTAAACCACGTACCCAACTCCCTCCTCCGGAAGCCTCAAGATAGGCACGCTGGTCAATCTCTGTCTCAGATCTTGGAAGCTCTTCTGACATATGTATGACCAAAAAAAGGGTTTCCCCTTCTTTTTCAAAGATAAGAGTGGTGCCGCAACTCTGGAGAAGTCAGGCACAAATCTCTGGTAGTATCCAGCTAGTCCCAAGAAACTCCGCACCTCTATCACACTCCTGGGTGGATCCCAAGCTAGCACTGCCTCGATCTTCGCAGGATCCACCGCAACTCCCGCCTTAGAGATGACATGCCCCATGAAGTGTTCCTAGAAAATCTAGAACTGACACTTCGAGATCTTACCATAAACCTGGTGCTCTTAGAGTGTTTCTAGTATAACCCGCAAGTGGTAGGCGTGCTCCTCCTCAGTCGTCGAGTATATAAAAATGTTGTCGAAGAAGACCATGACAAATCAATCAAGGTATGGCTGAAAGATCCTGTTCATGAGGGCCATGAACACTGCTGGAGCATTAGTTACGCCGAATGGCATAACCAAGAACTCATAGTGGACATACCGGCATCTGAAGGCCGTCTTCTGCACATCCTCATCCAGAACTCTAAGCAGATGATAGCCTGACCTGAGGTCTATCTTCGAGAACCACCGTGCTCTCTTGAGATGATCGAAGAGGTCATCAATCCTTAGTAGCAGATACTTGTTCCTCACTTTCACCTGGTTCAGGCGACGATAGTCGACACAAAGTCGCAAGCTTCCGTCCGCCTTCTTGGAGAACAATATCGGGGAAGCCCATGGGGAAACACTGGGTCGGATGAATGCCTTGCCCTGAAAGTCCTCCAACTATACCTGTAGCTCTCGAAGCTCAGTGGGGGACATCCGATGTGCTGGGGTGGATACGAGGGCTATCCCGGGGTACAGGTCAATATAAAAGTCTACCTCTCTGCGAGGAGGTAGTCTTGGAACGTCGTCGGGAAAAATGTCTGCATACTGATCCACCACAGTAGGAAAACCAGGACTCCGCACGTCAACTGCTCCTAGGATGAGGCTAGCCAACTGATGAGTGATGGGCTGTTCACTCCTCTTTGTGAGTCCATTCAGTGCTGCGAAGGCTCCCTTCTCACCGGTGAAGGTGAACCTGCTCTCTTTGGTGCGTACACATCACACCTTGCGCCAAATACAGTCGATTTGAGCATGGAATATAGATAACAAATCCATGCCCAGGATGACGTCTTAAGGCCTCGATGCTTCTACATGAAGATACCAACTGAAGCTATCGCCTCCTAGAGTAAACTCACACTGCCGGCACCAGTGCGTAATATTTGAGTCTGCTCCCGTAGGAGTCTGTAGCCATAATGATCGAGCCAACAGCTCTGTCAGAATCTCTGAAATCCAAACAAGGGCAGCAGCTATGAATGAATGACTTGTTCTTGTGTCTATAAGAACTGAAGAAAGGGTGAAATAGACACAGATAGTACCTAGAATCATATCAGGTGCGCCGTGGTAGTAGGCCTCCACTGCATGGAGTTGTGCTTGTCTCTTCCCGCCAGCTCCCTGTGTTCGCGGTGGACATCCTGGTGGTGGTGGTGGTTGAACATCAAAGAGTCGCCCACCACCTGCTGCTTGGTCAGCTCCTCTACCTCGATCTTCTTCTCCCTACGGACCGCCACGGTTGACCCTCTGCCTATACCTGGGTGGTCCCTCAACCGTCTGCTGCTCCTCAGCATGGAGGGTCGGGCAATCACGAGCCATGTGACCCTGCCCGCCGCATGCGTAGCACTGTCTGCCTCTCGAAAGACTGGCTCCGCGTTGTGTGCACCACACTGATGAGCCAGTGCCCTGAGGTCATCTTCCTGAGGGTCTGATCTGCCTAGACCCACGATTCATCCGTCGATTGCCTCCTGCAGAAGACTCTGCTACGTGACGCCCCGCGGTAGGTCTCGCCACTGATGTAGGCTCAACAAGGAAGCTCTCAATCAGAAGGGATCAATCCAGTACCCCTGCCTATGTCGGAATGCTGAGGGAGATCAGCGATGCCGTGATCTTGTGCCTCAATCCCTGCTCGAAGGTCCGGGCCCAGAAGAATGGGTCTCGTACCATGTTTGTCAAGTAGCGTGAGAGGTCGGTAAATCGCACCGAGTACTGGGTGACCGTTAGGCTTCCCGACCGCAGCTGTAGAAGCTCCTGGATGCACACTGCATGAAGGGTGGCTGGGAAGAACTCCGAGCAGAAGATTCTCTCAATGTCCGTGTAGAAATGAGATGCCTCGTCGTGAACCTGGAGCATCATGCTCCACCATCTTCCTGCTGCCACGTGCAGTAGGCTCGCTGCGAGGATCACCATGAGGTCTGCTGGTGTCCTCACTAACCTGAAAACCCATACAACTGCCTCCAGCCAATCCTCGGCTACCTGAGGGTCCGTATCCCCACGGAACCTGGGTGGTCACTGATGCTGAAACTCATGCAGTGCACTAAGGCGATGTCCATCGTCAGCGGTTGGGGATGGTGGCATCGGTGGCTCGGTGGGGAGAGGTACTGCAGGTGCCTCTGTTGTCAAAGGGCCCTGTACCGAGGCCTTGTCGCTCAGTGGCCTGTCGTCACAGACAACTATCAGAACCCTAGTTGGCTGTCGTCATGGGGCCATCCTAAAAATAGGCAGGTGCGCCATGGTCAGAATAGTATACCTGGTGAGCTGACACAAAGTAATCACAAAGAAAACTTCAAACACACATGCAATCAATATTATCGTGCATTAAGTCGGAAATCAGAAGTCAGGGTCTTGGTGTACAGATACGTCGGCCGCTGCACCAACACTGGACTACCTGGACTGATAACCATACTCAATATTCTTAACACTATTTCTTCACATAGAAGAATGTTCAGAGTCCTGAGTTCTTCGGTATAACCAAACTCCTCTGATACCAATTTGTCACGACCCATCCTCGAGGCCCGTGCCATGACTACCCCAATCTCGCCTTCCAGAGGCCAGGAGCTGGCAACTAGCACCAAGGCATAATTCCCTATAAAAAAGGGAAGGAATTGCGTTTGTAAAGTAAAAAAACACCATAGAGAAAGATAGAAGAAGTGAACACTAAGTAATAACTGGGTACAACAGTATGTGCAGAAAAGTAAGTTGGCCAGTATACAAACCCAAACTGAAGTAAAGTACAACTGGAAAGGGAAAATAGAAACTAAAATTAAAGCCATAGCCTCGAGCCATCCACTGGATGTCCCACCTGAAGGGTGGGTACAGATAGCCTCCCAGCTCCTTGGGTCCAGCCATCTGCTCTGAGTACAACCTGCCCAGTGATCCACCTCCGGGTACCGACCTGCTCCTCGTGCCTCAACCATGATCAACACTGTCCGTCGTCTGCAACCAACACAACATAGTGCGGGCATAGCCCGTGCAGGGGTGAGTATATGCTACTCAGTAGGGACCCTGAGACTCCCGTAGGTCTGCCAGAATCCACAAATGATAATCCACAAAGGAAAGATACAATCACGAAGTAACATCTGACTCTACTTAGGTATATGCCCATTCAAATACCTAAGTCATCAAATCTTGTTCGTCTCCAACATCAGAGCTCAAGTAAAACCCAGTCCACATAGGATATCACAACCTGATCCACACACGAAATCACATTCCAATCCACACAGGAAAGCATAACATAATCCACACAGGATATCAAGTCAATCTTATCGAAGATATGGATTGAAATTTAAGATTTAGCTCACACAGGTATACTTCATCGTAAGACGATAGAGATGATCAAATGTACCCACTGATTCATATAAACTGTCGAACCCGCACATGATTGATTGGTACTAACCCCCGCAATGACCCAAAAAGGATCGATAGGTAACTAACCCCCGCAATGACCCACATAGGATCAGACCCACACAGGATCTGTAGGCGCTGGCCCACACATGACTACTGAGCGCTGACCCACAGAGAATATGACCCACACAGGATTGGTACCACTGATCCACATAGGATCGATGAGTGTTGTAGTCTTCGCCGTCGAATCCATGGAGGATTTCTGTATAGTCGTCGTCGTTGTCGCAACCAGCTCTCGGGTTCCCGCACACAGCAAGCTCGTTCGGGATGGTCCGCTCCATGAGCCGAAGGGATGATACATCAACTGACACATAGTTTGGATTTTATGTATCCAAAAGTTCTGTATCATCAATAAGAACTCAACTTCACAGACGGTGCATCAATCAGACGCTCGGTCTGAGAGTTATTGGCATTTTCGTCCCAGGGGCCCGGTAGGTTTTTAAGTCATAACCAACCCGACCGTACTCCAACTGCATCCAAACCTCGAGAGGAGTAAGCCAAAAGGTCTATCTCACTTAGAGAAATCCATCCAAGTCGATGGCATGTCAATCAGATATCCAGAGCTCAAGTTATAAGTGTTTCCACTCTGAGGGCCCGGTTGGTTTCGTGTACGAACCAGCCTGGCCGAACTCAAAGTACTCTGAAACCTTGAGTGTAATATACCAAAACGACCGTACCCATCAAAGGATCGCTACAAAATTGACGGTGCATCGATCTAAGGTCTATATCCCATGTTATGGGCAACAGAATGAAAAAGTCTGGTATTAGGGGGTTTGGGCCCTGTCCGACCCGGCCCGGTACCCCCTCGGTCGGCCCGAACTGGGTTGACCCGACCCGGGTCCGTGTCCGGCCCGCTTGGTCGTGGCCTGACCCGGTCTGGCGGACCGGCCAGGGTAGCCGGCCTGGCGCGCTGGCGCCAGCCAGGGGCTCGGGTGTTCGGCCGAGCGGATGAGGGGGGGTGGGGGGGGTGCCTGCCCGCCGTTTTGTAATCACGGCCCCCAATTATATGGCTGCTCACCTAGCCAGCCGGGGGTTTGTAAGCCCCGGATTTTCCCCTGTCTGGCCGGCCGGCTGTTGCCGCCACGGGACCGGAAAGGCCGGTCCCCCTGCTCCAACGCCGGCGGCCCAGATCCGGCCTCTGGTTCCCATGCTCAAACGCAGCTTATGCCGCGGCCTTGGACCGTCCGACGCAGCGCGACGACACTGAGCCCCTCCGTCGCCGCCCCGCTCCAGCCATGGTGTTTTTCGGGGTTCTCTGGCGCGACGTGACGGTGCTGCGTCTTTGGTTCGTCTTCTACGGCATGGCGCGACGGTGCCGCGGATTAGTTTGTTTCTAACGGCATAGTGCGATGGCGCCGCGCTTCTCCGTCGTTCCTTTAACATATCCTACGCGGTGCTTCGGCACCGCGTGGCCTTTCTTGTTCCACATAAATATCAAACAACCAAATAATAAGGGAGGAGTGTTGGCCGTGTTCGTGGGGTCCGACATCCTCCCATTATTGCGATAACACGTTGTTAAATTTGGAAGGAAGAAAATGACAGAAATAATCACGAAATAGAAATGCATAAAACCCATACCTCGTCGAACACGTTGATTGAGGGTTCGTCGTGGAGATAACCATTGCGGATGAAGACATCACGGAAGGAGGAAGTCACATCGCCGATCTCCAAGGAATACGGTGCTCTTCACGTTTTTAGCGTTCTTCGTCGAAGAGGAAGAAGTTCTTTAAGCTCCTCAACAGTTCTCCAAAGTCTCACACAACAAGCAAACATCCCCAAAATAAAATAAGTTCATCAGTTATTTTATTATCATAACTTAAGCATTTGAATTTCAAACATTCAAAAAAAAACTCACTTATTTAAATAACTTAAGTTATCAAATTAATGGTGAGTTGAAGGAGTTAGAGAATATGAAGGGGTGGGGTTCGTGTGGGCCGCACCACCCTCATAACCTTTCTTGGGAAGTTGGGTGGTTTCCCCCAACTTCCACCCAAAGGTTTTAACCACTTAGAAAAGAAAAATTGTGGTTAAATTTTCATTTTAACTTCCACACTTTTTATCAACTTCTCTCATGAAAATGCAACTCCGGAAAAGGTGTTCCTAAGCAAATACTGGCGATGTGAATCCATCGATGCCCGCCGAATTTGATTTCGAGCACTAGTTCAAAAGTTAGAAAAACCTTCTTGTTCGTTGACTGAACGTACCGAAGATAAACTTCAAATAGAAATTCCAAGCACACCGGGCCTCAGAATCGAGTGCTGTCAGAAACCGCGTTCTTGTAAAATTTCAAATAAAATTAAGAAAAACATTTCCTTGAATTTTACGGGTCTTTAAAATATAATTTGATATGTATATTACTAACTTCTATGAATTAAATTATGTGTGAGATTTAGTGAGGATTAAATATAGTTTAACCTCTATAAATAAAGGGTTGGATTAATTTTTCCCTTCCACGAGCTTTTGTATAATTCATTCACACTTTCATGAGATATTTCAGGGATGATCCATCTCAGTATATTTGTATGATCACCCATATATATAATAACAATTTTCCATATTCATAGATTCTTTTTAGATATAATGTATGAAATTTCAAGCTCAGTGAGTTATTCAGGAGACATTAGAATTTGGAAGTGACTTCCTAAGATTTGTTTTAATTCTCATTTGTTTCCTATTTTATATTTCAATACATTCATGTATGGGGTTTTATATTAATAATGATATAGATTTCTTTGGTGGATCTCATCGTATCTCTTAAAATTAAATTTATATATAGATTATAAGGCCTACTATTAATTCACGTTATATCCTTAGTAAAAATAATTATCCAAGGGGATGTTGGAGGAGGGTTTCAATGTTTAAATCATTATTATTTACTAGACCTAGAGGGGTATTAGTGGAAGGGGTTATGAAAGAGTGGTATCTAATGTGTTGGTTGAGAGATAGAGTGAGTATTGTAGATAATCACTTCTGATTATTTCACTAGTTGTTAGTGAAACATTATTATCTGGACATATAATTTGATGTAGGAAAGTGAGAATTGCTAGGTAACATTTGTTTAGATCCCCCTGTGATTTGACACAAGGACTATTATTTTAACTGAATATATTATGTCAAGTGATGCTACTTGGTGGTTAAATACCTCAGTTAGGATCATGTATCATGAATAAATGATCCCATGTTTTAATTTGGAAGAAAATTAAAAAGCCGTTAACCATTTTTAATTTAACATAAATATGACATATATTTGCATTAATAGTCCATAAAATTTATTATTTTACATGAATGTATCTAGTTGAATATCCCAATCCAGTCCATAATTATGATCTCTACCAGGATATACCAAGTGATTGTAGAAAAGTGATGGTGGAAAATTATCACACTTAGAGGAGGACACACTAAGAGATTCAATGCTAGAGTATATAGAAGAATAAGGGATCTATTTTATACCAAAATACCAAGGTTTGGTTTGATGAGGTAGATATCGCTTTCATATTTAAATATATTTAGAAAGAGCATGATGTTTCATTATTATTGATGATGATGATGAATGGGGATACTATATATTGATGGTTATTAATCATTGGGGATCATGAAGTTTAATTTTTTTTAACATAGATGTTTTGTGATACTTTTTTTGATATTATAATTCATTGAACATGAATGTGACTTGTCGGGTGGAGATTATTACTCTCATTTAGGTGATTTACTTTATGAAAGAGTTCTATATCTTGTATGAAAGCATATTATTTTATACATAAAACCTTACTTCATATGAGGATTCTAGGTTAAGAAATGTTTATGTTGATTTTTATCTAGAGATCTTGTATCTGGTTAGCCAATTATTGTTTCTAAAATATCACAAGGTATTAGTTAAAAAAGTGGTTATAAAGATTCTTCCAAATAACAGTAGATCATTATAAGAGGTGAGTGAGAATGAATCTCCATACAATAATGATTTGATATATATTCTTAGTTTCCATGATCATAGAATGTTCAGTTAGAGGGGAGATGGTTCCATCCCTCTTTAGATTCTTAGTTTCCATGATTTTTGTATTATTATTATTATTACGGAGAACAGTTCCACTGAAATATTGAGATCTCTACCTTCCTTTTTGTAGTCGACATGGAGCTATATGACATTTTTATGAATATCTAATAAAACTATTTCATTCAAGGTAGAAACGGTTGATGAGTGATCTATAAATTGATTAGTATAGAGGGAATAATATATATAGAGATTATCCATGTTATTATCTTTTTCCATTGTGAAAAAGAAGAGATAAAAACTATAGAGGTAGTTTCCATCATGGCCTAAGGGATATAGATCCCATTATAGTTCAATTAATTACTTATATTTTAAAATTCTATGTGAGCCAAATTTAATTTGAGGTATCATATGCATGTATTCTATATGTTTGTTCACCTTTTTTTATTCAAGGGTTACACACTCCATCATTGGAGCCACACTTTTTCATTCTTCAGGACTTGTTCTTGAGAGACATCAAGTTATTTTGGATTTGAAAATTCTTGTAATAGGTCAGGATATATTATAAGTTGTTTTTAGATATTGTGAGATGATTATAGGGAAATAACACTCTTATGAATATTTCCTATAATAATTGATATTTAATTATAGTACGTAATATTTTATTTTTAAATAACCTATAATATAATGCACATATCTTTATTCAAGAATGTGATTAAAATATAAATTCTTAAATTTCATAAATTTAATTTGGTAAAAATTAAATGATTTCTAAAATCATCATATTAAAATTAACTGTAGATTTTTTTTGGGATTTGGATGAAAGATTAAATTTTTTGTGAATAGATAAAAATATAGTTTTTATAGAAAACAGTATTTTCCATTCAAGAATTTATAATGTCCCATTGTTTGATGAATAAATTTTAAAATTAAATTAGATAATTTTTATTATATATTATATAACTAATATTATTGGAAATGAATTTACACATAATTTTGGTATAGAATATTTTTTATACTAAAAAATACATTTTTTGAGAAAACCATTTTTCATCATATTTTTTGTAATATATATTATAAGTAACTTGTACCACTCCTAGATGTTGAATCATATAAAATTTATTCCTAAATTTTGATCGTTATAATTAATATTATTTAATAATTTCAACTTAAATTATTGTCATAATGAATAGTAATCGTGGTAAAATTTACCATATTGTGTAAGAGTAAAATCGGTAATAAGTGTAAAATATAAATCTTTAAGGATTGAAGATAATAGATAAATTGATTAAAACTCATTGTTCTTCTTTATTTATACCATAAAATTATCATATTTGAATATATCTCATTTTGGAACCATTTGTATTTAATAATATATTAATATATTTTACTCTTTTGAAAAACATCTCGTTGTGTCCTAACGGTCACTTATAAAAGGACACCACATATCCTCTATTCCTTACAACTCAATAACCTTGAATTTCATCTAAAAACTAACCAAATAAATATTTTACATCCTTACACACATATTATAGTTATATTTTTCTATAAAATACCATCTCAATAATTATTTAGACTTAAACCTAAGAAAGTAGTTCAAAGAATATTTATCATTCTTAACTTACTCCTAGACCATCTTAAAATAGAATATAAAATTAATGTTATAATAACATTAGTATTTTAAATATACTAATAATTTATTATTCCAATGTAATAACCCTTATTTACCTCCTTTCCATCCTATGGAAAATGACAATATCACTCGTGTCTACGTATGGGTTACCAACTCCATATGGATGTGTAATTCATTTTTCATTACCAATTTACTTGGATGGTTATAAATGTGGAACCAATGAATATATATGATATTAATAAAATAATTATGATTGTTTAAATATAATATTTCATTTACCTTTATACCATTCTACCGGTTAGAAAATGGTTATATTGCTCATGCATACAAGTGTAGTACCACCTCCATGAAGCGATGTGATTAATTTTTTATTTCCACATTTCATGGATGAATATTAATATGAATATAATGAATATAATATATATATATATATATATTATTTACATCATGATTAATATTCTACAAATAATGGAACCTGGATCAATATGTGAGGTCCAAAATTAGCAAACTGAAACATATATGAAATATGAAACTATTAACAATTGGAAATGATGATTTTAATTAACAATTACTAATAAATTGGTGTTGAAATAGTATAAATAGATAATATATGATATTATAAGTATTTATATAGTTATTTTATGTAATAATAATAAATGAAAATTTATTATAAAAGAGGTTAATTGTACTTATGAACAAGTTTGAACATGATGTAAGGGTTTCTTTTACAATGTCATCCATATTCAGGATTGTTTTTATTTCAATTTTAATTAGAAGATTTATTTGATATTTATATTATAAATATAATATATTTTAAACTCTTCTAGATATGTTTTGGTTTTGTCATGTATATACTCTATTTAATCTTATATGAATCTTATAATTTCACAAATAATGTTTTAAATGAAAAATGATATTGATTTAGAATTTGATCGAAAATATTTTCATTCCATATCCATATTTTCATTAAATTATTTTCAGGAATTTTATTATATTATTAAATTATTTATTTATGTCATTTAATCAATTGTTTGACTTCATATATAATGGTATTAAAATGAATCTTTTTATCATTTTCTAAATGAAGCACTTCTTACGGATGGTGTGAAGAAAATAATTGTTTTAGCGGTTACCACATGAATGTATTTTATTTACGTAATGAACATTATTTGATTTATACAATAATTTAAATGTTTATATAGTTATTTTAAAAGATAATTATTTTACTAATATTCTAGAGATTTCATTATTTATTGAATGCTATTTTAAATTGAAATGGGTATTTACCTCAAGAATCATTACAATGATAACATAATATAATTTTCATCAATTTAAAAATATTTTTATGAATATTTTGACTTAATTGGTATATAATATATTGACACCATCAACAATATTACTATGGAATAAATATAATAATGTTGTTATATTTTTTTATTATGTAAAATAACATTTCATATGCAAGTTTTACACTATGAATTTTTATATTGATTACGTATTAATGTTTTTCACTTTATTAGACAAACGATACTTTTGGACTTAGAATGTGATGGGTGAGTCTCTCTATAACCCCTCGATGAATCAGTATGTCTTATTAAATAAAATTTTTTTCGTATTTGGGGAACTCCTTTCCTATTTACAATTGATTTATTAGAACTATGAGACTATGATGTATAAAATTATAGATTCTATCATTGTGAGAATATTATTTATTATATAGGAGAATATTTATGTTTTTATTCCACCCATTAATATAATATAATTTTATGATATATTCTATATAGAATATTTGATTAGATTATTTATCTTTATTACCTTATTTTTGCCTTTTTATTATGTGATATATTCGATTATACATTATTCCACACTAAGCATCCAAATTCTTCATATTTTATGTTTTTATTTCAAAAGGATAATACAAACAGGTCTATAAAGGTAATTAGGTATGAAATAGAATAAATAATAAATTTATCACATTATTTTGATGTTGCATTTCATGCTTTTAGATTTAATGTAATAATTATATGCAGATCTAGATTCCCAATACTACCATACTATGAGATCATCTGGGATGTTATCGTATACATATTTATCTAATTTAATATAATATCCACCAGCTATGGGTTACTAAAGTTAGGGTATTTCAGTTGGCATCAAAGGAAGTTTAGTACAACCCTTTGGTACTAGATTTTGGAAAACATAGATTAGGTAACATATCCGAATGATAGACACTGAGGATAAGACTTAGTATGGGATAATATAATGTTTTTTTGGTAAATTAGTGATTTTATGGTTTTAAAAAAACCAATGTATGGATACATGAATGTAGTTACGACTATGGTTTAGATACACCAATGGTTAATAACACCAAATGTGGAAGATTGTGTATCAAATCGATTTCCATTGGTTCATGATGAGTGGGATTAAGACTAATAACAAAGCTAGAGACTCCAAAGGGATAAGTATTGGTTGATTTAAAAACTATTTATATACCATTATAAAATATTTGATAATAACAACTCTGATTTGAGGAAAGCACCCTAGATACCAATATTATGATTCTGAGATTATATATGTATAAGTTTTTAATTTATGTTAATTTTTACACCTAATTAAAAATCATATAATGTGATTTAAAATATTTAATGTTATGTGTTAATTTAGAATATTTCATTTTTTAGAAATGGTTCTTAGTATAAGTAATGAAAACTATATTGATTCACATAATCTGTGTAGAGATTTCCCTCATGGGAAAGGAAATGAAGACATAGTTGGAGCTGAATATGGAGATAAAAAAATTATAACTATAAGAGGGTAGTTAATAGTGGATATGGAAAATAACCTTTTCCAAATAGATCAATCTATTATCCCCAACATGATGCAACAATGTTGGAATATTTCATGTGTCTGGTACCTTAATCATTTAATGAGACTATAAATCCATTAGTATCTAAGAAATGCATGAATTACTTATAGAATATATTTAATGTTTTGGAAATAAGTGAGAGAGAAAATATTGTCATGATATATAGTCATAAAAAGGATTTTTTGATCAATAGTTGTCTTCGATCTAGAACACTATGAATTTAGAAGAAATCATTAGCGTTATATGGAAGAAATTCAAGGAGGTATTCTTTGAAAAATAATTTTTTCATGATTAGATAGGTTATATGGGAAATAAATTTATTAATATATGGGAAAATTGAGGAAAAAATTCTATTGAATATAAATTCAACATTATAAGGTAAACAACTCAGGTTTTAGACCATGTATAGATTCCCTAGAATAATATTGATCATTTCTTAGATGTGATAAAGACTATCCTTTAAAGGGAAGTAGTCATATATATTTTTTTGTCATATATGATGATATTATATTATATTTAATCAAGATAAATAATTAATTCTATAAGTATTATTTTGTCCATGGAAAATAAGAAAAGAGAGGGTGACTGAGCAGTCCATAAAAGAAACTACAAAAAAAGCATAGAAGGTATGGGGGTAATTTTCAACATGTAAAATTTTTTAATGAAAAATAATAGAACATTTTTACTGGGAATATGAGTTTTCTTCATGTTTTGGGTTAAGTTCTACCAAAATCGTGATTTCATAGGAAAGAATGATGTTGTCAATGTTTAATGCTACATGTTTAAAAAAATGCGGCATTATGAGAATGAATTCTAAAATAATAAAGGGAATTTACCCTAGAAAAGGCCAAATGATTATGGCCCATCATATGAGATAACAACAGATGAGGATAACCCCCCAATGATGGTTGAGATGATACATTGATCATAGACTAAAATTTATAAAAAACTTTATCTAATTATTTTTCTTTTAACTATATAATTTCTTTCATATTTTTGAAGAAAATTAAGAATTTCATTACCAAATTATGATGGGAATTATCAACCAATAATCCCATGGAAATCTTAATACAATAATGATATGTCAAATAGTTTCCATTATGACACATAGACATTTCCAATTATCAAAATGGATTATTATACATATGGTTGACTTTGATATTGTCCTTAATATGGGATGGATTTTAAATTATTATTTAAATATTTATTTCATGGGGACGAGATTACAATTTTATGGAGATATGGAATCCCTTATCATTAGAGGATGGGATATATCATCAGAATCTTGTCTGAATCCACATATAGTAGATTTGTTTAATGGTATTATTTACCAATAATAGTAAATAAAACCTACAAATGGAAAACATATCCTTAGAATATAATATGTATATATTCTGTAGGATCACATTTCTCAATTTCATAAAGAACTACATGGAAACCCAACTGAGCATGATGTTGATATTTCCATTAATATCACCCCTAAGGAGGAACCTATATTTAAGACTCCATATATAATGATTGTTGTGTAATTAGTAGAACTAAAGAAACAACTATTGGAGTTATGCGGTTTGGGATTTATAATACCAAAAGTTTCATCATGTGGAGCCCTTGATGTTTTGGTTATAATTAATGATGTGTATATGAGGTTTTTCATTGATTATAAATAAATAAATGCCAATAATAATAAAAATGTTTATTGTTATCTACATTGATGAATTATTTGATCAATTTGAAGGAGATCAATATTTTTTACAATTTATCTCCATTCTAGGTATCATAAACTATAAGTAAATAAAGAGGATATTCCAAGGTCAATATTTTTAAAAAGGTATGTACATTATGTATTTTTGTTAATTCCAGTTTTGTTGACTAGTTCAACCTTTTTTATGGATTTTATGAACAATTAATTCAAGGATTTCCTCGATAATTTCATTATGTTTTTTGTGAATTATATCATTATATAATCTAAAATCTATGATCATTATTAAATTCATTTGAAAAATATTCTTTAAAGAAATTGTCAGAATTAGTTATAGATAAAATTTATAAAATGTGAATTCTACCTTCATGAAGTTTCTTTTCTTGGACATAGAGTCTCTAAGTATTGAAAATTATTTGATCATTCAAATACATAGGTTGTGATTTAATGACCAAAACAATTAATCAAGGGATGCATTTTCCTTGGATTAACAAGTATCTACTGATTATTTTTTAAAACATTTTCTCTATTATATAACTCATTAACTAAGTAGACCTGAAAAGAGGTTATGTTCATATTCAGAAAAATTTATGGAATGATTTAAATAATAAAATAAGAGATTTTCTAATTCAAAATTTTTGTAATTATCATCTTGAATGGATGAATTTGTGATATTATGTGATGCATTAAAGAAAGGGAATGAATGTTTCCTCACGAATAATGATATATTTTCCCAAACAACATGGAATTTATTGATTCCTAAATATAATTATCTAACTCATGATACTGAGTTAGAATTTGTAATAGTTTCATTGAAGATATGGTGGAATGAACATTATGGTGAAATTTTCAAAATAATTAAGAATCCAAAAATTATGAATTACATACTCCCAAAGAAAGAGCTCAACCTAAGGAAAAGGATATGGTTAGAACTACTCAAATATTATGATTTCCCAATACACTACCACAATAGGAAGAAAAATTAGGTGGTCGATGGGTTGATTAAGAAATATGATGGGGTTTTTAACTAAAATGATGATAGAAAAAAATCCTATAATCCTTGATTTAGTAATATTAGATATGGGAATCATTATGGAATAGGAAACATCATATATATTACAAATTATTGTCATACCTTCCTTATAAGAGAAAATACAAATGTTCTCAGATTTTTGATGAAAATATTTAGAAGAAAATAAAAGTTTTAAATTATGAGATTTTAAACTAATTAATGTACAAAGATGATATTTTGAAATTAGAAAATAATCTATTTGTTCTATCAGTGTGATAGATAAAAGGAGAATAATTAGATGAATCTCATAGCTTAGATATCACTATTCACCCTAGTAGCAATAAAATGTATTCAAAATTGAAGCATAATTCTTGGTTAGATAAAATGAAAAATGAAATCAAGGGATATATATAAATATTTTTTGGTTTTCTATTGATAAAGGATAATATTGAACATATTAAATGAGTTTAAAAACCCATACCTAATCTAGTGTTGAATGAGATGATATTAAAAATGAATTTTTCCCTGGATTTCAATAGACTCCTAGAAAGAATAATTCCCATTGGGTTACTGTTTATCACCTTAGAAAGTCCATCACTTTCCTCCCTATAAGGGAAGATCCACCTCCTGAGTACCTCATGTGACTATATATTAATAAATTTTTGAGACTTCACGGTGCACCTTAATTAATTATATTTTATTATGATATAAAATTTAAATGTAAATTCTAGAAGAGACTTCAGAGGGATATTAACATCAACCAATGTTTGGGGACTACCTATCACCCTCAAACCGATGTGATGTGTGAAAGGTATATTCCAACATTAAAAATTATATTTTGGTCTTGATAGATTCACATTAATGTTATGGGGGATCAATATTTAACTTTGGAGAAATTTTTATTTAATAATATATTCTATTCAAGAATTCTAATGAAACCATTTAAGGCATTGTATAGAAAGAGTTGGGAGTTTCACTCAAGCGTATCTTCATAATTTTCCAAAAGAAAGAGTTTCCCTCAAGATTTATTATGGTGATTTTGATCTTATATTGAGTTGTGAATTGATATATTTTGGAGGTTATATCACTTATGGGACCCAATGTTATTACCTTATAAATGTAACTACACCACTCATGTTCTCATGTTTTTGGAAATTTTTTCTTCTTTGAAGATTCAAAAGAAATATCACATTATAGAAAAATTTGTGGTCTTAAAAATAATAATAATAATAATTACATATTTTCTAAGAAATATTTAAATTTATCAAAATAAAAATTTATTTAATTATCATAGAAGTATTAATTCAATTTTACTATACACCCAGGAAAGGGAATGTTGTGGTTGATATCTTGAGTAGGGAGTCATGCAATGATGTTATGAAAAAGTATATTTATTTTTATATAGTGATGGAGGAGATTTATACAATTCATGTTTATATGGGATAATTGTATTGTACATGGTGATTTTAATAGATGATATTGAATTCATCCTTGGTGCAGTGGGTGGAGGAGTCTTAGATGGGGGAATCTAAGGTGGAGTTCTAGTGAGATTTGATTGTTTGTATACATTTTTATTGAGGGATAGAATATTGATGCTATATATATCAGGTGTGGTTTAATATGAGGTGAATCATTTGTTCCACCCTGAAATACAATGTTCACACATGATGGTACTTCATGGTGTGGCTAAGATGTATCATTACTCTCATAGTTAGTTTTGGTTATTTTTAATAAAGAAATCAGTTTCTAAGTATGTGTCTCAATGTTTGGGGTGCTAGAGGGGTAAGGATGAGAACCACATTTCTAATTGGTTTCTTAAACCAGTTGATGTTCCTTGTTTATAGTGGAATGAAATTTAGATTAACTACATCACCATTTTTCATTTATTCCAATGAGGATATGATGATATATAGTGGATAATAAATTACATGTTAAATTATAAAAAATTCTTAGAAATAATGGATTCATTCTCAATGAATATTTTATCATGAAAGTGTCCATAAGAGGTGTACAATAATCTCTATTTATGATCCCAGATTCACCTATAGAATTTTGGAAGGTCTCCATTTTGTTTTTTATATTACTTTTCCTTTAAAAATCTTTTCATCTAAAAAATTATAGTCAGAGAGAGTGGACTATACAAACTCTAGAGAACATGATGCATGCATGAATTATGAGTTGTTGAGGTTTTAATGTGAGGTACCTACCATTGAAAGAGTTTTCTTACAACAACAGTTTTCAATAAACTATTATGTTCATGAAATTAAATTTTTATTGTTGGTAGAGATCATTTAATATGAGAGTACAATTTCTCCCCAATATCTTGGACCTTTGGATGTTTTAGAACTTGTTGGAGCTATTGTGAATTTGCTAAAACACCCCCATAGACTCTCAAGATTCATGATGTCTTCCATGTGTTGCAACTTCACTGATATCTTCATGAATCATCCATGTCATTTATTAGGGTGATCTAGAGGTTAAATATGATGCGACCTTTGAGTAATGGCATATTAAGATTCATGACCATCAGGAGAATGTTTTATATAGGCATTATCATCGCTTGGTTCATGTAATTTTGTGATATAGTGGCTCTGAGGAGAATAATTGGGAGAATGATTCATAGATGCACACATAATATCCAGAGTTGTATGGTTTTTGACCTTTATTTGGAATTTTTGAATGATTTTTCATTCATTATGAGACAATGACTACTCATTGTTGTTTCTGAACCTTGTTCCTTTAATTTGACAACTATTTTTTTGATATTACACGATCATTTCTAGTTATCTTGGGTGGTGTGCTTTTAATACCATTTCATTATATTGTGGTTTTTTGTTTAATTATAAAGGATGGGAATTATTTTTTACATATATGATGAATGGGACAAGTTTTTATTGAGCCATTACATTTTGTGTTTTTTGGTATTCGATGTCTTTGGGAGGAAGTTATAATAGTGGAAGTGGTTTTGAGCTAAAATTTCAACTAAAAGAAAAGTCTTGTAGCTTGAGATTATATATTGTGGAAAGTTGTTTCTTTTAAAATTTGATAATGGAATGTATATTCTCCATATGACATGGAGTCTTAGTATAATGGTTTTGGTGACTCTTACTCTTGGTAGGTTCCTACTATACAGATATTGGTTGTCTTGTGGATCTCAAGGGGTCGGGTTTCTTTGTCTCTATCAATTAGAGGGTACTAATGACACGATGAATTGGTTATTCTACAAAATTTCCTTGAGTTTGTAGGATTATAGGTAATATTTAACATAGATGACATCATGAAATATGGAAGGAATTTTTAAGGGGCTCCTTTGTAGTTTAAGCTCCTGTTATGCATCTTTATTTTAGAGAAATTTCTATACACTATGTCATGGAAATGGGTATTGTGATCTGAACAATTTGGAATAAATCGTGTATACATTTATAAACTTTGATGAATTCATCATCTATTTATCCATACGATTTTAATCATAGTAACATTTAGGGGAATGTTTAGTTATTTAAAATAAAATTACTCTTCTCTTTATACCATTATTATAGAGATCATTAACTGGTGATTCGAGTTGAGTTTTACCTTTTATCAATTGTTTTGTCTCTCTCCCATTCACTCTCTCCATGATATGGTAGATTATTTCCTTTAGTTATAGTGGGGTTTATATTAGTGTTTATTGGAAAATATTTTGTGGGTTTTGTATAGGCCTCAAGTGTTCGGTATGGGAGAAAGTAGTTGGAGATCTATACATGGCATTCTACTCTCACCCAATGAATGCTTAAATTTTCATCTCGAGATAGAGTATTTGTGTCTTATCCTTTTACATTGTGCATTTTTTTAATTTATCACACATTAGTTTCTTAGGATAATGGTGTAATTTAACCTAATTAAGATAATAATTGAAATTAATAATGAATCGGAACGGTTTTTTTATAACAGAAGTGATTTTTTGTTAATGATACATCTTGATATTTTAGAGGATGTAGACCTTATATTTTTAAATTAAAAATGTTGTTATAGGATATGTTATATTCTTAAGAATGATATAAAAATGTAAATATGGCATTAATGAGGTGAGTAATGAAAGATTAATGTGAATCTATTTACTATTCTTCATTTAAAATTAATGAATGTACATGAATTTCATGGATCATGTTCATATTCATTTCCATGACTTTTTTTCATTTTAATGATAGGATTATTATGATTGAAACCTAATATTAATGCATAAATTAATTCAATATGGTAATTAAATGTTGATTTTATGGTGATAAATATTTAATGAAATGTGTGGCCTATTCCTGATTGTTAAAGGCTTTTATTCCTTTGTTTATTTTCCTACATTCCGTTATAAGTTTCCTTTGATGATAATAATTTTTTTACCATGTATGTGTACTCTAGGATATTATAGGAATTATTTGAGTAATTTATTTTATTTTGTGGTTGGAATGTTATATGGGGGGTGGAAGACACACGTTTGGAGTGGGGATATCTTGTTTCTTATTCATTGAGTTAAGGATAGTGTTATGATAATTAACAATGTTTGAGAGTAGAAATTTCCAATTTTATATATACTTGTGTTCTGTTTTGTGCCAAATTTTGGGATATTTTCATTTATGTACTTTTTTATTTCTTTTAGTTATTTATAGATATCATATGGTTAGTTTTTGTTTGACTTCCAACTATATATTATTATTGGATTATGTATTGTAAGTGTTTATTTTTTTGGTGGTTTCGGTCAAATGTAACTCCTCGATCCTCGTTTCCAAGAGTCGTTTCATTACTTCATTGCATTGGAATGATTTTAAGGTATAAAATCCTATAGTACTGGGAAATATAGTAGTTTTGGAAAACAAGATACATAAAATAGTTCAACATTATAGCTTGAAATGAAATACAATATATAAGATCCATTAGTAACTCCTTTAATGCTTATGTTATCCCTACAAGTCATTCATAATAAAATTATTAATATCCTAGGGAAATATAAATCATTAGAAAGGGGTGAGCTCAAATTATTAAAAAGGGTAATCAATATTGTAGATGATTTCTTATACATAAACATTATTCATGGTGAATAAAAAAAACACAGGCCTTTAATAATATTATTTAGTATAACAAGGTAGGAACAACTACTGAATTAAAGGTTCCATAATAAAATATAAACATTATTATTCTACTAGTAAAATAGTAGCATGGAATATCAATTACTTATTTTATAAAAATGGAATTCATAATTCCATAATCATAATCATTCATTCAATGCATCATGCTAAGACCATTCCTAAATGGGTAAAAACCCAAACTAGTTTGTCTCACAAGACCCAACGATGCATCGAGGGGCTATTGAGGGACCTGCCCATCACTTAATAAGTCAAATTCATTCATCATATGAAATGTGTTAACAAAATCAACATATAAATTCAAATTGAAACCAACATCTGAAATTTTAATAAAATTCTCTAATCATTAAACATTAACACTAACCATTCAGAGTGATATGGTGAATGGTATCAAGATAGCACTTCCATAGTAAAACTAATCAGAAACACTTAGAAAATATTTTAGATGATATCAAAAGAGGAATACCTAAATATAGTACAGGATTCCACAAAGGATGTTTATATGGATGAAGATACTTTTAAATGAGACCATTGAAAAAATCATCAAAAATAATCCTTAAACCATCTAAAGTGTCCCATACCAACTTGAGAACTTCAAATAATAATAACTTAAAATATCATGTGAATATATAGAGTCTTTATATGACATACCAAAGAGTAGTAAATACAAAACATGAAATTTATACGGGGTGAGAAAGGCATATATCTCATAAAAGAAAAAGTCGGATGAGAAAAAACATTTTTTACTTTGGAAATAAGAGTTAATTTGGAAAATTATTTTTATTTCTCATGAGATCTGATTGTAAAATTTTATATAAAATAAATTTAAATTTTAGGACATTTAAATTATAATTTTGGAAAAAAAATTCCCCATGGATGTTAAATCATGTAAAAAATGTTTTTAAACAATCTTTAGAAATAAAACATTTTAGTGTGGTTTAAGGAAAATAACAAAGATATTTTAAAGAGAAAGGGAATGTCTGGTTTGATAAAAATAGTAATGAACCAAGTTAGTTTTTCATGATAAAATCTATTATTTTATAAAACTAATTATGGATTAAAATAAAATATATAGTTTACTTTAAAATGAGTACTAATTCAAGAAGTTTCCTTGAATGAGACTTGTTTATCAGGAAGAATTTAGAAGGGAACTATTTAAAAAATATAAAATCACAATAAAATAAATATGAAGTGACCAGAATATATTACTTGGGAACATAAAAATAGAATATATAAGATATAAATTAAAATACATAAGTATTACATTTGGGTAAGTACAGTGAAGTAATAACCTGATAAAAAAATGAAGGTTCAGGTGAAATCCCATACCACTTTGTAATCAATCGAATCATATGAGCCAAAATTAAGAATCATAAAATGATACATTGAATATGATGAAAATAAATTAATTAATGATATGAAACATCAATGGTTAATATACATAAAAAATACATAATAAATATTGGTGAATAATGAATATCTCAAAAAATGTTAGTGAGAAGAGAAACACCTTACCTTATGTACGAAAGTATTATTATCTTAAACTTAATGTCCCAAATTATAAAATTAAATCCATTAATTAATTAACTACGAACCTTAATATACATATATTTAATACATTATAGTTTGTTAAGTTCTTTTATATCTTTATTGATATGTTATATGATTGTACTCTGTCATTCTAGAGTGTTTGTTTTATTGATTTTCATAATTAGTTCGCTTGTTAAAAAGTAATAGATTTCATGTGGAATTGATTAAATTATATAGAATTTTTTTATACAATAATAATTACAGTTCTTGTGATTAAATGGTTATATAATTCATTTGGTTATATAGTATGTGGATTAGTTATTAGATGAAACATTAATGAAGATCATTTTGGTGATATTTTTTTATTATGAACTGGTTTTGTCGTATGAATTAATATTATCTATATATACAAGATCTTGAATATTAAATATGTTTTATCACACACACACACACACACACACATATATATATATATATATAATATTTTGGATCATCCATAAAAATGGTTTCATGACCGGACATGATTGGGAAGTTGATGAACAATGGTTCTTATTCCATAAAGGTTGTAAACCAGCACCTCCAAAATGATGATTTCATTTTCAAAATAAAAGAAATATAGTAAATATAGTGGTGATGGATGTCCGATTGAGATGATATAATTCTAGTATATAGTTTATAATGGAGTAATCATGATAATTTTGTTAGAGGAGGTGAGGATATATCAATAAAATAATGAACATAAATGAAATTAAAAGGAAAAAAAGAAAATGATTTTACCTCTTGAGTAATCCTCCTAGAAAACCAGTTTACGGGAAGGGGTTTCTGACTTTTGGGAAGACCAAGAGCTCCTGGATGTGGGTAGGAAGTAAGGAATGGTCATGAATCATGTGAGTAAATATTGGGTAAAGTTTATATGATTTATATCCAATGGACTTTTACATCATCCATGATTCAAGCATGATGCATAAATTTATTTATTTAGCATATTGTGTAATTTATTGAATATCACTATTCAAAAATATTAAAGTATTTCATGAAAAATTCAAAAAATTCACCATAACCATTTTTCAACATGCAGAATTAGAAGATGTTCTAAATTTTATCAAAATAATTTTCTAAATAAGAGAAACATAATTTTTAATTAAAATCAATATTAACATAAACTCATAATCAAAATTGTACAACTAGTATTATTTTGTGAAAGGGGCTCAAGGAAGGATTAGTTCTAGAATGTGAGGTACAACTACCTGAATTCCTAGGAACAATGTGTGCTTTCACAACATGATATGGTATGATGGATTCCATAGATTGAACAGGTGTATCAATTCAGTGACAGATTCATCACTGGGAATTAGTGACGAGTGTGTTTTCCTAGGAAAGTGATGCATCATGAGAAGTATTTCTTGAATCATGTACATGAAAAACATTGTGCTCTGATCACAAAGACAACAAAAAGTGAGAAACACTGTTGTCCACTACTCATGGATGACATGATCCATTACATGTGGCTCATGTGACTCAGGAGAAAACACTAATTTCTAAAAATAATCAGATTCTTTAAGTCTATAGTGGAGGTGGAGAAAAGGAGAATCCTGAAGGTAATCTACACAAACTATAGTGGGGATTTACATCAATGGAATTCAATGAGTACTATACTGAGTGTGGAATATAAAAACAACTCATGAATCCCAATTTACCACAGTTGAATTTGGTCACATAACACCTCAACTGAACCTTGGTACACATGGATCATAGCACGTTGAATGAAAAGGGCATCCACATGGTTATTTTGGGTGGGACCATCTCTACCTCCATTTTCATCTTTAACCGAGCACTGACACAAATCTGTTATGGGATGACACCATATGAGGCATTACATGGAAAATGAATGGAAATTCATTTTCTATACACCATTGGATATATTGTTCATTTTAATATTGTGAAGGCTAACTTTATGAGACTGATGAATAGAGTATTCCAATGTTCTTAATCTTGTATGATTTTAAATCTAGGTCATACCACATGTATGGCCTTGAATACTTGCACGTGCATATAAAATGTGATTTCATCTTCAAAATGGTAGCATAGTGGGATTGGAGTGCTGATGAAAAATAAGATCTGTTTACTAGTGAGGATCCATTAACCATTAAGAACTTAATATATTAGGGATAGGAGAGATAGAAAGCACTATCAGAAACAATATATCATTTCCCACACCAACAAGCGCACACTCTGCAGATGTGAAAACAATAGACAGGTTCAAGGTGATTCCCAAACCATCATCAACATTGGTGCTTCCCTCACAACCATAAAAATTGGAATAATCTATATAAATCAATCACAATAACACCGTAATTCAAATACCAACCACATACACCATTATTATGCTAACAACGCCACCTAGGATCGCACTGCACAAGCACTTTTATAACACCTAATCAATCATAGAAACATTAATGAGGAGAATCAAATAAAATAATTATCTAAGTAAGAATGGGATAATGAGAGGAAGATGTTGACTGTAGAGTTCAACATATAAATCTAACACATGTCCGTAGGTGAGGGTGAAAAAACACATTGTATCAGAATCGAAACTGTATGTCGATGTTCTCCATAGAAAAACCATCTGAAAATTTGGATGCCAAGGATACCCACCTCAATGTCACATTTATTTCAAAGAATCTATTAGAAAGAATTTAGAAGGATTCTTGTGATGAATAATTCATGAAAATTATCATGAATTCATAAGAGTGCAATAATATTATGGAGTTGTGCACAATGATTGAGGTCACCGAGATCTGATGAATATATCATTGATTGGGGAGTGATTATTTATTAATTTCACTAATGAGGATTAATTCCATCAATATTTTCCTCCCCCCTCATTATTATCCATCATTTATGTTTTAATTTAGTGGCTCAACATTGTCTAACCTCATTAAGTCTCCCTTGTGGTTTTTATCTCATTTTAAATACAGATACCTCTTGTGTGTGTGTATATATATAAATCAATTAAAATCTGTGTGGAAAATAATCCAACCTGGTGGTGAACGAATAATGTCTTGATCTATATAATTTTATTTTATCTTCTTAAGGAGATCACTTGTGTTTTATGGGTGTTGATCAGTCGGGAATTTATAATATAATCATGAAGATTTTTTATCGTATTTTTGTTTTTAATCTTGATTTGATGAGGTTGAAGGGGTTATGTACTTCCCCATCATTTAGCATGAGAAGTGGGCTAGAAAATATTGAATCCTATTAGATGAAATTTATTAATGTTGTAATTTTTGATTGTGATGTGGGTTGTGAATTGTGATCTATTATCTTACTGGGATAAAGGAATATTGTCTAAATTGGTATTATAAATAATCAGATGATCGAGGAGAAAAGCATTCTAGACAAATTCTTATTTTGATTTTTTTGAATTTGACTGATGGGGATTGGATATTATAATACACTTTGGGGATCTCAATCCTATTTGATGTCGAGTATTTTTTGGGATCATGTGTGATGGATAAAGGCATAATTTGTGCAGTGTAGAATCAAAGAAAAGAAAACAAAAAATTTCACATGATAATAATCATAATGGATGTTAAATGATTTATAAATTTTTTTTGTAATAAATTTAGGATTCTTGGGTATTATATTAAATCATCTCAATGGATTAATTTAATTTGGAAACACATCAATATACAGAAAAATAATAGTAGAAGGAACATTTCACATAGAGGGACCAAAAATATTAATGGGAGGTTAAATTTATTAACATGAGATAGAGATGCATACTATGATGAACCAGAACTTCATACCCTCTAAAATTGGTACAAACCTGAATTTTCACATACCCGAAAGGGAATTATGGATCCCTATAGGTAGGATGAATTAACCTAGGCTTAAAAAAAACTCAGAAGGGAATGACTTTTCCCAACATTAATAAATAGTATGACATACATATATAATAGTGATAAACACTGTAAGAAATAAATAAAATCCCTAACTGAAATAATTTAGAAAAAATAATACATCTCAGAAGTATTCAGAACATCCCAACACACACTTCCCATCTTCAAATACCAACTAAATTAGAAAAACCACTAAACTATATGATAACATGGGGAAAGTACCACCATATATCAACCAAAATCTCAAACATAGTTTACAAAACCCAAATCACCACACAACGACACCTTTCCGTTCCCTACATAAAAAAGACATAAAAAGTCCTACGAACCACTGAAGGGGTATGTTGGGTGTCTGATGATAGCCTTAATAGGATCCCAACTATGTGTTATAGAACAAGTTAATTTATAATAAAATAAACATTCTCAATAATAAATAAAATAAGGCATGCTAAATATATAAATTGTATTTATTTTAAAATCCATGAAAGGCATTTAATTTTCCCATTTTCCATATTTAAAAATAAAAATAGGTAAAATAGTTTCAACATAATTCTAATACATATATTAAATCAACCCTAATATTTCATTACATCGAATATCAAATCCAGGAAGGTAAAATCTAAAATAGGACAATCCAAAATCACATGTCCCATAATTCCAAGGATCACTCTCAGTCCGTATGGATAGGGAACCCATACCTAAACATAGAAAATCACATTCTTCACGCTTCTAGATATATGAATCAAATATAAAAAGAACAGGAACACCATAGAAATTGAACACCCCAGCAAGTCTACGAAGTCTCTAGAACATTTTGCCAAGGGTGAGGAGGAACACCAAAAGAGTGAACCCCACAATAAATGGATGAGGAATATTAATACACCTTCCTCTTAAGTACCCAAACTATCCCATGTACACTATTTACCAAACCTGTTCATCAAAACCATTTTTTAAAAACAATTTTGGATGAAAATTCCACAATGCTTTGAAAATACCTTGTTCTTTTACAAAAACAAATGAAAACCCATATTTTACAAAAACAACCAGTTTCACACACATGAATACCAAAATCAATATGGATAATTTATTTATAAAAATTTTATGAAATCAATAGTAATTATGTTCATAAAAAATTTTAAAAAGACGGAACCACATACATCAATCTTGTGTCTCACATGCCGGCAATGGGATCGACCTACCAAAAAGGAAGACAAGGTCAACATTAAATGCACTACGATTGATTCTCATGTTATAGAACCACATCCTACAATCAATAAAATTGATGAAATGGTAGGTCATGATAACCTTAAATGAACACACACCCACTGTAACATAAAAAAAGGATTAACCCCTTAATGATTATCGCATAATTGATCTAGAAGGACAACACCATGAGTTCAATGGATCTAATAACACAATAAAACATTACTACCCTTATCATGGTAAATGAATAAGAATAAATTATTACTCACAAAAAGAAATGCACTATAAAAAAATCAATTTCTAAATGATTTGATTTGGAAGTCTCTAGTGTTTCCAAAATCACCCCTAATAGCCGCTAGTTCATGAGAAAAAGAGGCTACAAATGAATGAAATAAGAAATATATTGTATGGTGAAAAAATAGACATTCCATGATAGTTACATTTAATGTAATACCCATTCACAGAGTGTAATCCACTTACATATCAATTAATCCATAGACATAATAAATTCAAAAAAACAAGTCAAATTTCTACAAATATAAATCTTTCCCACAACACGTCATGACCTAACTTTATATAATGAAATCCGTCCATGATATGTACTATAATCACAAATGTTTTATTGGAGGACAATAAATTCCATGTAATAACATAACATGTCTTGTGTTTCTCCTGAAGTATTTGAAAAGTACAATTTGTATCCAAAAACTCAAAATCAACTCCATTATTCTCCAATCTTAGGGAGAACCCCTACAAATACAGTACATGTTTTTACACAGAAACATTTAATTAAATAAAAAAGGAACCCTAAACCATAGGTCATTTTCCCTAGTAAATTTTCTCTATACTTGAATGTCCGATTATTCACAAAAAATGAAGAGGAAAATGAATAAATAGATTGGATGTACCTTAAATAATGTAATAAGTTTTTAAAAAATCCCACCTATAAGATATTCCATTCTCCGGAAGTCATGTAGAAGAATGATGTTTGCAAAGAGACGAGGCCACTGCTCATCAAAAATTTATACTCCCAAGTCTCATGAGAATCTAATACATTTCACTAAAACACTTAGACCAAAGAAATTTACATTCAATATAAGTACATCAATTTATATTCAATGATATCCATTATTTTTCTATAATATAATATTCTGTCTATCACTCAACCTATTCCCAAATCAGAGCAAGAGAGGGATCATGATGGTATTTCATAAGCCATGATATTTTAAAAAAATCATGAATATCCATAAACTAAAATCGAAATAATAAGAAATAAGAATCCTAAAAAATTGACCTCAAATGGTCCAATATATATTAGATCTAACATTATATTTTTTTCAAGATGATAGTTACCAAAACAAGGGAAAAATTCAAGAAAACATGGTTAGATATGGAAAACTATAAAGCAATATGCAGATGATCCCCATACAATTACTATCGACACTGAGCTATTACCAGATTCTGACAAATATCCTAAATCCTCACTAATTTATCCTATATGATACTCATACCCATAAAATATGCCTTGAACATCTCTTCATTATAATGATATGAATTGTATGGGTGACCATAGAGAGCCTCAAAAGGATCCATTCTCATTGGATACTAATAAAAGTTATTATAAGAAAAATAATCCAAATCCAGATGGCTTTCCCAATGTCCTCTAAAATCCAAGACATAACCACATAAAATAACTTCTAGGATCTGAATAGAATACTCTGTTTGACCATCAATCTATGGATGGAATATTTTAATCAACCTAACAGAAGTACCCAAAACCTCTTTGAGAATCCTTGAGTACCATGAAGTAATCCTAGGATCCCTGTCTGAAACAACAAAAGAAAAAAACCCATGTTAACTCTCAATATTCTACACATACACCTTACTCGGATCATAAAACATAGTTGTGTACCATATCAGAATGAAATGAGGATACTTTTTCGACCAATCAACCAACACCAAGATAGAATTCCTCCCCCAAGAGAGTTTGTGGTAATCTAGTAACCTGGTTAAGGGACACATCATCCCATTTCCAAATCAGTACTAGAGGAGGATGAAGAAAACCAACTTTTTTCAGATTCACCACCTTTTTCAGTGGGCTAGTGTAACAATGATACACATAATCAACAATTTCATGCTACATATATAGAAACTAGAATTGTCATCTCATGTCATAATAAATCTATATATATTTTAGATGAATGAATCATGTAGAAATTTAATAGAAAAAAAGTAGAATCCTCACTAATTTTAGGAAGAAACACTGATCCCAAAATTATAGAATACCATATAAAGAGAGATTCAAAATAAGAACAGTTCCCCACTCTAAAGTGTTTTCTAAATTCCTAAGAACATATTTACCTATTTCTAAATCTATTGAATATAATTAGAGAGGGATGATGATATCTAAACACTTTTCATAACCATTCATGAAACATCCTCCCAGTCGTCCATATACAACTGAGTGAATATTCCCAAAAGGATCCACTCTTCATTCGATTCCAGAATAGAATCCAATGATACTCTCCTTATTGGGGAATCTACAATGATTGTTTATATTATATTAAATTCATTAAGATAATATGTATAACTCAAAATATTATATTGAGGAAAGACTACTAACATCTCCCACAAAAGATAATTCCACTAAAACATATGTGTGTGTATAATAAAAAAATATCTAAATCATTAGTGGGGTAATTATTATCTTGTATTTGAAGATGAAGAGATACATAAGACACCAAAAAACCATCCTATATAAGAACACAACCCAAACATAATCTAGAAGAAACAAATAAAAACACAATCACATTAATAGGGCATGGTATGTACAAAACATGAGCCGATATCAGAATTCTTTAAATCTCATCAATAGAAGACTGGAACATTTCATCCAATGTTAATTTCACTCATTATCTAGAATGAGAAGTCAATGGTGACCAGATATTTGATAAATAATTGATGAATCATTGATAATATATAACCAGAACAAGGAAGATCAAAATCCTAATGACTTTCTATGGGACATATTATTAGAAGAGAACTTTAACCATCTCCTGATCTGATGATAATCAAAGATCATAAATCATGTGCCCTATGAATATCACATATTGAATAATTTTTTTTTCTGAATAATTTCCATAAAAATGATGAAACTTCAGGATTTCAAGAACTAAACTCAAGTGGTGCTAATGCATATCCTTAGATCTTGAATAAACTAAAATATCATCTGTGAAAACTACCACCGATGTTTCGATATATTGACATATTTTTTTTTATAATGTTCATAAAAACTAAAGGATCATTAATCTAACCAAATATCACCAAAATATATTTCTAACGACCATTCATACTCCTAAAAGCTATATTTGGTATACTATTCTCTAGAAAATTGATTTGATGACAACCTGATCAATGATCGATCTTCAAAACCCACCTTTCACCCTTTAACTAATCAATGAAATCATCCAAACAAGGAAAGTGATAATTTTTCTTATCCATCACTTAGTGAAACATTCAATAATCAACAAACAATTTGAGTGACCCATCTTTCATCTTTCAAATGAGAACTTGGGATTCCCATGATGAAGCATTATGGTGAAAAAATAATTTTTCTACTAGGTTTTCCAAATAAATATTCAACTCTTTCAACTCAAATCATTCCTTATGATTAGAAGGTATCAAAATGTACAGTGTACCTGGATCCCAATCAATCACAAACTCTTCCTCCATATTCAGAGGAAGAAGAGAAAAATCATTTGCCAAAAGATTAAGAAAATACCAAAAAATTACAAGAAGATAAATAATAATAAAAATTCCCTAGGGATTAACTGCTTCCACATAAAACATGATCCTATACATTATTTGGTAATGTTTGTATGACTAGACCTCATAACCCCCTCTCCTTGAAAAACTAATGGATGAATATCATCCGTATAAAATTATATATTCAAAAAATAATATCAGCATTAGCATGACAATAAATAAGCCAAACATCCTCATGATGTTATCAAATAGATCCATATCAAGATTGAGAAATTTCAAACAAACTCTATTTCAGCTATCAACAATGAATATGGACATTGGAACCCATGATATTTCCACTTTGCAAGAGGGGTATCTAACTTCATAACAAAGGAACATGTAACCATTGGTTGTTTAAGAATATAAACAATGTTTCTAGATATTAATTAGTGGTAAACACTAGTATCTAATAATGAAGTAACTAAAAAAGATGCAATAAATATGGTACCTCTCTCTATCAATGGACCCATATGTACCTCCACTTGAATCTCATCTTACATGTGGAGGTGATTTACTCATTCGATTATGGCTTGAGCCCTATAGTCTTTGAATCATCTGATTACATCAATGTAACCTTTAGAGCTGATGATCTTTAGAGATATTAAGGAATAAACATACTGTAAATGAAATGATGAAGTTTACCATAATGTCCACAATGGTTACACATCATTTCAATCAATGGACATAAACTCAAAGTGTGTCTGATATTTCTAGACTGATAGAAATATAAAGGCACACAACTAGTTGTAATTAAGGGTTCGTAGAAATCCTTCCACAATGAACCACTCCACCACTCATGGGATGACCATTTGAATTATTATTTGTCATCTAAACACCATTAAAGCTTTCACGGGGTGGAGGAGAAGGGGATGAATTCCCATACAGTTTTTCCATAATCATCTTAGGCATCATATCTTTATCTATAGTCTCTGTATATGTGAAAATATTCACAAAAAATATATGTGATCCGATGTCCAATTGAAAACCTAGAAGGTACTTCTGATCTTTAACCTGGTCATTCCTTACTACATATGGGGAAAAATGAACTTCCTCCCAAGGATCTCCCAGCTATAAAGAGGGGAAAAATTATGAAATCACCATTATCAGTTACAATAGACAAAATTACTAGATGAATAGTGTCTTGAAACCCTTCCATTCAAAGATCGATGTTTATTTTCCTATTCTATCAAATACCCCCATCACTTGCTCAAACCCTCAAATCCAAACGTCAAACACTACATCGTAATACTGTCACATGTATCCTTGATTTAAATTATAGGAAAAATAATATCCATCATGTTATGTACCTCTTAAGGTTCATTAATACACATAATGAATAATGAATTTCCACATATTAACTCCCATGATCAATGGTTGTTTCATATAGTGCCCGGTGGTACCATAAGAACTATGTTTTACACCCATGACACATAACATGTTGGATATCAGTTTATGTAAAGAACTACTCTCATGGCAACCTCAACAAGAATCTAATCAATTGAAGGATTCCATTGAGAAGAATCTTTTTCACCCTCCATGAGAAACCCATGTAAACTTTCTATGGGGCATAATGCTACATTCCAAATAGATGAAATGATCAGATAATTGAAAAAGATCATTTTAAACAAATAAACCTTGATAAAAACAGATGTTAAGATCAAGAACTCATAATAAGAGACATATATACCAAAATCATAGGGTAACCTAAATCTCGTCATGTAAAAATATAGAGAGTCAATCACCACAACCTATTTCTCATGCACCAACAATACTATCACCAACCTACCAAATGTCCAAAGATAAGGACTCTGGATGAAAACCTTCTCTAATATTAAACTATGACAAACCCAACCAAGATACCCTCTAAAACCGGTACCTAACGTAAATTTACACATATATAATGGAAAATACTGATCACTATTGGCAAGAGACAAGCAACCGGACATCAAACAAAACTCCCATGGAACAATTTTTCCCAACCTGAAGCAACAACATTTCATACATATAAAAAAAAGAATATTAGAAAAGATAAATATATTCCAAAACTAAAAGACTATAGAATATACAATACCAATCCAAAGTAGAAAGAATAATTCAAATAACACCCACAATAATGAATGGAAAACTAATGGAGGAGTCCACCTACTCCATATTATTTTATGTGAAAGGTACCACCATCTCACCTCTAGCTACTCAGACTCATCTTGTAAAAAATTGGCCACCTCATTGTGACACCTATCCTTTACCAACATTGAAAGTCATACACAAGTCTATGAACTGAGGAAGGTTTATCCAAGGTGTGATATAATAATCTCAGTAGGATGACACCCATTTGGTCTATAACAAGTCTATATACAATGATATGAACATGATCACTTTTAAAGAAATCAATTCTTGATAAAAATTTAAATAGGTTTATTTCAATATCATATAAATATAATTAATATTACCTTTTCCACAATTTTAAATTAATCAATAAAAATCTATTACAAATCATATCAAAAATAAAATATGAAATCAATTTAAATCATGAATTACATATCATATCAAATCCATGGAAGTAAAAGCTAATATAGTAAAATCCAAAAGCACAGGTCACATCACATCAAGGATAACTATTGGCCCAAATAGATAAGAAATTCATACCTAAACATATAAAATTGACTGAATCAAGATTCTTGATATACAAATCAAATATAAAAAGTTGATAAACACCACTAAAAGTTATCCCCCCTAAAATTATATTAAGTACATAAATAAATTGGCCCAGGGAGCAGAGAAACGCCCTAGGAGTGAACCCTTTGAATAATGGATGAGTTTGATTACTAGACATTCCAAATTAGTACACAATTCATTCCATGTGCTTTATTTTCCAAATAAATTCATGAAAAACGTGATTTGAAAACAATTTTGGAAATCCATTTTGAATTTATTTAGAAATACAATTTTATTATACTAAATATTGGGGAAAACCAATTTTATCATAAACCCATTTCTTCACACACATATTCATCAATCAGTCATGATAATTTATTTATAATTGTTTTATCAAAACTATTGAAATGTAGTTCACCAAACATATGTTAGATACGAGACGACCTACCTCAAATTAAGGTTACAAACAACTGAAATCGGATTCACCAATAAAAAAGGAACACTAGGATAAAAATTGTTTCTTTATGTGTGATTCCCATAACTTAGTACCACATCCAAAATATAAGAAAATATTGGAAGGGAAAGATAATGAATAAAATAAAAGAAAACATACCCACCAAATCAATCCGTATAAATTATTTGACCCCAAGAGATGATAAGTCAACATTTATAGAAGTAATAACTTATGAAGTTAAATAGATATAATATCCCAATGCAACAGTGCTACCACAATCATGGAAAACATAATAAAATTAATAATTACTCACCTGTATAAACAAGAGAAATGATAAAATAATCAATATAAAAAATAAAAGATTGATGAAATTCAAAGGTCTTTAAAATTTCCACTCATAGCCTATTAATAAAGGGGAAAAGTGCATATGGATGAATGAAATAAGAAATAAACCATATAGAACCCTAAAAAACATTTCCTGGGAATTGAACATCATGTAATCCCATTACACATTATGTAATCCTTGAATGTTTAAAATTAAAAGTAAAACATAACCTTTTTTACGAATACTTAACATGTACCAATGAAAAATGTGAACCAATTACGCAACAGGAAATCCTTTTAAGTTGTGTACTAGATTCATGGATTTTTCTCAGAATACATTACATGTCACGTAGTACCATTACACGACATGTATTTCTCCTGGATATAGTGAAAAGTATAATTTCCTCAAATGTCTACAAACCAACTTGGGTATTCTCTAAACCCAAGGATAACCACTTTAAATCCATTACACATTTATACATGGACTCCATCAATTCAACCAAATACACAACCATGATCATTAGATCATTCTCCCTATAAAGTTCCCTAAATACTTATAAGTCCCATGATGAACCCAAATTAACTAGAAAATGAATAATGAAAATAAAAATTCCTAAAATAGAGTAGTAGGATGGTACACTTTCTATGATGATTCCTCAAGGATGTGTTCTAGTTATCTACTATTTTTAAAAATACATCTATTCCTTTCTATCCAAATGATATGGATGGATGATTTTGTAGCAGAGGGACACCATTAATTTTTTTCACCCCTCCAATTCTATTTTTTATTATATCTCTCTCTTCTAATTTTTTTAATTTTTTTCTCCCTCTTCTCTAACTCTCTATTTTTTAAATCAAGTTTTTTCTGTTGTTTTATCATCAAACTCTATGTTTGTGATCTTGAACATCTAGTTATGAAGGAAAATTTTTAAGGGAGATTTATGAGGATAATCTCAAATCGTCCTATATATTTTACATCTTATCATCCAACTTTTTCTTCTTCAGTGAATTCAATTATTGATATCAGTATGGGGATATGTTATGGTACACTGAATCGCAAGATCATTTTCCTTCATTAATTCCTTCATATTTTTCATATACATTATTCATTCATTCAATAGAGTGATCTTGAATATTATATCATGATTTTTAATAATCATATAAAGATCAATTATTTTTTTTTATGACATTCAATGTATAGTGATTAAATATTGTGGATCTTTTCCCTTTTTTAGACATATCGTGTATTGGAAAACATTTCATGTAAGAGAGTTAATTTTTTTGGGGAGATAACGGTGAATTGATTTCAGTTGTTAGACATTAACTAACTAAAATAGAAATTTTTATGGTTTAAATATGTTTATTTTCATGATATCTTGTAGAGTGGAAACTAATTTCGAAATATTTCTATACATGGTAACTTTTCTCCTTCTCTTATTATTTCTTCCACAATTTACTTTTTTTGTTTCTATTGTTATCCATTTCACCACACTATTTTTTACCCTTTTTAATAATTTCAAATAAAAAAAATTATTTTTGAGTAATTTCCCAGATAAACACTATAAATCCTTTTAATTGAACCTGAAATTATTCATTATTCTATATCTTGGGAGTTAATAAATATATCTTTGGTAGTTAAAATTACATGCTATAAAAAATGGGCATCATTTCTGGAGAGGAACATTTGTCCTAATAATTTTTTCTTTTAATTATTAATCATGTTAATGTTGGTGTAATTAATAATTCATGAATAATTAACACTATTAGAATCCTTTTATGTTCATAAACACACATATTCCCTGGAATTAATATATAGTTAGGCTAATTTGTAGTCACTAGTGCACCTGAAATAAAGGATTTGGTGGATCTTAATGGGATGCAACATTTTTATCAAATGACCATCTTCAATATCGAGGATCAAAAGAAAATTCATGAAACTATGAATCATGTTGAATGGATATAACTACCTTTATTTGAACATTACATGTCTATGGGAACATATCAAGGTTTGAATTGTCCAAAATTGGAGACTTTTTCTTGTAGGAATCCATCATGACAAACCTACTAAATTAAATGAATCTTGATATCAATTGGAATAGGAATAAAATTATTCTTTCCATAAATATATTTATTTTTTACATGGATATGTAGTGATTTTTCCATGGTTGAACATAACATAATAACTAGAGACACTAACTAATTTTTTAGCATCATTTTAACTTCATTTAGGTATTTATAATATATCTTTAAATTTAACTCTTTTCTTGGACGTGTATTGGGGATTCTGATGATGAAGAACCTTTAATAATGAAAATGGAATTATGTTTGGTGGTATGTGTCTATTGGAATTATTATATTATTAGAATAAATGTGTCAATGACTTTGTGGGAATCTCTCTGAGTTCAGAGGACATCAAATATGGTTTGGGTTCTTTCATCAGAGTAAAAAAATTGGCATTACCTGTAGTGAATTTTCATATAATGAAGTATTAAACACAGTGTATTAGTTACCAAGAAGATTTCATGAATTGGTTCAATGAATGAAATTTTTGTATATGGGGAAAACGGTTCCCATCATGTAATGGTTGAAGTCAAATTTTTTATTTTTAAGTAATGTGCTTTTCGACATATTTTTTTAGTAAATAAACTAAATCACTATAATAGTTTTATGTTATGAATCTTATTTTTACAGACCTTTAAGGATGATTAAACTTTAATTGTTTTTGCAAATAAATTTATTGAGACCTTGGATCTCTCCCAGATTATTTCATGGATCAATACTCCTTTAGGATTATTTTTTTGGTGATTTATATTTATCATAGTGGTGATACATATCTTTAAGAAGTTTATGTTCATATTTCATTTTTTCTTATGGTCATAGAAGCACAATTATTCTACATTTTAGGATATGTTGGTCCTATGGTGTTGATTATATTTCTCCATTGAATATATTTTTTTTGATCTTACTTCGTTGAATGACCATTGTGTTGGTTGTGATGTGGCATTAAAGTTTCATTAGGTATATGTTGTGTTATCTTCACCATCGATGGATTTTATTATTGAATTGATTCCGAGTTGTAAGATTTTTTATAGAAACTCAATTATTTTCCTTGAATTATTTTGTGTTGTTGGATTCTATAGAGGTCAAGTGTGACTCAATTTTGAGTCTTGTGGTTCCATCTCCTGGATATGATGGATGAACTATATTTCTCTAGTTTATAGATTATTTTATAAATAAACTCACATGATTTAATTGTGTGTGTGGAAATGGTTTTTTGAGAAAATCTATTTTATCAATTTTTTGGTAAAGGAAAAGGTAATTTTAAATCATTGTGAGATATATTTTTTAAAAGGTTTTAAAATATTGATTTTTTTGAGGAGGTTTAGAAAACATTTCACAAAATAGGCCTTTAGTACATACCAGAAAGGTGTAGAAATTTTCATCATTCATTGATATTTTCAGGCTTTTCACTAATGGGGTGTTCCTCTATTCCATATGACATTTGTTCTAGGAACTTGTTAGTAAATTTAAGGAGGTTAAATTTAGTGTGTTTTCATATTCTATCAATATTTGATAGATATATCTAGAGACTTGATTCACACTATTGTTTATGTCTTGATACGTGTGTCATAGCTGGCCTAACATGAATTGATCCTTGGTGTGATTTTACCTATTATTTTGGTTTGGATTTCAATGGATTTCGATATGATATTATATAATTCTTTTATTTTTCTTATCTAATTTATATGAAATTATATGAAACTATTTTACATAGATTATTTGGAACTATGAAAATGGGGAAAAGTTGACCATTATTTTTATATAACTACTATTTAACTGATTATCAATGATTTTTTATTTAAATGTGGGAATGATCATATTTTTATATATTGAATTGATATGGAACATCTGGGTGAGATTCTTCTCAGTCAATGTAGATCATACGTTGTACTCACATTCAGTTTTGGGTAGAACTTTTTATGTCGTTCAATATAGGGATAGGCAAGGAACCTTAGTTAGGTGGTGAGGTTAATTTTATATTTGTCTATGTTATTAGTTATGAGATGTTAAGAGTTCTCTCACACATTCACTTTGAGTATCTCTTATTGTTTTAGTATTAGTTTTCTAATGGGATTGTAACATTGGGATTATTTATATAATTTTTATTTGTATCACTTTTGATGTTTTCTTTTGAACATGAAATATATTTATTATTTTATTCTTATACTATTTATTCCCATTGTGTGTATATATATATATTTCATGTTAATTTAATTAGTTGGTAGAAATCGTTACCTCTCGCTATTATTGATTCCTAGGTTCTAGTTGGCAGCCCATGGGGATAAAAAATGTGGAAATTCAAGTTGGTTGCCGGTTTGAGGGGTTTTCAAGTCAGGTTCATCACAAGTTGTTATTAGAGGAGGGATCTCTAGGTTTTTGGGAAATTTTTAGACTTGATATAATATTTTCAGGACATGAGAGGCGGGTTTTGTTGAGTTCATATCAATCTCTTACTATGACGAGACTCATGCAACTATGGGATGATGGGATGTGTGTCTCTAGTTTTTAGTTCATGGTATTAACATAATTTTAAATTACTATTTTCTATTTTTAACTAAGATTATATTTTCATCGGATTAGTTTTTATGTTTTTATGTGTAGTGGTATGAATTTGTTACACCGCATGGGTTCCTTTGGAGGGTGAAAAAAAGCTTCTTTGGAGATTACCACATAGTTTGGAATCTTATCAACGATATCATGTGGGAAGTTCATGCTCTCCACCAAAATGTACCACAAGTCGGGAATGGGGTTTTCGAGGCCCAACCATGAGTTTTAGGAGACATGGATTAATAACAGGATTTCATATGAAATAATCCACCATCCTTTATAAAAATGAACGAACATCAAGAGATGTAGGACTAACAAGACAAGATCAATAAAATTAATCAATTCCTAGATACCTTTTAATATATTAAGTTAAAGTTATCAACAATTAGAATCTAGGGCACAATAAGAGATGGTGGGATCACATGGTATACATAAATAGACATGTGAGCATTGATTGGAAAGGTTTTAGGTCTCTATTCTTCTAGTAGTTCTATTCAATTTCTCTGATGATAATAATGTCTCTAGAGTTCCTCTAATTACATCAGAGAGAGTATTCAGTGTTTGAATACACCAATTAGTTTTAGTATTTCATTCATTTTTATATGAATTAAATAAATAATAACTAGATTAAGTCATAAAAATTATTACAATTTGCAACATGATATTAAAGAAAAAGTTTTTTTATTGAATATTTTGAATTATGTAGAGATATTACACAAGGAAATTATTTAAGATATGGATATGGTAGGCATAGGTTTTTATTATTCCAATTCATATCCACAAAGTGTAAGCATAATAGGCGCATAGTAGAGGAAGAGGACGTTACATGATCAACACGTTAGTGATGAGGTTTGTTATCAAAAGGCGGCCTCCCCTACACCTTCACTTATAGCTAGTAATATTCCATTGACATTCTATCAGTCTGTAAAGGTTGGGAACAATTGATGTTATTATTTTCCCCCTATGAAGATGTGTAATAGGGGTAGGATCTATTATCATAAATAGTGTTATTTCTAAGTAATGTCTTAATCTCATTATGGTCAAGGATCGTTATCTCCAAATGCTACTATGTAACGCCCCGACCCCAGTTACCCAGAGTCGGTGCATTATTACGTAACATTGGCATGATCACAAAAGATCATGCCTCAGAAGAACGATTAGTTTAGTAGCCTTGGAAACACTAGATACATTCATAAATGTTACATTATATCATAAAGTTAAAAACTACAATAACATGGTCTCCATAGTCCACACTAATATCCCCATCAGACTATCCCTGCAGGTCAGTCATAAAATATTTTTTTCACATCCTGGAATAATTAAAACATACAAAGGGGTGAGCTCAGATGCTCAGTAAGGATAACAGTACAGCGTAAACATTCATAAATAAACATAAACATTTAAAGAAATGTATAACTAAAACAAATACCATTTAAACATTAACATCAAAATAATATGGAATAAATAAAATGAAATAATTCCACTTACTTATTCTCATGGATATTCTACTAGTCTAACAATCAAATGCAATATCAATAACCACTTTCATAATGATGGAATACATAATTCTAGACTATCACAACCACATAGCCAAGTCCTCGTGCCAAGACTACAAATAAGATTTTTTCAAGGATTTTTGCCAAGACACTAGTTTGTCTAATGAGACCTACCGATGCATCGAGGAGCTATAGCAGGATCCACCCATCACATACTAAGTCCAATTCATTCCTTATATGAAAAGGTTTCAACATATCATAAACCATGAAATAATCATATCAAAAATAAACTTGCTTAATGGAAACATAACATTTCCATATTTCAATCACAAGATATCAATACAAAAAATTGATATGATAAAACCATTTTCAATACCAAAATAAAAGAAAAGTAAAACTTGGTATTTATTTTTCATTTTGAAAAATGTTATGGTTTGTAGAGGAAGCCGAAACTGAAATAATGGTCACAGCGGCAGAGAAGTCGTTGTCGCCACATACGTATGACAAAAAAATTCCTTTTTTTTCTTTTAGTAAAACACATTTTAAAAAAATATTCCTTTTGAATAAATGTAAAAGTCAAAGGGGTTTATACACCATATAAAAGAAACTTGTGTATAAAACAAAATATACCTCAATGAAAGTAGATTAAGACAAAGTCCCTTAAAAAGATAGTTTTTTAAATAAAATAGATCTATTATGTGTATTCACTATAAACACACATAACGAAAGTATAAATACAAGATAGGACATAATAATATCATGACATAATTTTAAAGTAGGAGATTAACCCAATCAACGGAAATTGGGTTAAGAAGTTCCCTTAACTCGTGTCCAACTTGACTCGATCATTTTTTAACCTCCTGAATAATAAACTAGAGTAAATTTATACTTTCTTAAGAACCTTTTTAAATTTCATTATTCCTTTTATATCACTTATTACTATGTTATGAACATTATGTAATTATTTAAGTTAATAACGGTCGTTTGTCGATCTTTGGTACTTGAGTCAAAAATAAACTTCTTATAATTACAAGTTGTTCATGTGGTAAAATATCCCTCATATCCAAAATTATATTCATGATTTAGATATCATATATATCATAAAAATACATTATATACATTCATTTATAATATAACATAACATTTATAGGTAAGAAATTAAATGCAACGTTCATGGAGACGGTAATCAGTACGTACGCATGAACGATACTTTCATTTATATTTCATATTTAATGGAATGAAATCATAATAATATAAAGGTATATTATAATACCAGTATAATATCATATATAATATCATTTAATCCATCCTTTATAAATCCCACATATGGCATTAACGATTCAAATCACTTTGAGGGGGCGGTAGTCTTCACATCCTAAAATGAAATTACCGTGTTTACCCATAATGGAAATCATAACGGTATGCCATAAAGGAAAAATAAATAAGCATAAGGAAACCGCAATATAATATATATAATATATAAATATAGTTACATCTTAATGGCCAACATGATAGGTGGTAAAAGAAGATTAAACCATCATCATTTCGTGAGGTAGTAATTCACCACCCACAGAAGCAGTATGTTCCTTAACCATTAGACGAAGGTGTGTGTAAATTTTAATCAAATACTTCTCATAACAACATACTAGTATATTTAGGATATTTAGTTTGTTACAAAATAATGTAATAAAAAGAGTTTAAGGGTTTGGAGAAGCAAAATAAAACAAAAGAACATAAGGGCATACATTATCTTAAAATTGGGTAACTCTTTTTGATTTGAGCCAAAGGATTCCTTGGGAAGAATTCTGCACAAAGAGAGGCTTCTAGGAGTAATATAGGGAAGTTAAGAGAGTATTTTGGCAGAGTTTGGTCTAGTCAAATGGCTTTGATGATGTGAATAAGGTGGTAGAGGTGGGGGCCATTTATAAGAGGAGAGGATGGGCACTCTTGGAAAGTAATGAAATGATACATTATTATATAATGAGTTTAGGATTTTAAATGTCCCAAAATTATATATTTCTAGGATATGGTGATAGGGGTTCAAATTATACTCATAAAATAGGTTTTCTAAAAGTGTATGTCTTATATTTTACATTATTGTTTCATTTTATTTAAATCATTAATTAATGGGGTAATCACTGCATCATTATGGTGTCATAAAAAATTTCATTTATTTAATGTCTAAAAATTATAAGAAAATTACCATGATGTTGAAAATCTTTTCATATTTAAAATTAATATTTATAGTCTAAATTTTAACTTATATAACCCCATGTAATAATTGATTTAGGAAAACAACACATGTTTTTGACAATTTTAATTTTACTTTAAATAAAAAGTTACTAATGTCATTTGCTTACCCAAGTGGCTCCATGGGGTCCCCAAGTTGACCCATGGATTGTCATGGTCGGCCATGACTCATTAAATAAGGTTAGGATAAGTTTATAGGTAATTTAATATTATTATAACATTATATTTACCTTAAATTGCACTAATTACCTTTAATCATGATTAATCGAACATAAAAGTTACTATTCACCCAAATTATTTTAATCCCATTGAACCGAATTTTACATCATAATGAAAATGTTGTATGTTTGATTTTTGAAATTCAATTTATAGAAGTGGTAAAGTTTCATTTAAATGAAAAATCAGTTTTTTTAACTTCCACTTAGTGGTTTTACTATTCATCAAAAATTGTATTTTTTCAGAAAAATACCAAAAATTAACCCTAATATATAATTGATATTCTGAAATAAAAAATGATGTATACTTTAGGAAATTCCAAAAATATATTTTTCATTATTTAATTTTATAATTAATTCCCGTTGTCAACACAAATAGCGTGTTTTTATGAAATAATATCAATCAAAAGATTGACAATTATTTATGTCCAATTTCATAGTGAAATTAATTCTAATGACCACCATTGGATAAAAAGGTAAAATTATATTCTAATTATACCTTAAAACCACTCAATATTATAATTTATCACTATTAGTTATTTGGATTAAAAACGTTGTTTTTAATTAATATTTAGTAATTTTCACTATTCATCAAAATATAAAAGTTATCCGAAAAGTTCCAAAATTTCACCCTAGGATAAAATTAATATTCCGAATCCGAAAATGAAGTCCATTTTGAAATTCAAAATTTATAAAATTTCAAAAATTAGGTATTACTATTCATAACGGCTTGTTTGATTGGTTGTGGTGTGTGTTAGAACTCGAAGTTGCGTACAACACACGCTACTGTATTATTCAAAGAGAAGCGTACCATGGAAGCTTAGGGTGTTACATTCTACCCTCCATCAATAAATTGTGCCCTCGCAATTTGAAATTATTATTCAAAAATAAAAGGTTGAAATTATCAAATATCTTTGTGGAAAACACACATAGTAAATAAGGTTAATAAAAATACAACATTAAAATAAAGAAAGAGAAGTATAAAGGTCACCCAAGATAGCCCATACTAGGATTATATGAAACCATGGATAAGGAGGATAAAAAAACCATCAAAGTATGATGGAGAGTTATAAAAAATATGATTAGGAGAAAGTTAACTACAAGAAAATCACAAACTTGTGATTGGTTGAACGGTTATTGATTCCCAAGTGGGAAAAGTTAACCGAAAATGTATTTGTTTTAAGTTAGCTTTCATAATGTTGAGGAATTTATTTAGGAGATTTACCAAGAATGTAAGGAAATATACTTACTTTTCATGTAGACTTTCATTCTGTAATAATTTTTACCACAAACCCATCTTTCACACCCAAAAGTTAACAGAACTCAAAAATATTATATTTATCCTAATCATACATGGTTACAAATATTAACACATACCATTTAGATTAGGAAAACTATTTTTTAATAAATAGGGACTTTCTGTAGTCTAGTGGTAGGTAAGAAAGTCTTGTCGCACCATGGTTGTGGGTTCGATTCTGGAAGCTTTGTCCGACGTGATGGGTTATCCCCCGACCTACTGGTTGTCCTTTTCCTAAAACTATAATATTATAATATTCCAAAAATAATCTACAGAAAATTTTTAACCTTAAACAATTCTATCCAAAGTTAATCTTAATCCATTCCAACCATTATAGTTATCCAAAGTACCTCTATCTAGACAATCTCTAAAAGGACACTAAATTCCAAAATCAATTGTAACATCAGATTCCAAAAACAAAGTAATGTTTCTCTTTGTGTCACATACTAAAAATATGATTACCTTCATGATATTAAAACCTTAATGAGAAAAACAAGTACTTCAGTACAATCCTTATATATATCACTTTATTCTTATAACCATAATATAGTTCTTGAGTCCAAAAACACAAATACAATAATTAATCCACTTCAACTATAGTAAAAACATAATATTGGCCTTGATCCCTTGGCCTTTTCTGAGGTATGTTTCCCCGACGCTTAGGAAATTCATTTGCATAATACCCCATTTCCCTACAAGTGTAACATTCAACATTGATAGACTCTTTCTTTCACTTGCAATCATGAGCCTGGTGACCTTTTTCTCTACATTTATAACAAACTCCCATTCCTTTTAGGAAAGTACCAGGGTGATTCTTCCCACAATTATCACAAAATGGAAAATCCTTCTTTCCCTTTTTCCCTTTATATGGATCTTGTTCCACCATTATCTTCTTCTCTTGCTCTACTTTATTGTCATAAGATTTAGAGAATTCATTTTCTGTATTGATATAACCTGAGACAATATCTTCGTTCGATGAGAAATATTTTCATACTAGTGTTCGATGGAGAAATTGTTTTAACCCATCAAAGAAATGATCAAACATACTTCTTGTGTTACTTATATAATCTGCATCATACCTAACTAACCTTGTAAAGTTAGCCTCATACTTTGCAACATTCTCATCCTCCTTCTACCTCAGTCTCAGAAATTTCCTTTCCATATCTGCTCGATGGTCATGTGAAATGTATTTTTCTAAGCAAATTTCCTAAAATCCCTCCATTACATACTTGATACTTCTTCATCTTACTTTGTGTTTTGAATCAGTGACCACCATTGATCGCCATCTCCAGTGAGGCCGTAAACTTCTGTGAAAACTTTCTCCCTTTCGCTACTCCCCAAGGCGTGGAATATTTTTTCTAAGGAGATTATCCATTGCTCAGCTAATAATGGATTTGTACCCCCCCTTAAATGTTAGCAGTTGTTTCTTCATGAAACAATATAACATTGATCCTCCACGTTGCGGATCAGGGTGATCCATACGAGTAAGGTTATTATTCATAACCGGAGTATGTTTTCCCAGTATGGTGATAAGTTGATCAGCACCAATTGTATCACCATATACACTATAATTATCTTGTGTAGGAGGGAAATCCCTACATGGAGTGCATGCATTGATATGGTTTCCATTCCTTCTACCAGGCACCATTTCTAAACAATGGAATAAACTAGATCAGTTTATGAATCAAAATACATAATTCCTTGTAAAACACTTAACATAAATTGAATAGTTTATGGATATAATCCATAATCATAAAATATTTTCCTTTGAAGAAGTATATACTCATAAACCCTTCATAATGGTTTGTAATGAAAATGGAAATAATCCTAAGAATATCCCCTGGGAGGGTCGTAACCAAGAGTGCAGTAAGGCCCGTTGTCGTGCACTAGTTCCCGTTCAAGTCTAGTTCAAAGCGGTGTTTTCGGGTTTTACCCCTAGGTACATATGTTCTAGATACGCCTCTACCTGCTCGTATCCAGACAGATATGTATTGCTCGGAAAACTCAAAAAATCTCTATAATACCAAAATTCTATGAAGTTATTCTATACTAATTCTCAAAGTTCTTCTTATGGCTATGTGCTTTAATTAGAGTTTTCTTAAATCTAGCTTCCAAGGATAGTACTAAACTGCCTCTGATACCAACTGTAACTCCTCGACCCCAGTTACACAGAGTCGGTGCATTATTATGTAACATTGTCATGATCACAAAAGATCAAGTCTCGGAAGACCGATTAGTTTTGTAGCCTTGGAAACACTAGATACATTCAAAAATGTTACATTATATCATAAAGTGAAAACTAAAATAACATGGTCTCCATAGTCTACACTCATATCCCCTTCAGACTGTCCCTGCAGGTCAGTCATAAAATATTTCTTCACATCATGGAAAAATTAAAACATACAAAGGTGTGAGCTCAGATGCTTAGTAAGGATAACAGTACAACATAAACTTTTATAAATAGAAATAAACATTTAAGACAATGTATAAATAAAAAAATGCCTTTTAAACTTGAACTTCAATATAATATGGAAAAAATAAAATTAAATAATGCCATTTACTTATTCATGTGGATATTCTACAAGTCGAATAATCACATGCAATATTAATAACCACTTTCATAATGATGGAGTGCATAATTCCAGACTATCATAACCACATAGCCAATGCCTCGTGCCAAGACTACAAATAAGATTTGTCAAGGCCTCATTCAAAGACACTAGTTTGTCTCATGAGACCTACCGATGCGTCAAGGATCTATAGTAGGCTCCACCCGTCATATACTAAGTCCAATGCATTCCTTACATGAAAAGGTTTAAACATATCATAAACCATAAAATAATCGTATCACGAAAAACATGCATAATAGAAACATAACACTTCCACATTTCAATCACAAGATATCAATACAACACATTGATATGATAAAACCATTTTCAATACCAAAATAAAGGAAATGTAAACATGGTATTTATTTTTCATTTAATAAAAAATTATGCCATGTAGTGGATGCTGAAAATCAAAAAATGGTCATGGCGAAGGAGAAGTTGTTGTCGCCGCCTACGTACGAAAAAAAAAATTCCTTTCTATTGTTTAGTAAAACGCTTCGTAAAAAAAGATTCCTATTGAATAAACGTAAAAGTCAAAGGGGTTTATACACCGTATAAAAGAAAGTTGTCTATAAAACAAAATATGCCTCAATGAAAGGATATTGAGATGAAGTCCCTTACAAAAATAATTTTTTAAATAAAATAGATCTATTATTTGTATTCACTATAAGTAAACATAAAGAAAGTAAAAATACAAGATAGTACATAATAATATCATGACATAATTTGAAAGTAGGATATTAACCCAAAGAATGGAAATTGGGTTAAGAAGTTACCTTACCTCATGTCTGACTTGACTTGATCATTCTTTAACCTCCTGAATAATTAAGTAGAGTTAATTTATACTTTCTTAAGAACCTTTTTCATGTTCATTATTCCTTTTATATCACTTATTACAATGTTATGAACATTATGTAATTACTTACGTTAATAACTGTCGTTTTGTCGATCTTTGTTCTTGAGTCAAAAATAAACTTCTTATGATTACAAGTTGTTCATGTGGTAAAATATGCATTATATCCAGAATTATATTCATGATGTATATATCATATATATCATACATATCAAGTATATACATTCATTTATAATATTACATAACATTTAGAGGTAAGAAATGAAATGCACCATTCATGGAGACGGTAAGCCGTACGTACGCATGAACACTACTTTCATTTCTATTTTGTATTTAATAGAATGAAACCATAATAATATAAATTTTTATTATAATAATAGTATAATATCATATATAATATCATTTACTCCATCCTTTATACGTCCAACATATGGCATTAACGATTCAAATCACTTTGAGGGGGCGGTAGTCCACACTTCATAAAATGAAATTATCGCGTTTACCATAATGGAAATCATAAAGACATGCCATAAATGAAAAATATAGAATCATAAGGAAACACTTAAAATAATATATATCATATATAAATATAGTGACATCTTATTGTCCACCATGAGTGGTGTTAAAATAAGATTGAACAATCATCGTTTCGTGAGGCAGTAATTCGCCACCCACAGAAACAATATGTTCTTTAACCCTTAGACGAAGGTGTGTGTAAGTGTAAATAAAATCCTTCAAATAAAAAAATCCTAGTATATTTAAGATACTGGTGTTGTTACAAAATAAAGGAATAAAAATAGTGTAAGGGGTTGGAGAAGCAAAATAAAACAAAAGTACATAAGAGCATACATTACCTTAAAATCAGGTAACTCTTTTTGATTTGAGAAAAAGGATTCCTTGGGAAGACTTCTGCCTAAATTAAGGCTTCTAGGAGTAATATAGGGAAGTTTAATGAGTATTTGGGCAGAGGTTGGCCAAGCCAAATGTCTTTGATGGTGTGAATAAGGTGGTAGAGGTTGGGGCCTTTTATAAGAGGAGAGGAGAGGCACTCTTGGAAAGTCATGAAATGTTACATTATTATATAATGATTTTGTGATTTTAAAGGTCCGAAAATTATATAGTTCTAGGATAAGGTGACAAGGGTTAGAAATATACTCATCCAATAGGGTTTTGACAAGTGTATGTCTTATATTTTACATTATCTTTTCATTTTATTTAATAATGAGGTAATCACTGCATCATCAGGGTGTCATAAAATATTTAATTTATTTAACGTCTAAAAATTATAAAAAAATTACCATGATTTAGGAAATCGTTTTATCTTTCCAATTAATATTTATAGTCGAAAAGTTAACTTATATAACCCCATGTAACAATTGTTTTTGTAAAACAAAACATGTTTGTGACAATTTTATTTTTACTTTAAATAAAAAGTTATTAATGTCATTTTCTTACCCAAGTGGCTCCATGGGGTCCCCAAGTTGACCCATGGATTGTTTTGGTCGTCCATGACTCATCCAATAATGGAATGACAAGTGTAAAGGTAATTTAATGTTATTATAACATTATATTTACATTAAATTGCACTAATTACCTTTAATCGCGATTGATAGAACTTAAAAGTTACTATTCACCAAAAATTATTTTAATCCCATTGAACCACATTTTACTTCATAATGACAATGATGTATGTCGGATTTTTTAAATTCAATTCCGAGAAGTGGTAAAATTTCATTTAAATGAAAAATCAGTTTTTTAACTACCACTTAGTGGTTTCACTATTCATCAAAAATTGATGTTTTTCAGAAAAATAAAAAAAATTCACCCTAAGATATAATTGAAATTCTGAATTCAAAAATGATGTCTATTTTAAAAAATTCCAAATATATAACCTTCATTAATTAATTTTATAATTAATTCTCATTGTCAAAACAAATAGCGTGTTTTTAAGAAACAATATCAATCCAAAGATGGACAATTGTTTATGTCCAATTTCAAAGTGAAATTAATTCTAATGACCACCATTGGATAAAATGGTAAAATTATATTCTAATTATACCGTAAAACCACTAAATAGTATAATTTATCACTATTAATTATTTTGATTAAAAAATATGTTTTTAATTAAAATTTAGTAATTTTAAATATTCATCAAAATATACAAGTTATCTGAAAAGTTCAAAAATTTCACCCTAGGCTGAATTTGATATTACAAATCCAAAAATGAAATCAATTTTGAAAGATGAAATTTATAAAATTTCAAAAAGTAGGTATTACTATTCATAACAGCTAGTTTGATTGGTTGTGGTGTGTGTTAGAACTCGAAGTTTCGTACAACACACGCTACTGTATTATTCAAAGAGAAGTGTACCATGGAAGCTTGTGGTGTTACATAATATGAATTACTCAGATACTTCAATGACTATAGTGATCCAACTACATGACTTATGAGTGATGTTTCCTCACATGTTGGATGAGTTTCTGGAAGAGGTAGATGTGGGTCTAGTCCCAGGGAGAGCTTCCATATTTATTGAATATTCAGTAGAAATTGTGTTATTTTATATTGTTCTATACCACTCATTTATATCTACCCATTCTGTGTAAATGATTAAGAAACCAATATATATCATTATTTTTTATGGATTTGGCGACACCATGTGGAAAGAGGAAATCATTGGGGTTTTAGTGTCCTTTTTCACTGTCAATAGTTGATGATGAGTCAGTATGGTATTTCCTCGTACTCGATCTAAATCTATTGGATGTCATAATTAGTATGTATAGGATTATTGATCACTATGATGAGATTGATTGTTCTCATTTTTGTGTTTTGTTCTATAATACTGATGAGATCTCTCATGTGTTTCAGGGAGAGTGGTATCCCAGGTTAGGTCATGTAGAACCTACACTCCCATAGATCAAGAGTTTTTTCACTATAAAAGTTGATCCAAATGGGTTTTATTCCATTGTTGATATTATTTTTTTGTTCAAGATTTTTGTTTTGTTTTATCAAAAGATTTATCTAGACTACCCCTTGAGAGGGAGTTAGAGTTTATGATAACTTGGGTTTTAGGTTCACCAATGATTTTTACTACTTCATATCATATTGAACTAGCACATTTTAAATAGGTCAAGATTCAATTGGATGATATGATTTTAATGAAATTTGTTCATACTAGGGTTTCACCATGAATATCCCATGTACTCTTCAACAAGAAGGTATACAGTTCACTATGTATTTATGTGGACTATTAGAAGTTGAAGCAGGTAAAAGTTTAGAATAATTATTATTTTTCTACATTGGATGATTTAATTGACCAAGTAAATGTATGAAAAGTGGATTTTGAATATTGATCTTCTTTCAAGTTATGGTCAAATCATATTTCAGGAGTACGATATAATAAATAAAAATATTAGGATTATTTATTTCTTTTAATAATTTATTTTGGTTTGTTTTGGAGTTACAAATTCTCCCATTTTTTATAGAATTTATGAATTAGATATTCCATGAGTATCTCGACACCTTTTTTGTAGTGTTCATGGATGATATGTAACACCTAGACATTTTAAAATATAAATATCATAATCGATATCATATATTACATGTAACAAAATGAAAATAAGGGAACATAAAATAATGAGACAATGTAATATATTTACTATTTTTTGAAATAAATAACCTATGAATATAGTTTCCATTATACTAAAAAAACTTCTTTGATACTTTTGTTACACACAAGATGAAGTTTTACTAAATAGTAGTAATATAATTATTTCAAATTAAAATTATATCCTATTCTTTAAATTAGTGATTATAAATAATACTAAAAAAATAATGACAATATATGGTGGAATTCATTGGTTTCCAATTGATTATAAATGATAATAAAAATTAATTTAATATAAAGGAAATGTTTTCTATAAAAAACTATTTTTACACAAAAAGGCAGTTTATCATAATAAATTAAATTAATTACTATTAGTGAATGATTTTAAATATAAATAAATAAATAAATATATATATATATATTATTTATTTAATAAAATGGTGTTACATCAATTCAATATATTTGATATGTATTATATAACAACAAATCAAATTTCACGTATAAAAAGCTATTTATTCCTAATGGCATTCGTGACACCTTTTATTAGGGAAAAAAATTAAAACTAAAATATGAATCTTTTATAGATTTCATTTGAAAAATATAAAATTAATTTTTTAATTTCATGGTCTAAATTATCATAATGTAAATTTTTGATATATTTCGAAGAAGTTATATTTTTTTTGAATAGTGAAAAATACATAATTTTAATTGAAAACAAACATTTTATCAAACTAATTAATAAAGTTAAATTATATTTTGAATTGTTTTAAAAGTCAAAATAGTTAAATTATATATTATGTATGATTTTTTTCATTTTAATCATATAATATTAGAATTATGTATATAAACATATTAAACTTTTGACCAAATTTACATTAAACACCAACATTTCACCTCGTATGCTGGATTAATTTTAAACTAATTTATACGACATAAGTGATCAGAATTTTAAAAAATGGAATAATTAATTATAATCAGATTAATTTATAATTTATAATAATATAAATTAAATTTTCACCAATGTGTTTAGTGAAAAATGATAAAATTAAGCACAATGATATAGTAAAAAATGAGTTTACTAAGGGACTAAATGTTAATCTTATAGAAACAATGACCTTGAAATCATTTACAAAACACATTTTATGGTGCTATTTAGACCATAACACCAAATGGATCAAAATTGGTCTATTTTTGGAGGAACATGAGTTAAAGGAGACCTCCCAAAATTGGTTACTTTTTTGTATTTTCATGAATGCCACTTCTCTTCCACAATAAAGGGGAACTCACTCCACCTAACTTATTCACATATACCCAACCATTTGTATCACAAATGTCCATCAAAATCCACTCCCCAACTACCCACCCCATATATTTGATGAATTATCCTATTAATAATTAAAATCATTGATTGTTTTAGTGAAAAATTAAGGTGGATACCCAAAAAATAGATATGGTTCTTAAAAAAGGATTTTCATTTTATTTCCTTGTCCACCTCCTTAAATTGATTCTATATAATAATTATATAGTGAAAAAATGATCTGAAATATAATTAATTTTTATATTTATGTTGTATGACCTAGAAATTCACACACTTCCATCATATGGGATACACAATCATTATTTGGGTGTATGGCATACTACAGCCTTGCGAACCAATGCCATTAATTCTTCCTTTACCACTATTCATGGATTGGAATAATGATGGATATATAGTTTATATTTGATATATATGATATTTGAAATTTATTTTTTATTCTGGGATTATTGAACAACATATAACTTCATTCTTTTCATTTTGGGGGAATGTGATAACGTCGTTCATGTGTATGGAAGACTGCCGACTCAAAAAGTGAAGTGAATCATTCACACAAAACCTGAAATGTATTAAGAATATGTTTAATAAATATATGTTATATATATAACATAATTATGATACTGGATTAATAATATAAACACATATCACTTTATTTTGTTTATTTTTCATTATCAATAACATGGAATCATCATTTTTGCATATGTACGACCTTCCATTTCTGTGAACAATACCTTTTATTTCCTCTCAGTAAATTTGATAGATTATTATAAATACATATATATTGAATATATATGATATTTTAATCATTTATTTAATTTCATATTTGATTAATTCATGATCTATATAATATTGAAAAATAATTAAATTAAAAACATACTTGAAAAACAAGGTAATTTGCACTCAAAATAGTGAAAATAATGAAATGTTATTAAGAAAAACATTATAAGATATATAAAGAAATAATATATGATATTATAAATGTTTATATGGGATTTATATAATTTAATATCATTATTTAAACCATTAAACATGATTTTAATGAGAATTCAACAAAAAGAAGCATAAGGTAAGGGCTTTCGTCTAATTTTACATTTCATTGAGACATACTACTTATTATACACCAATTCACATTATTTTGTTGTATATACTGACCCTTTTAAAATTAATATCTTTATTCACTCATAATTATGGTTATTTTATGTTTCACTTATAATGATATCATTATACGGGTTTTAACATGAATATTACCATGTGGAAAAAGTTATCTTTGAAATCACATATTTATTTATGATTGTTAACTTTCTATTGAAACACCCAAAATCTTATAATAATTTATTATTATAAATTTCATTTATCTTAAATACCCATATTATTTTATGATGGATGTGATTCATTCTTAATTAGTATACCATTTTTATATGCTGTGTATTGTTTGAATGTTGTTTTTTATATTTGGCGAAAATTTGATAAATCCATATTGTTTACTAAATATGGATATTTAATGTTAAGTAACATTATTAAATAGGTAATCTTATATTTTTGGAATTATTGGGAACCGAAGATAGGGGTGGGGTATGATGACAATGTCCCTTTAATATATAGGTAGTCTCATAAGACGAATAATTTGGAATAATTTGATGGTTTTTACCGAGTAGTTTTAAACTATCTCAAGAATAGATCACGATGGTAAAGGTTCCATGTACATGGTTAAGATGGAATCCAATAATTTATAATTTTCTATAATTAGATTTTAGTTCTTTATATACATGATATTTTCACTATCTAAAAATATATGGATGCTTTTAATACATAAATCAATGATTAAATAGAATATATGTCAAGCTATTTAAATTTACACACTTATTATTACTTATCAAAATATTTAAATGGAATTTATTTTTATTCAGTTACCTTACTATATTTATTATTATTTTTTCGTAATTTTTGAGTCATGTTTTCTAGTTATTTACATTTATATATTAATAATTCAATATTGATTAATGATACCTTTTAGTGTGCTTAACCATTACTGAGCATTTGACGCCACCCTTGTTTTGTTTCCTTTACCCAGGTTATGAAGAGCATATATATGAATGTGATATCAAGGATGAGTTTTATTATATTTTTTATGTATTAAATCTTATTATATACTTCCAATGTAATATGGGTTACATGTACGTAATCTGGGTTTCCAGAACTACAAAACTCTTTGGCCCTTTGGGATTTGATTCCTTATAATCATTCCACTATAATAATTTATTGTACTAGATCCATGTTTTCTTGGGTCAGGTCATTATAGTGGGTATTATAAGAATTTTATTAGAAACCATGGAATCTATATTTTCTAAAATATATATTGGAGAAAAAACACCATGATAAACATTGATGATAATTATTAAAAACTATCCCAAAGAAACTGCATTTATGATTATGGGATTAGATACACCAATTTCTTTTAGTATTTGTAAACTATTTCACCTGTTTTGGGATTTTACATTATGTTTCATAATTTTATGATCTAATATAGTGTAGGTATTTATTTAGAAATGGAACATATAAGAATGAATGTTAACCTCACCAATGCATGTGATCTATAGAGTAAGAATGATCATTTATTTTACGAGATTAAGAAAATATTTGTATGGGTACTTGTTTCTATAGTTTTTTTATCATATGAGGAAATAATAATACGTGGTAAAGAGATAGATAAATATTTATCTATTTATTGTGGATTCTGATGGTAGTAATAGAAGAAGATGAAAATAGAAGAAATGATGGGTAATGTAAAGAAGGGAAAAAAGGATCCTCCAACATGTGATAATTTTGGAAGGAAACAACTTGGAATATTATTATTATGAAAGAGATTTTTCTTAATGTCCGTAGAAATAGGTCCCCAGGCTCCTGATTTCAAGGTAAAGAAATAAATTACCCATAGTCAATGCTTCAATAGTAAGGTTAAGCATCACAATGAAAATGAATGACCAAGCAACATGGGAATATATCTCAAAACAAGATAAGGGATCAAGGTCACATTTATGATATTGATACATCTGAAGAGTAATAATTAATGTGCTATTGTTCATATCCATGGATTATATCATCATAGAATTTTATCAATCATGTACCAGTTATGAGAGTCGTGAAAAAATACTATATCATTAAAGATTTGAAATAATATGTCTAATTGTGCAATGGAATAATAAAACCGATTCAATAACATGTTGTGATTTAATGAATAAATCGATCTAGTAAAAGATAAACCTTAATACGATTCCAATTTTGAGGAAATTATGTTGAAAAAAATTGATTATTAGCATTGACAAATTACATTGGATGGTACTGACATCCTTGTAATTGATTATTGGTTTTTTGACAAAGTGGTTTGTTTTATCATTGATGTAGTTTGACGCATTTTTTTATTTGTGGAATACATACAATGATCTATGTTTTACTTCAAGAAAAAGGTATTATATTTTTTAATATATGGTTTTAGGTTAATCTAAGTTATTACCATGTTTCAAAAGAACACATGAAAAAGTTTTTCACATATTTGGTATGTAATGATTTATAGTAACTTCTTGTTTTTTGGATAAATGAAATGTTCAAATTGAAAATTTAGTGAGAATTAAAGGTTTTGGATATTGATATTTTGGATAGAACATAAGGTTAACCATTTATCAAATGGTTTTTGTTGATATCTGGATAGGTTTTTAAAGAGTCATGTATCACTCCACCATATGATGGAACCTGTGTTAAGAGATAAGATAAAAATTGTTCAAGGAAAAACCAAAGTATATGATTGTGATTATGAAACATAATTATATCAAGTAAGAATATTTATTTAAATTCTTTAAGAGTGAATAAATTCCTCATCTCTAGGAAAAGAGTATAGATAAAAAATATTTTCCTATTATCATCATTTTTGATGATGTAAATGTCATTTTCACGCATTTGGTTTACATATTTGTGGATGTTAACATTCCATTTAACATTTTCTCTATCAATCTCATATATTATTCATGTTTTAGTTTTATCTTTCATTTTTTTGATTTCATTTCCCACATATGTTCTCCTATATGGAAAACTAGATATATTATTATTCTATTAAAATTATTTACTTCTCTTTCATTATTATTAATAGGTAATTTATTAACACTTTCATTATATGGAGTTTTTAGTAAATTAATTTTCATATATCAAACCATTGATTTCCAAGAGCATTTTTATATTGTGAGGACATGATTTATTTTAGGTGTGAAGAATATAACAACCCAAAATTTTAAAATATGAAAATAATATTCAATAGATTGTATGACAAGAAAAAAAATTAAAAGGGAATATAACACCATGATATTATATAATATATTTACTATTTTAAATAAATTTATTCTATGATATAGGTTTCATTACATGCAATAACAACCTTTTTCGATGGATCACGTTACATGCAAGATTGTGTTTTACCGGAAAAATATTACTATTATTATTTAAAATGAAAATTATCTACTAGAAACTAAATTGGAGTTTATGAATAATATTAAATAAATTAGTAAAATATATCTTTTATTTCACTAGTCTCCAATTGATTAGAAATTAAAATAAATATCAATGTAATATAGAAAATGTTTTTATAAATAAAATATTTTCATACACCCAAAAAAATATTATCCTAATGAATTATATTAATTAATATAAGTGAATGATATTAATAAATTTTTTTAATATATTCATCAAAACGTTTTTACATCCTTTTAATTGATTTTATAGACATGAGATAAGAACAAAACCAATATTACCCACAAAAGATGAATTTTTTCTAAAGGCACTTTTGCCACATTTTAATGGATAACTTGTTATATATATATTTATTGACTCTTATATAAATTATATTTTACAAAATAAACATCATTTTTTATATTTTAATTTAAAAATTATCTTATGGTGAATGTTTTATATTTTTTAGATAAGTTTCATTTTTTTGAATAATGAAAAATATACAATTTAAATTGAAAACAATTTTTTCAACTAAATAATTAATAGTGTATAAGTATATTTGTGTTAGTTTTAATGTAAAGTTAGTTCAATTATAAATTTATTAATCCAATTTAGGTCATTATAATCATCTTTATAATGATTTTAGATATAAAAAATTACTCCAATTTTGAACAGTTTTACTTTAAAAACCTACATTCTCATCCCATCCGTAGGATTAACTTTAAATTAATTTATGGAGCTTAAGTGATTTGAATTTGTAGAAATTTATTAAATATTTTAATCAAAACAACAAATAATTTTTATGATGTTCAACGTAATTTTATTATCAATGTTTTTAGTGAGAATAATTATAATTAATCACAATGATTTATAGAGAAATAAGTTTACATAGGGACTAAACATTACCCTTTAGGTAAACATTGACCTAGAATCTTTTCCAACACCCATTTCATGGTAATATTTGGTAAATATACCATATTTAATAAAATATTGTTCATTATTGGTGTCAAATAAGACATGTTATAACTTCTAATAGTTTTTACTATTGGGTATTAAGAGGAATTCCACAACTCCTCCACTTTGAAAAGGGAACTCACTCCCCCTCACCTATTCACACATACCAAGCCATTTAGATCATCACAATCCTACCCAATTCTATTAAAAACTTCCATAACATAATTATAGAGCCTATTATTGTGTAGGAATAAAACCTTTGACGGATTTAGTTAAAACCTATGGATGATACACAAAGAAGAGGAAATGTTCTTCTAAAAGACATTTTATTTTATTTTATTCCCCATATACATATATTTCTATTATATTATGATTATATAATATTTAAAATATTGTATATATATTGATATGTTGTTCTATTAAGGTTAAAACCTAAAACATCACACACATCAATCAAATGTGACATAAAATCATTATTTATGTGTATGAAAACAACGACCTCGCGAACCGATGTCATTCATTCTTCAATTACCAAATTTCATGGGTGGGAATAATAATGGATTTATAGTTTATATATGATATATAAGATATTAATAATTTCATTGTTTTTCTATAATTTGTATATAAAATAAACCTATATGATATATTTTTATGGGAATTAGTTAAGGTCATTAATGTATATAGAGGACTACCGCCTTGTGAAGAGATGCAATTCATTAAAACATTACATAGAATGTATTAAGGAAGAGGTTAAAAAAATAAGAAATATATATAATGTTAAAATTATAATTTAATGTTAATTTACATATATATAAGTTAACTTTATATATTTAATACGATAATAAAATAGATTCATCCTTCAAGTGTATGTACGACATACTGTCAACCTGAATGATGCATTTCATTTCCTATCACTAAATTTTATGGATTACACTAAATATATATATACAGAATATATATGATAATTACATAATGGATTAAATTAATTTGATCATTAAATCATGATCTCAACAAGTGAAACAAAAAGAAGAAGTCAAAAACATATTCGAACAACAAGCCGACTAACATATGAAGCTGTGAAATTAATGACATATTATAAGTATACAGTTGATAAGATCTTATAAAAGAATCACATAAGATATTATAAATCTTATAATGGTTCATTTTTAAGTTAATAACAAGATTAAAACCATTATATAAGAAGGTTAAATATTATTCAACCAAAAAGAAGCATGAGGTAAGGGATTTTATCTAAATTTACATTCCATTGAAACTTATTTTTTAATATACACCAAATCAATTTAATGAGGTGTATATATTGAATTTTTTTTAGTTGACATCAGTATATAATCATACTTCATGGTATTATGAGTTTCAATTCTAATTATTTCTTCAATGTGGTTTCAGATTGAAAATTAACAAGTATTATAATTTATATATTCAATTTCACATTATTTTGTGATTTTTAAATTTATCTTGAAATAGAAAATTCCTTATAGTAATATATCCTTATAAACTTCATTTCTTTTAAATATCTATCTTTCAATTTAATTAAATAATTGTTACGTAAAAAAAATATAATGTTTACATATGAAGTATATTTTGAATGATATTTTATATATCTGGGGAAATGTTGATGAATATGTATTATTTAAACAATAAAGATACTGGATAATAAATTACATTATTAAATAGAATATTCAGTATTATGGGAATGATTTGGACCAGATGAAATGTGTTAGGGATCGGTTAATGATATCCCCTTGATGAATTAGTAGTGTCGTGAGATGAATTAGTTGTCAAAATCACATGTGGTTTTCCTAAAATTTTCATCCTTTCATGAAAATAGATCTTGATTGTAAAAGTTTCATTTACCTAGGAAACATAGTGTCCAATAATTATGAATTATCATCATTATAATTTCTGTTATTATTATTCATTATATATTCGCAATTACAAAATATATGGATGAATTTCATTCACATCTCATTGATTAAATGGTATGTGTTTTTAATTATTTACCTTGATAAATTGATAAATCCTTTTTAAGTTATTTCAAATTAATGCGTTTTTAGTAATTTACCTCGAAATATTATTTATTCCATATCTTTTTATTTAAATGGAATGTTTTTTAGATATTTTGTCTTTCTATATTTATTATTTATTATTGGTTCTTGATAGATTGCTCCATACATAACCCTTACTAATTATTTGATATCACTCTTATTTTGTTTTCATTCCCCAGTTTATGAAGAAGTTATATTTGAATGATTATTCAAGGATACAATTTGTTATATTTTGTTATGTATTATGTTTTTTTATCTTCCCAATGTAAAACCGGTTACATGAATGCCATATGGATTTCCAAATAATATAAAATATTCTATCCTTTAGGAATTGATTCATTTTAATCATGATAATGTAATAATATTAGGAAACAGTACTAGTATTTCTAGGGCTGGGTCACTATGTGATATTTTGGTTTATTCCTAATCCATGAATGAGAATGAGATCCACATGTGATTGGTAATGTAAATATCGAAGAGTCTCCTTTTTTATGGAAAGTAGTCAAAATTACATTTATGGATCCATGTACTAATGTTGCTCAGACACATGATTTCTTAGCAACAATTATCAGTTGATCTTGAGTTGTTGAAGGTTATCTTTTCATAGAGATCCACAAGTCATAAATAAGATTAATATATTCCTTGGTCTTTCTTGATACTACCAATGGTTTTTAATGGATTTATCAATTTCTACATTTCCATTTTAATTATTGTAATATGAAAGTAGTGAAATTGATATGAGATGAAAAATTCTAGTCTTCTATCGATGAGAAAAAACAACTCCTTAAATCATCACATATTTTGATCTTAGAAAATATTTATAAGGGGTATGTGGTTTTTTGTGATACTTATGGTTCTAGAATGTGTTAAATTCTTATATATGATAAATCTTTTGGTGTCTTATAGATCTCACCATCATTAACCACATGAGAAGAATTATGCCACACATGATTTAAAGCATTCTACGGTTATGAATTCACTTAAATGTTGGTGGAATTATCTCTTTGGGGAGAGGTTCATGGTATTCTCTAACCATAGGACTTTATTATATAAATTTTCTTAGAAATAACTTAATCTATGATAGAGGTGGTTGGTTTAATAACATTATATCTTAGAAATTAAAATATCTTACATCCGATGAAATGTGAATGTAATGGAAGGAACTCTCAATAGGAAAGTACCAAGAAAAGATGTTTATAATCAAAGGAGGAGGGGAACGTTATGGGACTCTTTTATTAATTGCATGTGGATTCATGGAAAATTTTTTATGGTATTATTTTTACTAATGAATAGTTATCATATTCTCCCATTGATTCTATTCTATAGTATATTTAGAAGGATTTTGAGTTCATAGATATTCATGAAACCCAATATGGTGGGATACCATTTCAGGCTGGCGTCTCTCCTAAGATGGTATTATATGTTTTGGGGATTAATTTTTCACTGAAGAATCATTAAGGAGAACTGTTTTATTTTAATATAATATTTATTAAATATCCATCCATACGAGCACAATCAAAATGTATTATAACATGATACAATGATTCTAGTGGCCGCCAATGATGTGTTACTTTCCATATTATGTTTCCCACTGTTACACTAGCCAATAGATAAAGGTAGAGCATTTAAAGCCTTTTAATTTTCTCCATCATCTAACAGTTCTTGTTTCAAAATTGTATGTGGTGTCTGTGGATATTTTTGATAGATTTCCATTGAATTATAGAGGGAGGAATGCTATATGGGGTTTGATTGATTAGTTTAAAATGTTGGCTCCCATTATTTTGATTAGGGACACACGTTAGCTAGAATAACATCGTATGTTTTATGAATATAAGAGTGTAAGGTTTTATGGTGTCACATATTGAAATATTTTAGACATGGATCCACGTTTTTCCTCATGGTTCTAGAAGAGTCTCCAAGAGGAGATGTGGACTCAGGTCTAGTTGAGTATAGGCTATTATCCATAGATAGATAGTCAGACGAAGCATGCTATTTAGATACTAGAGGATGTATTATATTCCCATGTCTTAGATTTTAATCGATAATATAATAACCATCTTGGAATAGAATATTTTTTTATAACAATGGTTATTAATCATCGATCAGAATTAATCCCTTTGAGGATTTTTATGGTCAACTGTAAAACTCACCTCTCTATAGGGTAGAGGTGGGAAATGATTCTATTTTATTAATTATTCTCATTAAAAATAAATTTTCAAGGATTATAGATATACATCGACATATATTTATATCACTTATTCTGGAGAAACCATATACAGATCATTGGTGTCATCCTTGGAAGTTTTCCATTAGTGATTATGATTTATTCAATGTTTCTCCTCATTTTGGTCACCATCAGATTATAAAACTAGGAATATTTGGTTTGAGATATGTCAGGACATTTTAGTTTATTAGGAGACTTCAGGAGGTTTTTTATTTGTTTTATTTTCTAGTTTAGATAATGGTAATCCATGTTTTTTTAAATATCTCATCTTAATATGTATCTTCCTAACCCCACTCATGTTTGGAGTTTGGAAGAGATTGAGTTGGTGCGAGATGTTTTTATTTTGGAGAATATCCCAAATATTATTGAGTCTTGGTTTAATATTATGCATGTGAAGTCAAATTGGTTGGTTATAGGGACATGGAGCGTTGTATTAGTTTCTCAGGAGACTTGTGTGCGAAATTTGAAGATGAGGGAGTAGTAGAATCACCTCTTCCTGGACACCATTAGTTTACATGACATCCCTGGGATGAAGGGTCTTATGGTGGGGATATTGTACCCTTTTTTACCTTGTTTCGTTTATTTTTTCTTTTAATTTTTGTTTGCCTCATTATTTGGGATTTTCTTATTGATTTTGAGGGTATAGATCATGTACTGTTGAAAATAACATAAAGTTCATTAATGAATTTTTGTTTTAATTAATGGAGTCAAGGAATATATGTTCCAATTGATTTTATGATTTCTACCTTATTTTAGAGAACACTTGAGATAGTGTGGGTTCTTTCTTAAAATTAAATATTATTCAATACCTTTAGTTAATTGTCATATCATTAAATGTTACACAACATTTATTTGTTTCTTTTGATATGTCATGAAATGGTTCAAGGCGAGAAAGGTTTACATTCTTTGCATCGGGTTCACACAATTCAATAGTCAATTTTGATATTTTTAATCCTAGTAAAAACAATTATTAGTTTATTTTTTTAATTAAGCTATTTAAATCATGAAATTATTTCACATCATATATGTTTTAGTGCTAATGTTTTTAGGGAAATTCACATATTATTAATCATTCATTCCTGGTGCATGATTTTATCACGAGACCTAAGAACTCTCCTAGGTTATTTTGGTGGTTTATAATAATTCAATATTGTTTCTTTAAATGATTTATCTTCTTCATGGTTGTTTTCAGCACTCCTGGTTAGTGATACTTCTTTTTATTCATTTCCATTAGACACAATATCACTATTACTCAACAATTTTAGATCATTTTGACTTTTGGTGCAGATTCTATTAATCCTTTATATATATTTTTGTGATCTTTCTCAAAAGCCTGACCTTGGTGTTGGTTATTATATGGTGTTCATGTTTCTTGAGGAACGTGTGGGTTTATCCTATCTACTAAACATTTTTCATGATGAATTTATTCTAATATGTAAGGACTAATTCTTTGGCCTCTATTGTTTTCCATTCATTATTTTGGGTTGGTAGCTTTCGTTGTGGGCTTGTGTGAGCCATGTTTGATGTTGGTGGTTCCTTATATAGTCTATGTTAGATGAACTATATTTCTATTTTTTAAATGAATTAATGAAAAAATATGGTTTTCCATTTGTTTTGGTAATGGAAAAGGTATTCTCAACGACTGTGAAATGTCTTTATGTAATGGTTTACAAAGCATAATTTTGATGAAGTAGTTTTCAAATAATATCATGGGATGCCTTGGTCACTTTTTTGGAAGGTTTAACGATAGGAATCATTAATTGATAATGTTGAGGGACTCACTCATGGTGTGTTTTTCCACTCCCTTGGCCCGTTATTATAGGGACTTGTTATAAATTATTTAGAGCTTCAGTTTCTTGGTTATTCCACTCATAACTATATTTGATTCATATATCTAGGGACTTGACAAATGTTTTTTTCTATGATTGGGGACATGTGTTCATGCTATCCTGACCTATTTTGATACATGGTATGATGTTACATTTTTTTTGGTTTATTTTTCTTTAGATTTTTATATGATATGTGAAACATGCATTGATTTGAATTATTTTTGTATAGGAAATGATATGAAATATATTTACCCTGATTATCCATAACTATGGAAAAGGAGGGAAATTTTTTATAATGCTCTTGATATAAATTTTTTTTACTGATTATAAAGCCTTAATTTATTTAATGATGAGAAATTTTTTATTATTGAAAAATACTTTATTTTTAATACCTATGTGGGATTCTACTAATTATATTTAGCTTACACCCTTCTCACCTCTTTGGTGGTGTGTAGAGATTTTTATATATTTCAATGCATGAAAAGGAATTCCACCATTATGGGGAAATAAGGATTATGTCATATGTGTCTAGGTAGGTAGTTATGATATGGTTTGAGTTTTCACATGATATCACAAGATGTAGTTGTTTCAGTTTCAATTTTCCTTTATTGTTGGACAAGTACCATTGAAATTTATTCAGATAATTTTGAGTTTTATCACTTTTGATATTTAATTTTTCTATGGAATATAATTCTTGTTTTACTCATTCACTATGCCTTACAAGCAAGTATAAATATATATATTAGGTTGTCTTGTCCGGTTTGATGAAATCATTTCCAAGGGTTGTTTTTGATGATTGGTTGCTAGTTGTTGTCCTGTGAAGATTGGAAATTCAATTTTTGTATGCGATCATTATGGTTGTGTACTAGTTTTATGGGGTATTGGGATCAGTTTTATCACTACATTCATATTGAAGATAATAATAATTAATTGATTGGTTTTATGGTGATGATAGATAATGTTGAACACCTAACACTCGACCCATGTATCGGTACACCGTGCCTAATTAAAAAGAATGAAATTTATTGTTCATTGTGATATCATTACATTATCAAAGGGAACATTTTCAATTTAATTTAGATTATGATGTGATTATTTTTTAATATTCTATCCCTATGTAAAATTTAAAATTTTTCTTGAATTTGTGACTTCTTGGATAAATCAAAAGGTACTAAGCCTGCACATATAAAGGATCTTCATGAGCTCCTAGAATTATATAAATATCTATATTTGGGGGGATATTGATGATGATTCTATTCAGGATACAATCGATGTGGATAAAATTAAACAGACATTTCACCGACATACTAGTTTATCTTTTCCATTTTCCTAGCCTTTTATTGATCAAATTAATTTGGAAATAGATGAATTTGAGTTATTATTTAAGGATAATTTTTATTATTTTCTTGAGGTCTCGATTCATCATATTTTTTTTCAGCAAAACTTATTTCGAACTAAGAAATTAAACATCATGAGTATGTGAGTATGTATCTAAATATATTAAAGGGAACCTTGATGTGAATGAATTTTTCTGGTTTGATACACCAGTTTTTTTACAAATTAATCTTAAAGAATAAGTAGTTATGGTGGCTGTTTACAATGAAGTAACACCCCATCATTTTATCGATGAACTAAAAGAACTTTAGACCTAGGAAGTCAAAATACAACACCTCTTGGGGGGGGGGGTTATACCCATGATTTTATAGTTTTATTATTTTTTAATTTTTTTTAGTTTTTTTGTTTATTTAGTAAATGATTTTAGTTTCTCATAGTGTAAAATAATAATATGTATGTAACTTCCACAATGAGACAATAAATATTGGGAATCATTTCCCACTCCATCCATGCTTCTAGGTTGTTTCCTTCTAACATATTTTTTCCATGATTTTAATTTTCTATTACATGTTATAAATTAAGTGTGGGAGAAGGATTATATTAAAATTTAATTGTTAAACTAATATTCAGAATTTTGTGTGTTGGAGCTTTCTATAGTTAATGTTAAATAGTCTACAAAATTCATGTTTTTGAATCTATAGTATGTTTTCTATAATTAATTAATGAATTTAAATTTAAATATTAGTTTTTTAATTATTGATGAGAACATAATTTTTTATATTGTTAAAGAATAAACCTTTTTGTTTTTTTTTTCTAAAAAGTGATTTGTTTCAGATAAAATTGAATTAAACTCTCCAAACATTCACTATTATTTTATTATCTCTTGGTTATTAAATTCTAGATTTTAATTTCGGTTCTTTTCAACTTGAAGGATTTTTAAATATGAAAATAAATAGTCTTATTCCAACTAAAATGAAAGGGAGTGACAATATTAAACTATATGTGCTAATGGTTTTAACCAAGGGAATCCTAGTTCAATTTATTTATTTATATTTATCTCAATTTTAGGTTGAATGAAAAATTTATTCTATCAGTTTTTTGTAAAATAAATCAGGGAAAATAAATTTAAAATTTATAAAATAAATGACTTGTTTATCAAAATAAATATACTAGTGGCTTTCAAACTTATTGAATTTTTTTTTGTGTTGATATTTTATTGTGTAAGTATATTTAAATTTTATTTAAAAAAATATTTTGATCATAAAATGTTAACATGTATCTAATTTAACAAAATGTATACGAGTTAATTTCATTAATGTAGTAACAAGGGGGAATATATTATGTATACAATTATTGTTTTTTGGGTGAGAGGATGATTTTGGGTCTTACTTGTAACCGTATAAAAATTAATTTCCCTACTAATTTTCAAAATATTTTGGAACTTACACATTAAAAATTGTTTAAGCCATGTTTTATATTCAAAGTAGGGCAATTTTTGGGTGTTAAGTGTGGGGTAGAGGTATTTAAATGTGGATAACTATGTTATAATTTGATTACCTAAAAACCATTAAATATTTCTAAAGTTTATGTTTTTAAAAATCACTTTTGAATTTTCTTCCGGTGAAAATATTTTACAAATTTGATAGTTGTGATGCCACATTAAATAGATTATTCTTTAATAACTCTTAGATTTAGATTAGTAAATAATTATTCATTATATCTTGAGAAAATATTTCAACACAAATATGTAAAAATTTTATCAAAGAAACACTCAATTTAATATTTTTAATTAGAATTTAACTCTTCATATATAAATCCATATGAATTATGAAAAAAAACCTGAATGTAGGTTGAAACAATTCCATCATTTTTTCATTATTTATCAACAAAAACTATGTATTAATTATTTATTACAGTATATAAACTTCCCCCACCCCACACCCAATGTTGTGTTTATTTATTAAAAACTATTAAAATATGTGAGTTTTTTTACAAAAAGTTAAATAGATTCTTGGAATTTTTTGTAGATACAAATTAATGTTCGTTACATTCATTTTAAAATTTTCAATTTAAATCGTTCTTATTAAATAGAAACCAATTTTTTAATGAAAGACATTAATTGTGTTTGTATTAATTATTTATTACATGAGAAATTTCATTAGAGTTTTGTTTTTGAAAATAATTTTTTTGACCTTTTATTATATACCGTTTAATGGGATTATGTTGTTACTTTGGAAAAAAATATCTCATCTGTCGGGGAATATGATGAGGTCCTTGATTTATATTTTTTCACACAACTCTTGTATTTTAATTATAGATTTATTTCAAAATATTGATGTAGTTTCTTTATTTTTTCATTGATGCTAATTTTTATGTAAATTTTAAAAATTTATGAAATTTCTTTTTTTAATTTTTTTTAAAATAAGTTAATTTTCGAGTTATGTTTCAATTATTTAATTTTGTAGTCCATGATAAAATAATAAATTTTATGTTCACTGTTTAATTTTTTTGTTAATTTATATTTTAATTTCATTGGTTATTTACTAAAGTAATATTTATTTTAAGTTTAATTTTATTAATAATTTAATGGATTTATTGTTCAATTAAATAATTACTAAAATTTATAGTTTATATCATTATTAACTGTTATCATCATATATAATTTAGTAGTTAATTTTTCAAAGAAAATGGAATTGTTTCATGCTTATTTTGTAATTTTAAAATAAGATATTTTTGGAATTTATATGTATGGTTATATATATATAAATATATAAATTTATTAATATATATATCTATATATATATTCTACTAATTTTTTATTATTTAGACGTCTCTGTTATTTACATGAATGTAGATGTACATTTCTTATAGTTGTTTTATTTTGTCACATAATGAAATTTTTATAAATTAGTCACAGAACTATTTTTACCATGTCTCTTGTATCGAATTTTGGATATGTGCTTTTATTAGTATTCCCACATTTACAAATTCCTAAATCCATGAAATATTATAATTTTCACATTGATTCTTCATGTTTCCAAATGCGAAGACACGAACATATCTGATAATAATTTTGAGAAGTTTTTTTGACATGATTCATGAGCCCTGAAGCATAACGTGAGGAGATCAAACGAGTTTGTGAATCTAAATGAAGAAATTTTAATGTTGAGAACATTCATCAATGATATATAACTGTTTTTATATGGAGGATTTTTTTATGTGGATTGGATATGGCTAAAGTCAACATTAGTTTAGTACAGAAGAAAATTAATAAAAATTATCACAGTCCCAAAAAAATTTATATTATAGAAAATAAATCATTTTGAAACATCATTTATGATTTTTACTAAATTTAGGAATATTCGGTATCAGACTGAGCATATATATGACTAAATTTAACATATAAAAATATCCACATTTCAAACATTGGAGTGGAAGGAAAATTTCATATAGTGGTAGTGAAAATATCAAATGACCATCAACACGCATCACCTGAGAAAATGTAAAAAATAGATTTTTCAAATGGATATGTTTTTTTCCTATATTTTGAAACAATTATTTTAATTTAAATTCAATAAAACGATTAAGAATATTATTTATAATAATGACCTCATATTTTCACTGTTTTCTCCCCCTCTAATTATATTTTCAATTGTCACCGTCCCTTAACTTCTTTTTTAATTTTCTCTCTATAATGAAACTCTATACATTGAATTTTTTTTGTGTTGTCTCTTATTGTTTTTTACTCTTGGTGTGTTTTCTAAAACATCTAGTATAAGAGGGATACAATTTTAGCCATTTTCTAGAATCTAAATCTATAATATTCTGAGAGATCAACCATCATTTTGATCATCTCCTCTCTTCGAAAATTATGATTGTGAGCTGGGGAGATGCGATGACACACTCAATCATAAGATTTTTCTTCACTCTATCTCATTCATCATTTCCATTAACTCATCTCTTCCTTCTATAGTGTGATCTTAGGAGAGGTTATGTGATTTGAATAATCTCGTTAAAATCACATCAACATGGAATAATTTTTTTTCTGGTGTTTGATGTCTACTTGGAATATATAGATTAATTCATGAAAAACAATATAAAATAACTATAATTTTAATTTTGAAAAGGGATATTTCAGGTGTAAATAAACATTATCTATTTTATTGTAATTTCAAAACATTGGATTTAGGTTTAAAAAAAATTGATGTTAACAGAAAATTAACTTACCCAACTTTAATAAAACAAGTAAGATATTTTCTAGGAAACATGAGATTCAATAAAATATTTATCAAAGATTTAAGTAAAATTTATCTTCCACAATTAAAAATGTTTTTAAATGAAAATTAATTTACTACTAATTAAGATCTCAAAAGATATTTTGATGTATTGAAGTGTAAGCAAACCACACTACCATTCATGTGTCCTCCTACACAGGGGAACCCAGTAAAGTTGTTATCTAACAATTTAGAACAAGCTATTAGAGTAGTTTTGTGTAAAACAATTAAAGTAACAAATCATATCAATTATTATTCTTCAAGAACAATGTATACTACTCAAAAAAATTATAGAACTAAAAAAAGGTATTTCCCAAAAAATTTTATATAAATTTTGATCATATTTTATCAGTACTAAGGTGATAAATTTGTCTAACAAAGTGCCATTAGGTACCTATTAAATAAATTAAAATAATATAAAAAATTATATATCCATATTCTTCATCAACAAATATTTTATTTTAAGATAAATTCGAAGAGAGGAGACAAGAATCGTGTTAAAGGCCACTTGTATAGACATTCCAAAAAATATGAGGTGGAAATAATAGAAAAAATCCAATTGAATGACACCATTATAGGAGAAGGGGAATTGTAATTGATTCATTTAAAGGTACCAAGGTATTATGATATGGTAAATTTTACATTAACCTATCATTTTCAATCTCACATATAATAATAATAAACTCTTAATCTCATGGCTTGATTCATGTTTTAAATTTGGGATAACCCATATATTTAAAATAAATTTGAAAATCAAATGACTAGATGATGTTTTATTAAGTGTGAGGTAGCTTTTTTCCTAAAATTCGATTATATATTATAATATGTACTTTTATTTGAAACTCAAGTAACTACATAGAATGTTTTAGAATTAGGGATGTAGTAACCCTCACTGTTTAAAGATGAAGATGTTTTTTTAAATATGAGTAGTTTTAATCCACTAGAAACATATATAATAGGTATGATAACCCCCAAATTCCACATGAAATTTGTGAAATAGTTTAATTATGGGGAATATATTACATGGCTCCCTTTTAATGTATTTTGAAATTATTTTATCATGTTGGAAATCGACTGTTTTTTAAAATGACTGAAAGATAATGCCACTATGACTAATAATTATGCTATTATATGTTTATTTGTTAGGACTAAATTTTTTTAAACACATTGAGTCCCTTGATAAATTTTCAATGTCTATGGAAGCCACTATTTCAATATGAGTATTGATTCTTTGAACAAATAGTATGGAGTGTATCACAAAACATCAACACCTTACCATCTATAAATTGATGGAAAGGATGAATATTAAAATGTATAGATTATAATAATACTAGAAAATAATGTTAATATTAATATAAAATATATAATCCTAATGTAGGAATAAATAGTTTGAGTTAATAGAAATTCTTACAAAACCCTAATTGTAATGAGACTACAATAGTTGATATGTGGGAAAAGTTTCTATTTAACAGTAGATATGGGGAAGAAGGATTATTGAGAAGGAAGGGTTTGCAACATGGATACAAAAATGATAGAAATGAGTGGATACTATAGTTCTATGTGTTGAAATAAACTAGGAGATAATCCTTTATAAACTCTATAATTAACAAAGAAATAACCTTCCTGGGGCATGATAAATTTATTTAGTAAAAGTTCTATGATCTAAGAGAGAAATTTCTATTTTACATACCAATATTGATATTAATTCTAGTTAAACAGTATTATAAATTAATGTTTTTATTTAATATTAGTCACATGTATCCATCAAGTTATGTTTTGATAATTAATGAATGAGAGAAGAATCTATTTCCAATTAATAGACATAGGTTAAAAAAGTATCATGGGAATTTTTTATAAGGACTACTGGAGGGGTTCACACACCATTAATGTTTATACTAATAATCCCATTGGTTATATATTAATTAAAAAAAATTATATTTTTTCCTTCTAATCTTCTCCAAAATCCATTTATATTATAATTAATTGAGGATATTTCATCATTAAAATGTGTTGGGTAAAAACATTTAAAATTTTAGGAGTTTCAAATTTGGGGTTTTTATTTTTCATTTTGTGTTCCTTTATTTTTATTCTATTATTTTTGGAACCCATTAATCACAAATTTAATAAATTTTTTAATATTGAACAAATTTTATATTTTAAATTTATATTTAACTTAGGAAATACAACTTTTGTGAATGATAAAATGAAGTTACTATGAAATTAAAATTGTGTAAAATTATTAAAAAGGCCCCATATTTTTTATTATTTTACCAAGACACACTACCTAATCTTACATAACATACATGAAAGGGTTCTATGACCTTTATGATATATTCCTTAAATTTCCCACATTTTTAGAGTGAACCAATCAGTTATTGAGTAACCAGAACTGTAATGGTCTACAAATTCTTGTATCGTTAGAGTGCCGGTTTTTCTATTTTAGGTGTTTTGGGGAGGATCCATGAGTTTTTATTTAATTATAGAGGTGAAACATATTTTCTATAGGAAATAAATATCATTTTTTTACAGGATGTGAAATTGTGGCTCACCTCTTATTTAGATAGAAATTTCATTAATAGTAGATTGATAGAGTGAGAACCAAGAGAAGGATTGATATCATATAAGTAGAATAAATAGAATTTATCAAATAAATGATGAGGTGGATTTATTTTTAAAAAACTTAACATTTCGGGAAATCCTTGGATTATACATCATGCAATGTTCACTGGATATGAAACTAGAGGATTCTAGGTAATTTTATAATCCATAGGGACAAATATGCATTCATTTGGATAATCCCTCCCTCTCCCATATTGGATGATCCCCATATTCCCTAAGAGGATATTGCATCTTTTTTCCTCATGCTTCAATCCATTTATTCTAGTGGTTTCTCCTTTATCCTGTGTTTCTTTCATTCTTATATAGATGATTTACTATAGAGGTAGTTCTTAGGTTTGGTTTGTTATTTGGGACATGTTTTTTATAACCCTTGTTGTGGTGTAGGTTGATATATGATCTAGTTCTTATGTTTTGGTTTCCAGGATGTTCTTTATGAATCTCTAATGTGCAGCGAGATCAGAAATCTTATATGAGGTAGTGAATCCCTAATCTCTTTTTAATTTGTATCTTGTGGGATGGGTATACTTTTTTTACCTATAAGGAATGGTTTTTTTTGGACTAATTAAAAAAAATTAGTTAATTCATATTAAAAGGGGAAGTGGCATGTTTTTAATTTTTTATTGATTTGATAATATGGTGATGTTATGGATTGTATGGGATTGATACCCAACTGAGAATTGGGGCTGTTGGTGGCTCTTTTTTCACTGACTGGCATGTGTTACAAAAATATTTTAGAGTTATTGTAAGGATAACACCCTAAAATGGAAATTTTATAACTGATTATATTTAAATAATGAAATGGATTCCCCAATATTATTCCTTGTGTGATGACACCCCTAATAAGAATGTGATATTTGACAAAAGAAACTTTGATAAATTTGTAAAATGGGCATGAATTTTTTATACATGTTTATGCTTGTGGGGAAGAGATGTGTGATTGTGATGTTATGTGGGGATGATTGATGATATGTGGATGTTATTTTGGGGTAGTGAGGTGTTGGATCATTGTCCGTGATATAGGATGCTAAGGTGATGGTTATTTGGCCATGATTTTGGGGTTGTTAGGTTGTGGTTGTTTGTCCATACTTTTTTGGATAAAAAGTGATTGTTGTTTTGATTTTATTTTAGGGTGTTGAGGTATTTTTTTTTGGACCTGATTCTAGGGAGGTGAGGTGGTGGTTTTTTCCCAATGATTTTCGGGTGAATAGGTGATGGGGTGATGAAGAAGATGGGATTATAGTGATACGTGGTTGTTTTATTCAATTTTCCTCAGTACTTCTTAAATAACAAATTGTTTTGTAATTATTTAAATGGAAGTGGTTTAGCTAATGATATGTAAAAGATTAATGAAAAAATAAATGTTGAAATGTGTTGTTAAATGTGGACGATTCTTAATAATGGATCAGATTGGTTGGATATACAAATAATTAGTGATGTGTTCTATCTTGTGGCTTGTTTATTATGTAGTGTTATGTATTTATAGGTGATAGTGAAATTGGTGATGTTGTGAGTTGGTTAGTGATTAGTTTTTAACCCATAGGATGGTATTTTGTGTGTATATTTTTATACACTTTCATATTACATCTGATTTCTATATGCATCCCTCCCTCATCGATCACTTCCAGACGAAACAGGCATAGTCATTCCTAGTGTGTTTTCCCAAAATTTGGTGATGAGGATAGGTGGATTGGTACCCATTCCATCCCACTGTCTCTTCTATATGAGTTAGGTATTTTATATTTTATGATGGAAAGAGGTCGGATAGTACAATATATGGTGGTTGTGACAGCCTATATGTTTTTGGGTGAGACCAAATGTGGATATGTTTGTGGGAACGAAATTCATTAGTTAATGGGTGTGATGTGATGTGATCATGCTTATGTGGAGGTTTTGTGTTTAGAAGAGACAAATGTTCTAGTACGTATGACATTAAGGTGTGAGAGAGGCATACCACCAAGAAAGTGGTGTGGGGTACCCTTCATCAATGTGACTCATGTGATATTTTATTACTTGGATTTCATTATTTGGAAAGCACGACTTGGTGAGGCTGTGATGAATTGTTAAAGTATTTAGGTGTTGCGTTCTTCTATTTTTCTAATGGTTTCATTAGTATTCTTCATCCACATATGCATGAGGGACTTTGATTTTCACACTATATAAACATATATCATCACCCAATGTTTATAAAACTATTTTTTGGATTCTAGGAGGATTACATAGACTATGATATATATTACTAGAACATACATATGGGTAGTTGTTGTGTCGCAACCTGATATTTTATTTTTGGTATTCACATTAGAGAGTATCATCTGTATCAGATTCATTTATAGATGCATTGTGGGATGGTTTTGGTTTCTTTAATATTATTTCATCATGTGTTTTTTGAATGACATATCTTATCTCACGATCTTACATTATTATAGAGGTTAATGCCTCCCATTTTGGGAAATTTTTATAACTTCGGTGAAAGTCACTAACTCAAGGACTACATGAGGTGGTACTTTAGGGTTATTATCTATCTCCCCTCATTTTGGTATCTTTAGTGTGAGGATTTTAGGATAGAGTGAAACCAAATGTGATGGTTGAGATATTGGATAGAGTTTGTAGTTATGAATAGTGAGTTTTTCATGGGTTGGTATGGAAATAGTGAAATTTGACCATGGTTCTGACATTGGACAAGGAGACTGGCTAGGACATGATATTTTAGGACCCCATGTGATTTGATGCATTGATACTGAGATTAATGATATAACATGTGAGGTGAACCTATTTAGAGAGTAGATATATATGAGAGATACATGCATCATGATTACTTATTTTTTGTTTTATTTTTGTTTCTTGATAATTTAAAACTGAATATTATGAATTAAAATTAATTATAATGATATTCAATACTTATAGGCTTATGAAATTCTTGTATTTTTTCATCGATGGATCCTATTTCTCATCTTTGTGTGCCTTGGTTTTTGAAGTTCAATAGGAAGATAAAATTTATCTCAATATGGTTAATCTGAAAAAGGTGGATATGGAATGGAATAAGGTGTTATACACTTTCCAATAGTGTTATTTGGGGAAGAATGAACATAGTGTTGCAGATATAGTGGAATATGGATTGCTGGAATAGATCATGATTTCTTTCAGTTTGATAGAGGACCCAATGGGATACTAGGTCTCTTTGGAATTCATTTAGAGGTGGGGAGGTATGTGTATGTGGTTGTTTTTGGTTCTAGGGGAGTGGAAGGAGAAATATGTTTCACGTGTTGACAATTAGAAAATATTCTGGGAAGAGTTCCTTTCATCCTCTATGATGGATGCGGACATGCATAAATGTTTTTCTTTGTATAAGGGTACTATGTAAATGAAATAATTGGGAATAATGTTAATAGACCATTTATACTTCTAAATAAATAATTTTATAGATGATTAGTCTCTTGTGAGGCATCTTGAGGAGGTTCTCAATCCTTTTATATAGTATTCATTAACTCCTGTTATGTTTCCAACATATCTAGAGGTTCAGAAGAAGGATGAGGTGATTGTGAATATTCACTCATGAGAATTTTTTACATGATAGGGGAACCATTAGAGTTTATCAAGATGACTATTTTAATGTGTTATGTATTAGGTTATAGGGAATTTGAGTTTTTGACCAAGGGAGAGTCGACCTCAGAGTTTTACTTTTTGGCCTTCTGCTGCCAGTGGTTTTTGGTTCTATTCATTGGGGATTCTTCCTTATTTCCATTATCAATGGTGTTAATGGAAATACTAAAAATTGGTTACTAGTAGTCCTTTGATCTATTTTTTTTAGGATTTGGATAGGATCACCACCATCCACAGAAGCAGTTCCAATGAGACTGCTTCGGCAATAGGGTCAGCCAACATTGGCTCCATCGAGGGGAGATGGAGCTGGCATAGGTCATACTCATGCTTTTCCTCATGTATAGAGAACTAAATTGTAGCATGGTTTTGGTGATGGTAATTAGTAGAGATTAAGAAGATCTTGGTGTGGTATGTTTCATGCAATGGAGGGTGAATTTCCATAATGTACAGAGATCTACATAGGTACGATTAGTTTTATAGAAGCATTTTTTATGCTTTGTACGATTCTAAAACATTTTACTACATTATTACAAACATTATATTATATAATTTTTGAAAAAACATATGGATTCTTAATTTTCGCTTGGGGTTTACAATGTTAGTCAGTGTTCATAATGGCTTTTTTGATGCGTGATACATATATAGACTAACGATGTGGCCAAATCAGTCCAATGGTGATCTTTTATTTCTAAATATATATCCATAAGATGTAATACTATTAATTAATTGGTTATATTATGAAACATGACTATCATGGGGTGTGTGAAAAAAATATTAAAATTACCTATGTATAGTATAATAGTTAACTCTTAGTAGTATCCCAATGATGAGTGCACCCAAAACAATGTTTTTCCATTTTTATTAGAATTTTGAAAACTTTGCTCTAATTAATTCCATGAAAGTGAGAGAAAGAATATATTTTATTTTGTTTATTTTTTAAAAATTCTTGATAGATGGTGATTGGTGTAGGATTTACTAGACCTAGTGATATACTATCACAATTTCTAAAATTTATCCCTTCTTCTACGGTTGACTAGTAAGAGATATATTCATCCAATGAGTCCTAATTCCCCCTTGCCTAGATGGTTATGAAGTGAATATTCCCCTTTTAACTATAGTTTTTTGTACCCTCATACTAATATGAGTATCATTGCCTCATGTTTTATGATTAATTATAGAAGTCCTTATCCGAGAATTGTTGTTTCATAATAAACCAATATTCCAACATACAATTTTACATATGTGATGATGACCGATGATAACTCACCACCCAAAACTAATACCTTACACCTTATATATAATTTAATTGGTTGGATAGAGGTATCAATCATCTAACAATGTAAATAAAATTAACATAATAAAATCATAATGAAACATTATTCCAAATTTAATGATGAATTACGAATTGAAACCTAATGAAAAAAAGAAAAAAATATCATTAAATAAGGTCAAAAAACTGAAGAAAAGAAATAATTTCATGCATATCCTTTCCCAATATCTAAATGAAACTACGACCCATGGATGGGGGAGTCAAGTTGATGTGGGATAGGTGGTAAATCACAGGAAATAATGTATATAAAATAAAAGAAAAAAAACGACAACATAACACAGTAGCATGGCATCATCCAGAGCTTCTCTCACAGATCGATCATCTTTAACCCACAACTGGAATCCTATTTATAATAATGGAATAGGTTTCAATATGTTTTATTGGTCCATTAATATGTTTATGGTATTCATGGATTATTTTCAGGTGTCAAAGGAATGTGTATGTCGTAATTTCTTTTCAAATCTAGCACTCTGAGTGTTTCCAAAAAATTAATTCATCATGTAATGGGATTACATGATGTGTAATGTGTGGGGTTATAAGTTTTCACCATGATATTTTGATAATAATTTATTTTAAATCTCTCAAGTTATATGTTATGTAAATAACTTACCAGATGCGTAATTATGATTTTCTTAGCTTTTAACTAGTTTAGTCTGGTTTTTTTTTGTGATATAGGTTTGGCTTTTTACTATGTTTCATCTTCAAGATATATCCAAACAACTGGTGACATGATACACCAGGAGGTTGTGCGACATGAAGTGGTATTAACAGACTAGTTAATTCTCCTTTTTTCATTTTTATAAAACAATGATTCCTATTACAGAACAAAAAAATTCAAATTTTGAAATGATTAATGTAACACCCGAGACTTTTTTGAGAAATATTTTGTTTTTATGATATATAAATCATCAAAGGAATCTTTCACTACACGCAATACTAGATTGTCTTTCTTTACATGCAATCACGACCTTCCTTGATAGCTTGTGTGGTACGCAATACCGAGTATCACTAAACATCGATATGCAATTAAAATATTATTAAAACTGGTCGTTATGAATAGTAATACCCACTTTTTTCAAATTTTTTAAGTTTTATTTTTCAAAATGGACTTCATTTTTGGATTTGGAATATCCAAATTAGCCTAGGGTGAAATTTTGGTATTTTTTTGAAAACAATCAATTGGTGATGAATAGTGAAAACACTAGGTTACTATTTAAAAACCGACTTTTTATTTAAATAATTATTTATTTTATTTAAATTTATATTAGGTCAAAATTGATACATAATACCTATATAAGTTCAATTCAATTCATTGGATTCATTTTATAATAATTATATATATATATAAATTTTATTAAACTTTTCACCATCTTTTACCCACCTCCTAGGAGAATTTGAAAATTTACATAAAACATAATTTTACTGCTTCTCTGAGTAGAATTTCAAAAATCCGAGAGACACAGTTGATGTTAGTAAGTAAAATGTGGTCCAATGAGATAAAAATACATTTTTTGTGAATAGTAACTTTTTACTTTTATTGACCACGGTTAAATGTAAATAGGGTAATTAAGGGTAAAAATGATATTATTATTACCATAACACATGTACTAATTCTATTGGATAAGTGTAATTCGACCAAAAACAACCTTAGGAATAAAACATGACAATTTAGGCCCACTTGGATTAGATTAGGACATATATTATTAATTTATTTAAAGAATGGTTAAAATAGTTAAAATCAATGTTTAATAACTAATCATTTTTAATATAGGGTTATTAATATGATAAATCTGACTATAAATTTTAATTAGAAAGATCAAAATATTTCCTACATAATTGTATTTTATTTGTAATTTTTAGACATTAAATAATTTAATTTATTTATGACACAATGATGATGCCGTAATTTCCTTATTAATGAAATATTGACATAATTGATGTTATAAATACCCAAATAAATGTAATTTTAGACTTTTTATGAATTAAAATAATTTTCTATGTTAATATGACATGTCAGTATTGATTTAATTAACTTTTTTCAAACTAATCATTCTTTTATGATTTTCACAAAAATCAATTACCAAATAGTGTCAAAATTGACATAAAATAGTTTTTTTAAAAAAATATTATATTATTAATTGTTATTTTATTCCTAAAAATCTATGTTTCGGATAAAGTACTTAGATAAGGTTATATATATTAATAATAAACAACTTGGGGTTCGTTTTTCTTGTTATAGTATGTTTATTAACCTTATAGTGTAAGAAAACAAGAAGACACGGTAAAAGATAAATTATATAACTTAAAGTTAAATCTAAATGATAAGGTTAAACTAGAAACCTAAACTTGTCTAAATTATATTTTATGAGAGGATTTATACCCATCCCCACCTTATCTTCGATATAAATCAATTTGGAGCTATTAAAAACCGAATATGACTTTATAATAAAATAATATTTTTCATTTTTCCAAAGGTTCCCCTCTCCTCCCTTATAAAAGGGAACCTCCTCCCTCTCCTCCACACACCACTTTGAGCCTTCAAGATTGGCCAAAACCTTCTATATTCTCTTCTCCACTTCCCTAGAAACATCCTATAGGTCCTGGTCTTCTTCAAATACCAATTTTTGTGCCCTAAAAGGAGGTCTCAAAGAGGCTCTTCAAAGAAGTTGTAATGTCTGTTACCGATTCTTTCAACTTTATTTCTTCTTCCACTTTTTCTTCATTAGTTGTTTAATTGTGAAGTAATAACATCAGTAACACTCATATAATTATATGTTATTATAAGTATGAAACAACCCTATTTCACCATCTATCCATCCTACGGAAAATGAAATCACCGCTCGTGCGTATGTACGGAATACCGTCTCCACGCCATGGTGTAATCTATTTTCCACCACCAACTTACTTGGATGGGTATAATAGTGAAAATAAATAACTATATATGATTACTGTAAAGTGGTATTGATTTTGAAATAGTATACAAACACCAAAATACAATTCCATGGTCATGGGAACGATATCATCGCTCGTGCGTACGTACGGAATACCGTCTCCACGATGTGATGCGACTCGTTATACATGATATTCAATGCATAATGATTATATAAATTACTTGAATGAATAAATACGATATATAGTACACTAATACCATTATGTAAAAGAGGTATCTATAACCTAACGAGAAGAATAAGAATATATTCGACAAAACATGCTTAAGAACAAAAAGTAATAAACACCCGAATAAAAAGTAGCAATGAAATATTACTAATAAGAAGATAAGAATATGACCATATATGATATCATAAAAATGATTATGATTCTGGAATAAGTCAATAACATTATTTAAATCATTATACAGGAGGTTCGGACACTTACGAAGAAAATCGGACCTATGTTAAGGAAAAATCTCACAATCTCATTTTTATCCGAGATTTTTTATACTTCAGAATTTACTGGGGAATATTTATCATCCAGAGCCATGTTTCCTCAATATGTAATATTTTTTCTATCCTCATACAATTTTTTAAATCCAATTTTACCCATTGATTATTTTTTTGTAAAATATATGAAAGGAATCTTTTGTCGTTTTTCGTACGATGTACTTTTCAACTTTTCTGGCCAAAGTACGAGAAGAATGGTTTTTAACTTATACGAAATGAATGGATTTTTAAAACATTCTTTTGAAGAAGCTTCCTTTAAATTTTTTCAAGTTTATTTTTAATCAACTTCTTTTACTTCAAAATTGTATGACATGTTAAGAAAGGAAAAAATTTTTTGAAGTAGAAAGGATATTTTCCTCAAGAATGGAGTTCAAGCGTTTTATCAAAATTATTTTCCATATAAGATAATATAGGGTTCTATTTCTATCCCTATTATTACATTGATTTTATTATATTGTGATGGAATTATTTTTATGAATTCATTTATATTATATGAATTGTTTTATGATGTCACGATGTTTAAGAATCCCATTTTTATTACATGGGTTATGCAATGATGTATTATTTTTGATTTTGTGGAACACATAAGAATGGTATCATTATGAGATGGTTGGGACCTATATCTCCCTCCTATGCATTGGGTAAAGATTTATATCTCATGAGATCGACATGGCTTGAACGAAATGTTAATATGGTTTAGTGAAACAGGACTGAATTGAGGAGTGAACTCGGTTCAGAAATGGAATTTGTCCGCTAAGGTAGTCTTGGCAATGAGTCTTGACTACTAAGAAATGATTCTCTATGATTATGTGTGTATTCCAAAAATATTCATGTTTTATGTGATGATTATTGGGATTACATTTCACTACATTGTTTTATCCCAGGATTTGAAATTATGATATCTTTTGCAGGTTAAGATTTCCAAAATGTTATGTTATTATGAATATGATGTGATTGATATTTCTTTTGTTTACCCTTACTGAGAATTTGAGCTCACCCTTTTGTATATTTTCTTTCCCCAGGTTAGGAAGAAGGTTATTAAGTAGGATATGCCAAAAGGGACTCTAGATATAATGAAATAAATGGGAGACAATGTTGATGCTTTATGAACCAGTTGTTTATGTTTCCCACTTTCTAAATACACTCTACCTATATGGTCCTTTCCTGGTTTTGTTATATGTTATAATAAGAGTGCTTCAATTCTGAAGTAATAACAATGTATGTAAATTATGGGTCGTTATAATTGGTATAAGAGGAAAGCTATAGTCAACCATTGGAAACTAGGATGTGAATGCCTTAGTAAAAACCATAAGGATATGTCTAAGCATAGAACACGATCTTATTGTTTTAGAAATGGCCATGAAAAACCTATGATAAGAACTGAAGTGTATAATTTTAATCTTGATTATGTGTTTTTTCAATTATAAATAGTGTTTCTCACACTACTCTTCTTGGTTTTAGTCAATGGCTAGAACCTGAAGGAATCGTGTTAATGTGGAATGCGACGGGCAATGCAATGATTGTCCCCCTGAGCAAGCAAACGTTATGGGAGCTAGAATGTGAAATCTTGTAGCCATGCTCTCACAACTTTATCAAGCTATGAATCATGCATGACTTCCAAACGAGCAATGGAAGGAGCAAAATTCTATTGAATCCTTCATGAGGCAGCGTCCACCTTCATTCAGCGGGTCTACTGATCCATTAGTTGCTGAACAATGGATTAGTACTACTGAAAAGATATTTTTAGTTCTTCAATGTTATGAACATGATAAAGTCATATTAGCATTATATCATTTGGAAGGGGATGCTGAACAATGGTGGAATCTTATTAATAATATGAGGCAAATGGATGAAATTGAGTCGATGTAATGGGAAAAGTTCAAGAACATATTTTTCAACAAGTACTTCCCTCGTATTCTTCGAACAAAGTTGGAGAAAAAGTTTCTTGAACTAAAGCAAAAGGATGATTAATCTGTGGGTACCTATGATGAAAATTTTACAAGACTTTCAAGGTACACTTCTTTTATTATTATCCAACCTGAGAGTAAGATCGATCGATTCTTTAGTGGCTTAAAACCAATTCTTTGAAGGGTGTTACCCATAAGGGACATCAATATCTATGAGGAAATTGTTCGATGTGATCTCAAAGTTGAGATGGAGATTAGAGTAACCAATCAGTCATATGGGTTTGATAAGAAGAGGAAAATGGAATTCAAAGGAAAATCTAAAGAGCACACTGAAATGAAGATTAGTTTTCCCTTATGCTCAATATTTGGAAGGAAACATGGAGGGAGTTGTCTTAATGGGACAAGTAAATGTTTAAAATGTGGAAAGGAAGGTCATCGGGCATTTGAATGCCGCAATGATGGGAATAAGATGTCTAGTGATAAAAATAAAGAAAAGGCTACACAGAGTGCACCTCCTACAATTCAATGTTACAAGTTCAAGGAAATGGTGCATTATGCCAATCAATTCCCTAATCCAAGGGTTGTTGATGATGATCGACGCCAACAAACGCTTAAGGCTAAAGACAAAGGAAAGTAACATGCAATTTCTATCAGCGATGTGGAGTACAATAACGAAGTGGTGAAAGGTATACATTCCATCCACTCTACAGTAGAAAATGTTTTATTTGATTCTGGATCCACCCAATCTTTTATTTCTGAAGAATTTTCTAAGGGTATCGCCGTATTACCTCAACAATTAGATATTGAGTTTGCTGTGACAACCCCAAATGGCACAACAGTCATATCAAAAGTTTATAAATCATCTCCGATTCAAGTTTGTGGGAAAGTGCTTCCTGTAAATCTTGTGATCCTTCCTATAGTGGAATTTGATGTGATTCTTGGTATGGATTGGATTTCTCTATATGGAGCTCATATCAATTGCCATAGAAGGGAAGTCACATTTCATATTCCAGATCAATCTATGATCATCGATCGATGCAAGGATGAACATAACCTTCCAGTGGAAATTTATTCTATCTTATGGGTCTTGATTCCACTAAATGAAGGTTATTTATCTCAAATGGTTGGTGAGAAACTCACGATTATGAATATTCTCATTGTATTGGAGTTTGATGATGTCTTTCCAGAGGAATTACCGGGTCTTACACCAAATCGTGAAGTTGAGTTTTCAATAGAACTCCTACCGGGTGCTTTGCCTATTTCATAGACACCTTATAGAATGACCCCAATTGAGTTGTAGGAATTGAAGAAGTAACTCCAAGAGAATCTTGATAAAGGATTCATACACCCTAGTGAATCCCCTTGGGGAGAACCTGTTCTGTTTGTTAAGAAGACAGATGGATCAATGAGACTCTGCATTGATTATCGGGAACTTAACAAGATCACTATCAAGGGAAAATATCCTCTCCCGCGCATTGATGACTTATTTGACCAACTAAGTGGAGCTCAATACTTTTCCAAGATTGATCTTTGTTCAGGGTATCATCAATTAAGGGTCAAAAGAGAGGATATACCAAATATGACATTCAGTACAAGGTATGGACACTATGAATTTATAGTGATGCCATTTGGTCTTACTAATGCCCCTACTATCTTCATGGATCTGATGAATAGAGTCTTTAGAGACTATCTTGATCAGTTTGTGATCGTCTTTATAGATGATATTCTTGTATATTCAAGGAGAAAGGAAGAACATGAAGATCACTTGAGAATTATATTGAAGACCCTGAGAAAGGATATGCTTTATGCCAAATTTACCAAGTGTGAATTTTGGCTTCAAAAGTTTCATTTTGGGGTCACATAATCTCAAAAGAGGGGATATCTGTGGATCCAGAAAAAACAGAGGTTATCGAAAGATGGTCGAGACCAACAAAATTAACTGGGATCCGAAGTTTTCTTGGTTTGGATGGATATTATCGACATTTTGTGAAAGAATTTTCACGATTATATAATCCACTCACCAGGATGACTCGAAAAGGAGTTATGATCGTGTGGATGGAGGAATGTGAAGAGAATTTCAAGGAGTTTAAATTAAGGTTATCTAGTGCACCTATGCTCACACTTCCTTGTAGTGGAGAAAGGTTTGTGATCTATAGTGATGCAAACAAGAAGGTATTGGGGTGTGTTCTCATGAAAAACAATATGGTGATAGCTTATTCCTCACGACAGTTGAAAATCCATGAGCAAAATTACCCAACTCATGATTTGGAGTTAGCTACGGTAATCTATGCATTAAAGATTTAGAGGAACTATCTTTATGGAGAAAGGTGTGATATTTATACTGATCGTAAAAGTTTAAAGTATATTTTCACACAAAAGGAGCTCAATATGCGCCAAAGAAGAGGTTTGGAGCTGATTAAAGATTACGACTGCTCAATTCATTACCACCCTGGGAAAGAAAACAAGGTGGAAGATGAATTAAGTCGAAAAGACCATGATAGCTTATCCATGATGAGGATCACAAAAGATTCAATATTTATGGATTTACAAAGGATTGATCTTGGAATTATAATGAAAGGGGAAAAATCGTATCTTTATCAAATGAATGTTCAACCATCTATACATGTGAAGATTAAAGGGGCATAGAAAGAAGATGTAGAGTTACAAAAGAAGGTGAGAAATGTTCCTGAATTCAACCTTGATTGTGATGGGATAATAATGTTTATGAATCAGGTTTGTGTTCCTCCCATCCTCTAATTAAAGAAGGAGCACGTGGATGAGGCTCATAGTTCGTCATTCTCTATTCATCCTGGAAGCACGAAGATGTATAGGGGCCTGAAAGAGAACTTCTAGTGGGATGGAATGAAAAGAGATGTTGCTGAATATGACTCTCGATGATTGGTTTGTCATCAAGTTAATCCTAAGTGACAGAAGTCTAAGGGGATGTTACAACCATTACCCATACCCGAATGGAAATGAGAAAACATCACTATGGACTTTGTCACTGGACTTCCTAAAACATCAAAAGGCAATAATGCTATCTGGGTCATAGTTGATCGTCTTACAAAGTCTACACACTTCATTATTATTAGATAGGATATCTCTATAGATCAGCTTGCCAGGATATATGTAAAGGAAGTGGTAAGATCTCCTGGAGTACCACATTTCATTATATTTGATCGGGATCGAAGATTTATGTCGATGTTCTGGAGAAGTCTTCAGCATACTCTGGATACAGAGTTGAGTTTCAGCACTACTTATCATCCTCAGACAGATGGTCAATCTGAGAGGACAATTCAAACTCTAGAAGATATGTTGAGAGCTTGCTCTATGGATTTCAAAGGTGGTTGGGATCAACACCTACGTTTGGTTGAATTTTCTTATAATAATAGATTTCACTCCAGTATTTAGATGGCTCCTTATGAAGCTCTCTATGGAACGAAATGCAGGACTCCAACTTGGTGGGATGAAGTTGGGGAAAGAAAGCTATTAGGACCTAATCTTGTTGATGAGATGGAAGAAAAGGTCAGATCTATTCGACAACAGATAAGAGCATCTCAGAGTCGACAAAAATGTTATGCCAACAACGGAAGAAAAGACTTAGAGTTTGAAGTGGGTGATAAAGTGTTCTTACGAATATCTCCCTGGAAGAGGGTCATGAGATTTGGAAATAAATGAAAGATGAGCCCTAGATATATCAGTCCTTTTGAGATTCTGGATCGTGTTGGGAAGGTAGCATACCGATTGGTGCTTCCACCGAATCTCTTCCAAGTTCACGATGTGTTCCATGTATCTCTCCTGAGAAAGTACATACATGATCCTTCGCATGTACTTATCTCAAAAGTTGTACCGCTGGAGAAAGGTCTTTCTTATGATGAACAGCCGATAGAGATTCTGGATTGTAGCAAAAAAGTCCTACGGAACAAGACCACTCGGTTGGTGAATGTTTTATGGAGGAACTAACAATTAGAAGAAGCTACATGGGAGCTTGAGGATATGATGAGGGAGAGGTATCCTCATCTGTTTGTTACAATGTGACGAATTTTGAGGGCAAAATTCATTTTAAGGTGCGATAGAATGTAACACCAGAGACCTTTTTGAGAAATTTTTTGTTTTTATGTTATTTAAATTGTCAAAGGAATCTTTCACTACAGACAATACTAGCTTGGCTTGCTTTACACGCAATCACGACCTTCCTCGATATCTTGCGTCGTATGCAATACCGAGTTTCACTAAACATCGATATGCTATTAAAATATTATTAAAACTAGCCATTATGAATAGTAATACCCACTTTTGGAAATTTTGAAAATTTTATTTCTCAAAATGGACTTCATTATGGGATTTGGAATATCAAAATTATCCTAGGGTAAAATTTTGTTATTTTTCTGAAAACTTTCAATTTTTGATGAATAGTGAAAACACTGGGTTACTATTTAAAAACTGAGTTTTTATTTAAATAATTATTTATTTTATTTAAATTTATTTTAGGTCAAAATTGATACATAATACCTATATAAGTTCAATTAAATTCATTGGAGTCATTTAATAATAATTTTAGATATATAAAAATTTTATTGATCTTTTCACTGTCTTTTACCCACCTCCTAGGAGAATTTGAAAATTTACATAAAACTTAATTTTACCGCTTATTTGAGTGGAATTTCAAAAATATAAGAGACACGGTTGATGTCAGTAAGTAAAATGTGGTTCAATGGGATGAAAATAATGTTTGGTGAATAGTAACCTTTTACTTTTATTTACCACTGTTAAAAGTAAATAAGGTAATTAAGGGTTAAAATGATATTATTATTACCCTAACACATGTACTAATTCTATTTGATAAGTGTAATTCGACAAAAAAAACCTTATAAATAAAATATGACCATTTAGGCCCACTTGGATTAGATTAGGACATTTATTATTAATTTATTTAAAGAAGGGTTAAAATATTTAAAATCAATGTTTAATAACGAAATATTTTTAATAAAGGGTTATACATAAGATAAATTCGAATATAAATATTCATTATAAATCTAAAAATATTTCATAAATAATTCAATTTTATTTGTAATTTTTAGACATTTAATAATTTAATTTAATTATTACACAATGATGATGTAGTAATTATCTTATTAATGAAATATTGACATAATTGATGTTATAAATACCCAAATAAATGTAATTTGAGACTTTTTAACAATTGAACTAATTTCCAAGGTTAATATGACATGTTAGTATTGATTTAATTAACTGTTTTCGAACTAATCATTCATTTATGAGTTTCAAAAAAATCAATTACCAATTAGTTTCAAAATTGACATAAAATAGTTTTTTAAAACAAAATTATATTATTAATTGTTATTTTATTCATAATTATATAAGGTTCTGAAAAATGACTTAGATAAGGTTATATATATTAATAATAAACAACATGGGGTTTTTTTGGCTTGTTATAGTATGTTTATTAACCTTATAGTGTAAGAAAACAAGAAGACACATTAAAAGTTAAATTATCTAACCTAAAGTTAAATCTAAATGATAAGCATAAAATAGAAACCTAAACTTGTCTAAATTATATTTTATGAGAGTATTTAGACCCATCCCCACCTCATATTCGAAATGAATCAATATGGAGCTATTAAAAACCGAATATGACTTTATAATAAAATAATATTTTTAGTTTTTTTAAAGGTGCCCCTCTCCTCCCTTATAAAAGGGAACCTCCTCCCTCTCTTCCTCACACCACTTTGAGCCTTAAATCTCAGCCATACCCTGAAAAATTCTATTCTACACTTCCCTGGATACATCCTAGAGGTCCTGGTTTTCTTCAAAGACCAATTTTAGTGCCCTAAAAGGAGGTCTCATAGAGGCGCTTCAAAGAAGAGGTAATGTATGTTACCGATTCTTTCAACATTATTTATTCTTCCACTTCTTCTTCTTTAGTTGTTTCATTATGAAGTAATAACATCAGTATCTATAATATACTGATATGTTATTATAAGTATGAAAAAACTCTATTTCACCATCTATCCATCCTATGGAAAACAAAATCACCATGCGTGCGTACGTACGGAATACCGTCTCCACGCCCTGGTGTAATATATTTTCCACCACAACCTTACTTGGATGGGTATAATGGTGAAAAAAATAACAATATATGATTATTGTAAAGTGGTATTGATTCTAAAGTAGTATACATACACTCCAATACAATTCCACGATCATGGGAACGATATATCATCGCTCGCGCGTACATACGGAATACCGTCTCCACGATGTGATGCGACTCGTTCTACATGATATTCATTGCATAATGATTATATAAATGAATTGAATGAATAAATATGATATATAGTACCCTAATACCATTCTGGAAATGAGGTATCTATAACCTAAAGAGAAGAATAAGAATTTATTCGACAAAACACGCATAAGAACAAAAAGTAATAAACACCCGTATAACAAGTAGCAATGAAATATTACTAATAAGAAGCTAATAATATGACCATATATGATATCATTAAAATTAGTATGATTCTGGAATAAGTCAATAAATTTATTTAAATCATTATATAGGTGGTTCAGACACTTACGAAGAAAATCAGACCTAAGGTAAGGGAAAATCTCACAATCTAATTTTTATCCGAGATTGTTTATACTTCAGAATTTACTAGGGAATATTTATCATCCACATCCATGTTTCCTCAATATTTAATATTATTTATATCCTCCTACAATATTTTAAATCCAATTTTACCCTTCAGTGAGTTTTTAGTAAAAGATATGAACAGAATCTTTTGTCATTTTTCGCACGAGGTACTTTTTGACTTTTCTGGCCAAAGTATGAGAATAATGTTTTATTAACATATACGACATGAATGGATTTTTAAAACATTATTTCCAAGAAGCTTCCTTTACAAGTTATCATGTTTATTTTTAATCACCTTCTTTTAGTTTAAAATTGTATGACATGTTAAGATAGGAAAAATGTTTTTGAAGTGGAAAGGATATTTTCCTCAAGAATAGAGTTCAAGTGTTTTATCAAAATTATTTTTCCATCTGAGATAATATAGGATTCTATTTCTATCCGTATTATTACATTGATTTGAATAATTTTGATGTAATTATTTTTATGAATTCCTTTATCTTATATGAATTGTTTTATGATGTCACGATGTTTAAGAATCCCATTTTTATTACATGGGTTATGCAATGATGTATGATTTTTAATTTTGTGGAACACATAAGAATGGTATCATTATGAGATGTGTGGGACCTATATCTCCCTCCAATGCATTGGGTAAAGATTTATATCTCATGATATAGACATGGCTAGAAAGGCAGGTTAATCTGGTTCAGTGAAACAGGACTGAAACGAGGAGTGAACTCGGTTCAGAAATGGACTTTGTCTGCTAAGATAGTCTTGGAAATGACTCTTGACTACTAAAAATGATTCTCTATGATTATGCGTGTATTCCACAAAGTTTCATGTTTTAAATTATGATTATTGGGATTAAATTTAACTATTATGGTTTATCCCATGATATGAAATTATGATCTCTTTTTCAGGTTATGATTTCCAAAATGTTATGTTCTTATGAATATGTTGTGATTGATATTTCTTTTGTTTACCCTTACTGAGCATTTGAGCTCACCCTATTGTATGTTTTCATTCCACAGGTCAGGAAGAAGTTTATTAAGTATTATATGCCAAAAGGGAATCTAGATATGATGAAATAAATGGGAGACGGTGTAGATTCTTGATAAACCAGTTGTTTATGTTTCCCAGTTTCTAAAGACACTATACCTATACGGTCCTTTCCTAGTTTTGTTATATGTTGTAATAAGATTTCTTCCATACTGAAGTAATAATAATGTATTTAAATTATGGGTCGTTATATTTAATCAATCAATTAATGTAAAAATTCTATTTTATGTCAAAAATACATACAAAAAATGGTTCTACCAATTCCCCAACAAAAAAATTATTTTCCACAAACCATATAATATAAAAATAAATAAATAAATAAATAATATTATCAATATTGAAATTACATGTTAATTAAATGAAATTATTATCAATGTTGGATCAATATTTCAATATTGACATATAATATCAACTGAAATTCTCACTCTTCAATGAAACTAATCAACCCTGGTTAATTTTTATTTTTTTCTATTGAGAATTTGTTGGTATTATCATTTAATTCATTTCATATATAATAATTCATTATTTTCAATCATTCAACATCATGATTTAACCAACAATATATTCTTTTCCCACATTACTTGTGATATAAATTCAAGTAGAGTTAGGCTCCTATCATGACTACATTCAAACTTTTCATAGGTTTTCCAAGGAACTATGCTCTCCACCTCAAAAAGACAAGATTCACATAAAATCTTTAGGTCTTAGAAAATAAGGATCTGATGAAACTGAGGAAAAAAATTGGTATTATTGACATTTAAGAAATTAAGTCTTCAAGGAGGAGGCTTATCTCTAATGTATAATTTTGGATGTAAAATATATGAGTGTAAGTACAGTCTCCACCTCCAAGTAGCAACTCCAACATTCACTAAGATCAAAGTAGTGGTAATGATCAATATAACCATAAAAAATATATGTGAACCCTCTTAACCCTTTTTTGTACTGTTTTGAAATATTTTTTTTCATTTTTATATTTTTCAAAATTTATTCTTAGAATAAATATCACATCCACCACAAAAACACATATGATAAAATTTATTGATCCTGTAATGGTGATTTTTGACTATCCTAAGTCAAAATCCATTTTTTAATTTTTCATAGGGGATAAAACTATAATTTACATTGAATGAATCATAAAGATTTCTCAATATCCTCCCTTTGAATGTAATATGTCCCTTTTACCAATACTTCCCTTACCCAGAGAATTAAACATTAATATATCATGCAATATAAATAGAGTAGGGTAGGAATGGATAAATATGGATTGTAATTTGGATTATTCCTAAAAAGTAAATCATTGATTATATGGTATAAAAAAGCACTAATGTAATGGGTTTTTTATGGATAAGTTCTTAAAAAAGATTCTCTAATCATTTTAAATTCATTTGTTTCATATTCATTGATTCGACTAGTTTTAATGAATACTCTTAAATGTAGAAAATTCCATGTTATTTAATGAAATATTCTCAAGATATTAATAAGAATATTTTTGTCTAAAAATACTCTTATTAATGTATCATGTAATTTTGGAAACATTACTCAAGGAATGAAATAATAATAATAAAAACCAACAAAAAACAATCAGAAATTCATAGAATGGAAATAGTTAAAAATTTTATTTTCTTGAATTAGCTAACTGCCAAAAATTACGATTCATTAGATTAATGTACATGATTCTCTATAATTAGTAAATTTTCTATTTTACCCATTCAATATTATTTACTTTTTAATATAAAACATAGTATCAAGAGGATTCTAAGATATTCTTGTATCTTAGATTAGTCATGTTATTTAAGAAAACAAATTTGGGGCATAGAATTTTTTTAATGATGAAGAACATATTTGAAAACATAATATATCTAATTGAAATAGTATTTAATATAAAAGAAAACATCCTTTAATAATAATTCTTTAGTCACGTGTTGTAGGTCTTGATTCTTATGTTATGTTCTAAAAAACATTCATGATGTGTACACAATTCATGACGTATGTTATATTCAGTCTCTCCATTTTGTAGCCTTGAATAATATTCATTAATAGACACAAAATATAGGTATAATAACAAATTATATGGAATTACTATTAAATTATGTTCGAATTCGAACATTGGGAAGAGTGCACTAAGGAATGAAATGTGGGTTTCCTCGCGTAAGGGTTTTTGTTTAATGTCGTTATCTTGAATAATAAAACAAAATTTTAAAATAATCCTACGATTATCTCCCCCAAATAACTAATGAAGTTTCATAAATTCCATTAAATTTATTTTTTAATTTAGTATGTCAAAATTTTAATTACTGCATTTAATCAATGTTAAAGGAAATATGCTACCTGGTAGGTCTTCATTGGTAATTATGGTGAAGGAGAGTGATCTCCTCCATTGGTTCTTGAGGAATGGTCCCATGAAACTTCTTCAGCGTATTCCCATTTAAAGTAAAATAGGTGTCTCATATTTACTTTTTAATATTTACAAGAACAATGTGGTATTCGAGAATAATAGTAAAGGGACCTTCCCATTTAATATGAATTATACCTAGCATTACTTTATGTTTGGATTTATATAAAAACACTTGACCTCAATCATTGAATGTGATTAGTTTAATCATCCTATCATTGGATATAAATTTTGTCTATTTTTAAGCCATTGAATTTATGAAATAATACCCCCTTATTTCCACTAGCTTCTACAACATCAATATCGTTTCTTTCCAAAATTTATCAAGGTTTAGATTCATCTATCTTACTTCCAAATATGAATTGTGTTACAATTCCACGTGATGGTGGAATCTATTTTAATAAATCAATATATACAAGCTAATACCTATAAATTCCTTTTAGGATATTTAGTAATCACATAAGGTATCTACTAATAGTTGGCACTCGTCCTTCCTATTTTGTTTAACAGTCTGTTCTAGAAATCCTTTCATTTCTCTACTGGAGACTTCTTCTTGGCCATTTTTTTGGGGATGGTATGGTGTTGAAATTTTAAGATATACCACTTTCCTTTTAATAAATTATTTAATTTTTCTATTTTAGAATTCATATCCTTTGTCATAGAAAATTCCACTTTAAACTGTAAAAATAATAGATAGATTTTACCTTAAAAAATCAAAAACAACATTATCATCATCAGTTATAGTGGCTTCTTCATCCACCCATTTAAAAAAAACTTACCAATAAAAGATTATTTGAATTTAAAAATTACATCAAGAATGGTCCCATGAATTATGTGCCTCTAACATAAAAAATTTCAAAATATGTAATTGGTTTTTGAGGGATTTCTTCTCATTTTGATATTTTACCAGAAAATTGGCAATTTTCACATCTTCTACAAATATCATATGCATCTTTTAAAAATGAAGACGAATAATTTTCAGATTAAAAACTATTTGAGACGTACTCTTAGTTCCAAAGTAGAGTAGATAAGATAATTTATGAATGAATTCATACAGAAATTAAATTTCAGATCCAGCTAAGAATTTTCTTATGATTTGATCATTAAAAATATTCTATAGGAATGAGTATTCCCAAATATAAAATCTTGATTATTATTTAAGAATATGCTTCTAATGATTTTTTAAATGATAGGATAAGAGATATGTTAAAAAATAATTGATAGTTTTAGAAAACCATGGTTCTTCATTGTTGATGTAGTGGACATTTTTTTTCAGAATGTTCATCATTTTGTGGGTTCTTGTTATGATATTCCGCTTCAGTGATATTGGGTAGTCCTAATAAATGATAAACCAACTAATTTTATGTTGCCTTTATATGATTAGTTTCAAAATTGACCATTTTTAAGATTAGGATCCATGTCATCAAACATGTCTGAGAATATTCCTTTTACATTAAATACTTGAGTGCTACATGATTAGAAAAAACCAAAAAATTAGTGCCAAGAAGATATGATATGATTTTTTCTAGTTCAAAAACATCATTAAGGAAATCATTTTTTGTGGTTGTGTAATTGATTTTATGGAATACACGGTATCTAATTCAAATGATATTTCTCTAATCATTCTCTCAATTTATTGTGATAGAACATCTCCCACCACATAGATAGATATATCAAAAAGAAACATGAATGGTTACTCTAAGTTGGGTGGTTTGATTATTGGAGGTATGATCAAACATTTCTTAAACTGATCAAATGATTTCAAGGATGAATAATAAACTTTAATGTAATATTTATTTAGTAGTAATCCTCAGATAGAGTGAGAAATATTAGTATAATACTTGATTAATCTTCTTTAAAATATTTTATTAAAAAGGATGTAACATTTTTTAAAGAAGATGGACTTGGAATAGAATTTATTACTTCAAAATTTCATTTATCCTCCTCAATAAGTTATTGTGAAATTATGTGCCACCAATGATATTCCATTTTCGACCATAAAATGAAATTTTTCAATATTTACCACAAGAATATTCTAAATTAATGATTTCAAAAAAATTTCCAAATTTCCTATAAAATGATCAAATGAATTACCTAAAATTGTGAGATCTTTTAGAAATACCTCCATGAAATCCTCAATGTGAGGTGAGAAAATACTAACAATACACTGTTGAAATGTACCTGGGGAATTTAATAGCTTGATTTGAATCCTTTTGTAGTAGAATTCGTGAAATAGATAGGTGAACTTTTTCTTCTCCCGGAGTTTTGGTGTGATTGGTACATGTATGTATCGTAAGAAACCATCTAAAAACAGTAACAATTTTTCCATATAAAAATTATAAAAAATAATTGATGAAATAAACTGGGACATTTTCGTTTTTGTTAACATGATTTAAAAACATGGTATCTATTGATTCTCTAAAGTAGTTTTGTAATTTCATAGGGATGAATTAATTTCATTCATACATAATAGTGTTCTGGATAGTTTTTTTGGAGAAACATGAATGGGGCTGTCCCACTATGAAACAGAGATCACATAAATGATTTTAGATATTTGAAAAATATCAATATATTTATTAACAACCTTCATTATGGTGGGATTATGTATTAACTTTGGGTTTCTAACTGGTTGAGAATCACTTTCAAAAAATATTTTACGAGATCATACTTTTAGATTGATTCTCAATATTCTACCTAAACTCTATCCTATATATTGGAAATTTATTTTGAGATGGTCAATTATAATTTGTTCTTTTGAATGGGATAGGTTATTGAATTTTATTACTGATAATTTCTCTCCTTAAATTATGTAAGATATATTTAAATAAAATGGAAATGTATTAAGTTTCAGACATGGGTTTATTCAAGGGATGATATTGAATTTTGGATTCCTAATCATAAGGATGATTTCTCTAGTATCATATCATTATCTTTGAAAAAATCAATTAAAAGGTAATATTTTACCTAGTACTTGAACATGAGTTTAGTATTTTTATGTTCTTGGGAATTAGAACCTTAAAATGAAAAAAGGTATCCTAATAATAATAGGTCACAAAGCATACTCAATTATTCAAATGGTTCTATACCTTTTTCATAGAAGATCACATAAAGTGAGTGATTACATGAATAATGTCTAATCATCATAATAATGTTGAAGTGTATGGTACTACCTTCTAGTTACATTATTTTCATTCCTTCATAGAGATTGTTGATATTCATTATTATTTTCTGGAAGGGTCTCCTGAGGATAAAGGGAGAGTGGCCCAATGCTCTGTATTATTCCATGGTAAGGACATAAAATTATGCTGGAAAGTTCAATCCTCATAATACCATGAATACATGATCTAAAACTCCAACTAGTAAAATCAAGGATCTATTTTATAATTTTAATACCAATCATGTTGGAAATAATTATCTAATCTTCCAGGATAAAAATACAGGGGAATGAAAAAAATTTATTGAATATCACAAATCACAAAGTGCATTAGTAAAATATAAAGACCCCTTAGTTTAGAGAATAGATAATTTTCATGGATCTTTATATTTTTGGGGTATCATTTATGTGAGCAATTCTAAGACACTTTTAATATGCTGATTATCCCATTTCCACCATATTCTATCTTTTTGTACATATCTTATTAAGGGATTTTTTTTTCATATTTTTGGATTTATTTGGTAGCCTCTAGCAGTTGGATTTTCATCTCAACATTATGTAAGGATTATTTATTTTCACAATTACGTCACTCATATTCAAGAATTTTCTTCTCAACTCATACAAAAAATAATGGTGCTTGTATATCTTTCTTTTCAATTTTTGATTTCAATAATGGAATTTGTGGAATTTCTTTTATGAACATGGTCTTTTCATTTTCATGATGCTTATCATATTTTTTTAATAATGTGTGGACATTCAGTATTCATCACAAATACATCATCCAAATGTTTTCAAGGTGAATTTAGTTGTTTTATTACTCATATTGTAGTAACACTTACACTTTCCTTGAAATTTCAAAACTCAGTGAGCCATATGTTTTCCTTGATTCAGGGTCAGAATATCTGAAATTATATCAAAGTTATTGTAAATTTTTTTTTATTGTTTTATTTAATTATAAAATCTCTATATCTTGGTGGTTTATATGAGTTCATTTTGTGAGGTTTTCATGTGGTTTTTGTCGGTATGGATGTTTTTAGTGTTGTTGGAATAGTGTAGGGTTTTGGTATTGCTGCTATTATAATGAATGATGATTTTGGTATTGATTGTGAATAAGAGCTCTATCCTGGTATTTTGGAATCTATATCATAATGTTTTCTATAATTTGTATGGATTATTTGAATGTAATTTACTTTTTAATGGGTATTATCATATGTTTTGGTCCCTTGTACATCTACACATTGATCAGTGCAATGGTAAATAATATATAAAAAACCAAATAACTTTGTTTGACCTTATTGTTCCTTCATATGGATCACAAAGTTTTTTCTCATCACAATATTCCCATATTAGATGCTACATGTATGGGTGAGGAATAATTATATTTCCTTATCTCATGGATTCAACTTGTGCACATACCTCTTGTGTTCAATTATTGTGATTTTACACAATCTTTTCAATTATACCTCTAATATCCAATGTTGAAATTTCAATCAAGTCTCATCCAGATGATGAATCTATCAAACTGTGAAAATTTTCGAGCAGTGAATGATATGAGAAAAAAAGAAGTGGAATTCCCCCATATTCTTATGAGTGTAGTTGGTGCAGATCTTATTGATCCACTCATAGAATTCATAATTTATTTCTCTGGTTTATTGGAAGATAACATAAATATCTTTTTGGATATCCATACTCCTAAATTCAAGAAAACCCCATTCCATGAACCATCCTGGAAGATTGTCCCAATCTTTGAACTCTCTGAGTTGAAGACTGTACAACCATTCTTTTTTCATTCCCTTATTTGAGAACATGAATTCCATCCACATTACATGTTTTTCCAAAACTCATATGGGTATAAAAGTAGAAAACACATTTATAAATTCCAGAATGTGTATTTTTGGGTCTTCTCATTCAAGTATATGGAATTTTGGATGATTTTGAATCATGTTAATGAGTGATTGAAAATCATTCCCTAAGGTCGGGATAACTAGTTGATTTTTTTGTTAGAAAATTATGCTGTGATGACATTACATAGTGTTTGGTTGGGAGTTCCAACCATTATTGTCTATTCTATGTTATTACTAAAAGTGTCCCTTGAATCAGTGAGTTTATTTCCTCAAACTCTAATATAATAATTTTTCTCAATTGGGTTATTTATTCAATTTTAATAAAAAATTCAATTAAATTGTTATTTAAACTAGTAGTCAGTCATGTTTTTTTGTTTTGGGTGTTTTGAATGACTGTACCCCCAGCAAGAGTTCCATTTTTTACAGATTCCTATCATGGGGTGTGTAAAAAAAATAATTAAATTATCTTAGTATAGTATAATTTTCAACTCCTGGTAGTCTCTTAAAGAGGAGTGCACTGACAAAAGGGTTGTCAATTTTTATTGGTTTATTGGAAAGTTGGTTTTAATTAATTTTTAGAAGGGAAGAGAAAGTATAATTTTTATTTAATTTTTTTAAAAAATGTTGATAAATAAGATGATTAGAGCTGGTTCGGTTAAACCAAGTTTTATGCTATCATTATTTCTAAAATTTACCCCTTTATCTTCCACTGACAGATAAGAGAGAGATTCATATATAGAGTCCTCTCTACCCACTTCGATAGTTGTTTATGAAGATAAAATACTATATAAAATATCAATTTTGTCTTCCCCTTACTATTTCTGTAATGTTGAAGGAGATTTTATTGAATAATTATGGAAGTTCCTATTTAGAAATTGTTGTTCCCTAATAAACCAGTATTCTAATATACAATCTTACAAATGTATAGATTATTGTTGAGAACTCATCCCCGAACAATTATATGTTACACTTTATGAAAAAACTATTCGGGTAGAGGGAGATATAGATTATACAACAAAGCAATTAAAATTACCAGAAACAAAAGATAACAAAACCACATTCCTAATTTAAAAGTAAATTATTTATTGAAACCAAATGAATAAAGAATAAAAGATTTTATTAGATTGAATCAAAATAAATCAAGAAAAGAAAATACATCCATACTCCATATTTTCATGATCACTCAATTAAACTAATCCTACATAGATGCGGAATTCAAGTTGATAAAGAGTTGAGATATATCAAAGGAAAGAGATATGATAAAATAAATGAAAATAGAGAACTAGCACAATGTAGTAGAAGGGAATTTTCATGTGATTCCATCACTGATTAATCCTCTCCATCCCACCAATGGCCTCTTATTTATAATCATGTCAGTGTATTAACGGTGTCATAATGTTCCATTAATATGTTTAGGGTCTTGACGGGTTGTCCATGTGTGTCAAAAAATGTGCACACCATAAATTCCCATAAAATTCCGTACTACAAGGGATTTCTTAATAATTTACACTTCTTGTTCTTGGCTTACATGACGTGTAATATATGGGGTTGTGTTTTTTCTCGAACCCTTTTTAATTTTTACTTCTAACAAATATCTCAAGTTACACATCATGTAAATGAGTTACTTGTCATTTAATTATTATTTCCCGCATCTTTTACCCAATTTAGTGTTGTTGTTTATTTCATAGTTTCGGGTGTTTTCCCTGAATATGATTCATCTTCATGATATCATAAAAAATATAGTGTCTCAATGCGCCATAAAGTTTTTGCTGAAAAGTTGTTTGGATTACTACACTTTTTTATCAAACTCTCAAACTTGTGGAAAAAAATAAAAACAATCCAAATTTTAAATTATAACCAATTGATTAATTTAATAGGGACACATTATGTCTAAAAAGAAATGAATAAATGGTTCTTTCATATTACTTGCATACTGTTATAGGGTTATTCTAGAAGATATTGATGTTTTCGTGTTTGGGTGAAAGAGTGTTGTTCTCATTGTGGTGCAGATTTGTTAGTTTGGATGTATGTTTGTGGAGAACCTTATTTAATTTATGGTTATGTTGTCGATGGAATCAGGGGATGTTTAGATAGTGGGTTCTCCCCAGGGTTTTAGAGGAGTTCCTAGATGTTATACCATATGATGTTATGATGGAACCACCTTGATGGGAAATTGGGTTTGTCACAAAAATAAATCCCGGTTCTTCCCTGATTTTGATATATCCTTTTCCAATAGCACTGTATGAGTTGTGATAGATAAGGATTTAAAGAGATGATATGATGTATAAGGTATCTATTTAGTACAATATGACACTACGGGCCACTCCAGTGTTCGTTAAAAATGAGGGTGGGTTTTTAGGGATTTTTATAGACTAACATAGGATAAATATGTAGATGGTTAATAATTTTTAACCAAATTTGAGGATATGAGATATTTTCTACTTGCTAAGAGGGGTGAACTCGTTTTATATGATCGATATGTGGTCTTGATATCTACATTTGAAGGTGAATGATTGTGAAATCCCAAATAATTATTTTAGATGTATGCAAGGGAACTTTTAGATTGTATTCATGTTGTTCAATGTTACAGACACACTTTTTATGTTCATGGGGATTATGGTATTGGTATTCTTTGTGTTCCAAGATCAATTCATTTTCATTTTCATCGATGATATATCAGTTTACTTGAGGTCAGAGGATGAGAATTTAGAGAATCATAATGACTATTATAGGTCTGTCTACACCACATTCTTTATGGGACGTTTTCTAAGTGTGAGTTCTGGATATGATGGGTGTGATTCCTTTGAAAAGTGGTGTCTCAAGATAGAGTGATAGTGAACCACTCAATGGTCATATCAGTTTTTTCTTCGGTGGAACCCAATAATGTGGTAGTGGATCAAATGTTTCTTAGTATTACAAGATATTAGAAAAGGTCTCTGCATGATTTCAATTGAGTATGAACTCATTAGAAACAATTAATTGGATATACCAAATTTTTTTGTTTACTAATAAGTTCCAGGAAGAATTTCATTACCTGAAGTTGTAGTTAGTCAGTGCTCTAGTGCTTCAATTTCCTGATTAGGGTGTAACGCTTGAGGTGTTTTGTGATGCTTACCTTCTGGGATTGGGATGCATGTTGATATAGTACAAGGTAGTTAACTCTTATGGGTCTAGGTAGTTATTCCCATATGAGTGTAACTATTCCACCCATGATACAGATATAGAAATATTCTATTTTTCAATGAGTTTGTGGTGGAAGTACATCATTGGGGGGAGAATTGTAGTCTTCAAGCATCATAAAATATTGAGGTATATGTTTTATCAGCAAGATCTGAACATGTGGTGGGGAATATGGATGAATTTTCCTTACAATTATGATTTTTTATCTCCTACGCCCTATAAAATGCTAATGTTGAGGTTTATAATTTCATTATAAATTCATAGAAGGATCTTATTCGATATTTTGGTGATTCTTTGAAACCAATGGAGGATTTGTAAGCCATGTAATTAGATTCAAGGGTATATGTTTGTAGTTTATGGTTGGTTTTTAGATGATGGTGTCTTATTCTCTAATACATTAGGTATTAGAGCCCCATTGGGGGTCTCATAGGCAAAGCTCATGCATGGTAACGGTGTCTACAGAGATGCTCCATAGGGATGGTTAAAGGATTTTTAGAATGAGATATTATTTCATATGAGGTTGTTTGTTATGGTAGTGATGCATGAGTGAGTCCTTCATGAGTTCCATTTCACACATTTAATAGAACACCCAGGATTATCCATGATTAATAGTAGTTTGAGGATGTAGTTTTGGTGGCCTGGGATGAAATTGGTAGTGGAAAAATTTGTGGGGAAATGTTTTGTTTGTTCATAGGTATAGGTCAAGCATCATGTTCCTATTGATTTTTTGATTCCATTAAATGTTCTTCAGTTGAAACATGATGACATATCAATGGATTTATTCAAAGGGTTACCCATAAATAAGGGAGTTTGTGTTGCTATCTGGGGGATCATGGATGGATTGAAGAAATTCTCCCACTTCATAGTTATCAAGGTGTTAGGTATAGAAGATTATTTGCCTAATATATATATATATATATATATATGAGGTGGGGTGGTTTCATGGAGTCGTGAAGTCCATTGTATTGGATTGGAACATATAATTTACCTTGCGAGTTTGGACGGTATTGCAACATTATTTTGGAACTCAGTTATGCCAGAACACTGATCTGAAAGAACATACATATAGTTAGATAGAGTGGACCATCCGAACAATAGAGGATATATTAAATGAGTTCTTTTTATAATTTCGTAGATTTTGGGTATAAAAGCAACCTTTTCTCATGTTTGTGTACAAAAACATTATATCACTCATCTATTGATATGGACATCTTTAAGTCTTTTCATGGAGACTGTGTCACTCCCCAATGTTCCAGATGAAATATGGGGAGGAATCATTTCATGGATATGATGGGGTGTAGTGAAGAATATATAAGGTTAAGATTGTGTGTTATAGGATTAATTTTGTAGAATACCAGTAGAATTTATTTTGTAATCACTGGAGGAGGCCCATTGAATTCATGGTTATAGACCATGTGTTCATGAAATTTTTCCCTTGAGGTTGGTTGTGGATGATTGGAAGAGGGAGTAAGCTTTCTCAAAGGGTTTTTAAGCCATTTGATTTATTGGGAAAAGTATGAAAGGTTTCATATCAATTGTAATTACCACCACTATTGGGGAGGATCCAAGATGTCTTGTACTTATCTTAGTTTCTTAAGTAAGTCATGATGACTCTCACATATTTAATTGTGGAGGGTTAGATATTGTGAATATAACAACATTTTTGGAGTAGCCATTAGAGATCCAGGCTCATTAAAAGAAATTTATATGATGAAGATACATTACTATGGTTGACATATCGTGGAGGTATGGTGGCATGAAGAAGTTTATATGGGTGAGAGAGATTCAGATACATGCCTAGTACCCATATTTTTTTTGAGTTTTTCCATTCCATGTAATTATATGTGATGTGATGTTCGGACCGTGTTGGGGTTTTAGATGTGTTCTTTTCCTTTTTCCATGATTTGTGATAAATATTCGACATAAAAAAAGGGGTGGACCTGATTCCTAAATGAGTGGAATTATACTATGATGTAATTAAACCCATGAGGGTAAGTAAGTTCTTCCCGAAGAGGATATTATAATAAAATGGAGGACGATATTCCCTGATTCATATGTTTTAGTAATATATTTTTTTATATGTTTGTTGGTTTGGAATTTTTAGATGTTGGATATTTTTAATGATTTGGATATGTGGTGAATAGTTTGATGGAGATTATTTAAGAAATTTGGTTTTGTGTGTTTGGATGGTAGAAGCATTGAGGGTCAACAATATCATTGAGATTAATCTCATTGGGGGGGGGGTTGTTCTGACCCCATTCCATATAGGATTGTTTTTGGATTCTTGATGGTCATAATCATTTTATAGGTATCTGATATAATGTTCCACTCCTTAAAAAACCATTATATTTTCATTTTTGGTTGTTGGAGGTGTTTATGGGAGGTTATAGGAGTTTTTAGTGGTTATAAGAGGTGAAGCAAAGACGGTGCGGGAAATATACACCATGTCTTATTATAATGACATGAAATGGTGGTTTAATGATTTTTTTGTCTATTATTTCATTGATTTTAAATAAAAATATTGGGAAACAATGAGGTAGATTCATGTTATGTAAGTTAAAACACAATCTGTATTAAATAAATGTCAAGACAACTGATTTTTTGGTGAAAGAATGATGTTCAGGAAGCCCATGGGTTACACACCATGTAATTTTTACATGATATGAAACTTGGAGATTCTTGGTTATTTTATAACAATTTTATATTAAATTCCATTCATTCAACCACTCCATGTGTATATTATTTTGGAAGATACCTATGCACTATATGAGAATATTCTAGTTTGCATACTCTCTATTCACTTTAATGGGTCTAGTGGTTGTTTTATTTTTAATCCAATTTGAATGGCTTCTTAATTCAACATTTTTTTCTAATTATTTTCATGGGGTTTTTTTGTGGTGATTTTACATTGCTTTGGGTTGTAATTTGGGATGCAGTTTTATAAATCTTGATACCGGGTAGGATGATCCATCATCTCATGGTGTTGTTGTGGTTTATGACTAGTTTTTCTTTTCCCTATAGTGTGTTTCGAAATTGAAAATATTCTCCAAGGTAGAAAATTAATCTTCTCTCATTACACTCTATCATGAGGGAGGTGTTTAATTTGGTTTATCGCTGGTGGATGTTTTCACTGACTTAATTACTAATAAGTAATTGTTTAATTGAAATTAAAAAGGGAATATGGATTGTTTCACATGTTTTACAACATTTATATTATCATGATATGATGGATTGTACAAGATTAAAACCCCACTAGAAATTGTGGATATTGGGGGATTCATTTTCATTATTTTGACATGTGTTGTGGAACAGATGTTGTGATGTTGTTGTGATATCCCTATTAAATTGGAATTGGCTACCCCCATATATTTTTTCTAATGAAATTGTTTCTCTAGTATTATGGTTTGTGAGATGGACCCCCTAAAATTTATGTGAAATGTGATAATACTCCATGTTTTAAATGTGTAAAATGGTATATAATGTTATGTGTTGTGTGTTTATTTTTATAGGGAACTGGTGTATGACTGGGATGCGATGTGGGGTTTATGGGTCATATGTGATTGTAATTTTTTTGTGGTGAACTAGTGCTTGTTTGGATGTTATTTTAGTTATGTGAGGTGGTTGTTATTTGATGTTTGTTTTGGGGTGACAATGTTGTGGATACTTGGCCATGCTTTTGGTTAAGTGAGGTGGTTGTTTTTGTCCATGCATTTATGGTGGTGAGGCATTTGTGTTTTTACTATGATTTTGGGGCGGTGTGGTGATGTTGTGATAGAGATGATGGGCTTCTTGTGATGTGTGATTGGGTTGTTCTAGATTCGTAGGTAGGGATAGAATAAATAATTGTTTCACAATTATTGAAATAGTTGGGGGTTGGTTTGGTAAATGGGATGGAAATGATTAATGACAAAAATAAATGATGCACTATGTGGTTAAATACAGATGAATCTTAGTAATTGAAAAATGGGTTGGATAGTGGAATTAGTTGGCAGTGTGATATGTCTTGTATCGTTTAGATTCTGTGAAATGATTAATTTAGTGGCAGTGTCAACCATGGAGATGTTTTGAGTTGGTTAGAATTTGATTGTGAAAACGTAGGATGGGGTAGTTTGTGTCTATACGTATATAGCTATATATTCATTTTGATTTCTATATTCTCACCACCATCATTGATAACTGTATGCTGAAACCGACCATGTCATGTTGAGGGTGCTTTTTCTGACATCTTGGGATGACTATAGACGGCTTGGTACATACAACTTGCCACTTTCTCTTCAAGGGGAGGTAGGTATTGCACATTATATGATTAATGGGGATCTGATTGTGAACTATATGGTGTTTTTGATAGCCCAGGTCTATTTAGGTGAGATGTGATGTGGTGTTAATATGGGGTGGAGAGCCTAGATAGCTGTGATCATGATGTTTTGTGACCGTTCTGGTGGGACGGTGTGATATTTTGAATAGATGGAATCACTATGACATTCAAAATTGGGCATACAGGAGAGGCATACTAGTAGAAAAGTGGTGTGGGGTAACATTTATCAATGTGAATAATACTATACTATATTACATGGATTTCATTATTCGGTGAGCAATCCATGGGGAGGTTGAGATGGATATTTGACTTATTTAGGTACTGTTTTTTCTGAAATTTTTATCTTGGGTGATTTAGTATGCTTCTTTCACATGTACATGAGAGACTTTTTTTCTTCATTTGAGAATACCTATACGTTACCCCAATGTATATAAAATTACTTTTCTGATTTCAGTGGGATTATGTAGACCATGTTGGACCTTACTATCTTGGACCATTAGGTTGTTGTTATGTCTCGACATCATCCATTTGGGTATTCAATTTAGATAATTTTATCTATATCACTTTTATTAATATTCATATTGTGGAGTGGATTTGGTTTATTTACATTACTAAATGGACTTTTTTGATGATGATTTATCTTATCTCTCAATGTTACATTATTATATTGGTTAATGACTCACTTTGTGAAATTTTTATACCCTCAATTCCAGTCTCTTACTCAGGGCCTACTTGAGGTGGGACATGGGGTTCATTATCTATATCCCCTCATTTTGGTATACTTGGAATGAGGGTGTCATGGAAGGACCTCTCAATTAATTCTATTCAAAACAAAGGTGGAATCAGGAATATTTTTTTGAAATTTATTGAGATTTTGTTTGATAACAAATAGATTTTACAAGAATATTATAATTTAGATTACCATGAAATATAACCATTTTTGACCGCTAGGATACATGAATGGAATTATTTGGTAGTGGAATTACTATCCCATGATACAGATCAACCTACTCTAGAAGTTAATACATGATCATAGTTGAGATAAATATTGGGGAAGCCTATTTGTGAGAAGATCCATCTTAAAAAGTTAATTTATTTACGAGAATATTTAGAAACAATAATCTCATGATTTTAATAGTATTATTTAAAAAAATACAATGAACATATTTTTTCTATTTATATGTGGAGAAATATCAAATCCTGGAAGTATTTAAAATAAAAAACTACTAATTTAATGAAGGAAGTTTATAAAAGTTCATCGAGTTCACATATTTATCCCATCAATCAAAATTAAAATATAAGAAGAATGGAACAAAGAAACAATTATAGTAAATGAAATATAGGGAACACAAATTTATAATTGAAAACGAGAATTATGTGTGAATATTCCATGATACTCTAATGTTGTTGGTTGTAGAATCCTTATATATTGATGGTAGTGGGAATTCCATTCTTGGTTAAAAACATAAAAACAATCATTTTTATTTTAATAGAGCTGTACATTTTTATTTTTCCTTATGTTGTTTTAAAATCAGAAAATACCAAGCCTTAGCTCTAGAAAACCCCTAAAACTTATCATTTTATGAATAATAAAATTACTCATTAGGTGGAGATTTAGTAACTCAAAAATCCAATGTTTACCACTAGATGATGTATAAATGAAAAAAAAAATGTATTTTTGACATTCAATGTTTTTTTGATGAGTGAAACACATCGAAGAAGGTAGGTTTTAGTGAGTATGTGAGGATGGAAAGTAGAAAATGGCTTAAATGTGATTCATGGATAACATGGATTTATAAATATCTATGATGCATGTTGGGTTTGGGTGACTCAACTATGGAATTGGGAACTTACACTGGTGTGTTTTTTGTTTTTTTTCTTTGGTACTATTTTTTTACATCTTCTCAATAAGTACATGTTTTTAGTATGGGGGTATATATAGGGGGAATAAATGATTTATATTTAATTGATATTAATTTCAGTTTGAAATAATAATTTATTTATTAATTCAATATTTGGATATTTTGGAATTAATGTGGCATTTCATTGAATTTGGTTATTTTTTTTCAAAAGGACCAAAATTTAAAATTTAATTGACTTGTTTAATTTATATACTAAAATGAATACATATATATTTATTATACTCTCAAATTTTTATATTGTTGGAAAATTAAATATTTCAAGAAGTTTTTGGTGATGAATAATTTAAAAAAAATAGTTTTTTAGGAATGTGACCATGTTCATATGTATGAGTCACTTTGGAATTAGAGGAATCATATGCAAAATTTTGATTAATGCATGTGAGTAAAATTTATGAATTACATGGATGAATGAAAGTAAACGTTCCAATGCATAATTTTCAACTATAATATTTAATAAAAAATTTGATAAGTTTTATGTTGTGTAAATGTAAATATTTCCATTATTAGATTTGTCTGAGAACTCCCAAGACAATGCAACAGTTATTTTGACACTATACAAGAGAAACTGGAGAAGGATGGAGATATTTATGAGCTAGTATAAACGTTGAAATCTTCATTCTAACTATACTCTCAAAAATATATCATTTTCATGTGATATGAAGGAGTAATATTTTATATGTGGAAAAGTTATAAATGGAACAAATTAAAAGAATACAAGTCATTTCAATGCACCATATGATATGTAAGGGTCTTACAATCTATAATATCTATAGAAAAGAATGCATCATGTGGAAAAATATTTTTAAATATTTATATATAATAATGAAAATGATGCTCTTTTAGACATCATGTGTATCCTTTCCATATATAGGTAAATCACGAATGAATTTTGAATTAAGTAATGATATAACTCTATAAGTTCAACTGTTGACAAATTTAGGGAAGAAAAAAAATTCAATTATGGTTTAAAAAATGGGGAGTATATTGAAATTGAGGAAGGAGATAATTTCATGAATTATTTCTATGTATTAAAATGATTTGAAGGATTTAGGAATCTATAAAAATAGAGTATGTAAAGGGAGAGGTGGATAGAGTATGATGTTTTGATTTTTTTTATTTTTATTTACACCTATAATTTTCCATTTTATTCTTACGATAGTCTTTTACCTCTAAAATGGTTTTGTAAACACCACTTGATGAATATGATAGGGGAAATATTACATTCTGTATATACAAATTATATTATTAAATGAATACTATTTTTTTGAATAATAAATTTATCTATTCTATGATGAAATATTATTTTAAATTTCATTTGGGCCATGTTACTATTTATGTGAATTAAATTTTTCTTGGGATGATAATGTTAATTATCCCTCAATATTACTATGCTTATATATGAAGGAATATGAAATAATTAGTATTGAGTGTTTGGAGATTGATTGTATGTCTCTAAATAATGTGAACTATCAATGATTTAATTTGGATAAAATTTACTCAATTGGGTTTCACCAAAGAATCATATGGTTGATTTATTATTAATTTTTCATTTGATATCCAATCATATACATATGAATCAGGGTAAGCCCAATGTGATTACTGTTTTTTAGACATAAACATTTATTTCACCCCATGGTTTTTGAAAACTTGATTGTGGATCATTTAATTTTCCAATTAATAATAATAAAGGTTAAATATTTTAATGACTTGGATTACTTTGAAATTGGTATTCCAATCTTTGAACCCATATCCTTTTATTTTTTTTTATTAAAATATACTTCATCAAATTTTTCTCATTTCTATTAGAATTCATGAAAAACCAACCCAATTATGGAGACATAATATTATCTCCATGATAACTGATATATAATATCTATATGTATTGCATAAATAGTTTCACACCCATTATATGTTTTTCATGTGACATGATTAAATAATTTTCTTACAAAATAAAGTATAATTTTATAATAAATTACATGTTACACCATAAACTAGAAAAAAAAATTAATAGAAAACCCAAATGTTCTTTTTTTGAATAATAATAATATATTAAAAATTAAAAAATTACATTCATAATAAAATATAAAAATAAAACTAAATAATAAATATAAAGAATTATAATGATTATAAATTTTAAATTTCTTGTCTTATAGTCTTCAATAAAAATCATAACTATAATAGTTAGAATCACGGTAAAGAAAACTATAAACTTTATACAAGATTATTTTTAGTTATAAAAATTAGAATAAGATGATTGAAAATTTTACTTGAATTTATAGAATTTATTGGAAGGTATGAAAGTGAAATATCCATTACATTTCCACTAGAAAAGGAATAAGAAATTCATTGGTGTAGAAAATATTTCATATTTATATGACCAATTAAGATAACTAATACATGAATGTTATAAATACCATAAAGATATTGTAAATAGTAGATTCAATATATATATATAATTTTTATGAATACTTTCATTATAATGAAATTTTATAATTATTACTATGAATAATATTGATTTCCTTCAATGTATTTATAATGCCTCTAACTATGAATACATGATTTTCATACACATATAGTATTAATTTTATAATTAGATCTAATATATATATATAATTATTTAATTTAATGTATTGAAAATTTAGAAGTTTTATGTTAAAATAATATAAGTGAATCAATATGAGAATTTTATGAATAATGATTTTTAGTGGTGAATAGTGGACGTAGGATATTAATATAAAATTATAAAAATGAATAGATTTTGAGTAAGTATTAAATTAGTAATGAATATATAAATTATTAATAAATAATTCATTCAATATATTTTCAATCATTTCCACCAATCCCCTTTCGAAAATATAAAATTCATCCTTCAACTAAAACCAATGTTATAAATACAATCTTAAAAATCCCACATTACCAAGAATTTTACTTCAAATTTCACATAAAAATACCATCCTATGAACCCATTCTCATTATATTAATTATTAATTAATCACACTCAATAAATTATCTAGATAATTTAAATTTTTTGAAGGGCCTAAGGGTCATGTTTTTTGATTTGAAAATTGTTAATGTTTGTGTTTTATTCTCTACCTCCTTGTTGTTTTCTTATAAGATCTTTTATTTTTCCTAATATTTCATCCACATTCAGGATTTGTGATTTATAATACTTTTCTACAACCCATATAAATATATTTTTATATCTGTGTATTTTTTATATAGAAAATATAAGAATAATATCATAAAATTAAAGTGATATAATCTATTCTAGGTTTAACACTTACTAATATATTGGTAATTATTATTTGTGTTTAGGAAAAAGTGGATATTTTTTATTTAAATATATACCCTCATAATTAATCCTCCAAGGGTTTCCGAGTATCAAAATATTATTATATTTATGAGATATATAACTTTTATCCTAAATTAAGTGTCCACAACTTCATCAGTAACCCTATTATACACAACCTTAAACCATTACCCATTGTTGGGATTATATTCATCCAATTATCATTTATTGTTAATTCTTTAATTAATAAAGACTAATATCCTCCATATTATACCATTATATAATTTTGGGTTCCATAAAATAAAACCTATATTACATTCTAATAGGATAACTATAATAATTGATCTAACATTATAGATGTTTAATTTTTTGAACTCATCTATGTATTTTATTTTCAAGTGTTTTCTTATTGAACATGTTATTTGGTAAGTGGTGAAAATTTATATATCACCCAATTAATAAATATTTTTTTCATCCATAAATATACTATATACGAGGTGTTGGATGATTACATTACCCATTATAATGCAGTGACCCACGAGGTAACATTATCTAATCATTCCTTCATAGATATCTTTGCAAACATATTAAAAAAGTTTTAATATCATAAATTATTTATTTCATATAATTATATAGGATCCTTAAAATTAAATATGACTATTTCTTAACAATTTTTATGATGCATTGCGAAATATTTATCAACACAATACCATTCTTATACAAAACACCCATAAGGATTTTAAGCTTAACCATTCATCATTTGTAAATTATATTGGAGATAGAGATAATTGTGAAGGATATGTGGACTATGTATCAGTCATGGAACATGAATACAACTATAGTAAGATTTATATAAATTATTTTTCACTATTTAATAATTTATAATGGTAATAATATATAAATAATATAAATTTTGATTTTAGAAATTAATAGAATTTTTTTATTTGTTTATATTTTCTAATGAAATTGGTATTTTTATATAACTATTATTTTTCATAAAGTATTAGTGAATCCAAATTTCTATTAATTGATAGATTTTTTATTTTATAGAATTTTGATAGAAATCTATAGAGAAACCCATATTTTCTAGAAAAATAGTTCAATTTCAGTATAATATAATCATATAATGATAAATTTAACTCTCTATTGGATTGGATATTTTTAATATATTAATAATGTTATTTTAAAAAATTTATTTTGAATCTCAATAAGGTTGGAGGAATAATATTTAAAAATATTAAAAATAATGAATGATGAGAAAACATAAAATAAAATGAATATTTGAATAAAAAACCTACAATTATGGGTATAGGTATAGAAGAAATTATAAAAATATTAACTAAAATAAAAAATTTTATGATCAATAATAATAAATATATGTAGAATCTTATTTTAAATCAGCATTTCCCTTATGAAATGAAGAAATTTCCATTACAGAAACCCTTGAAATTTAGCAGGTTCAAAATCAACAGATAGATTAAATATTTATATTCTCTTTAGGAAATATATTTCCTATGATTGGATAATTAAATTAATTAAATTCATGATTAATTATTATCTCATATATGAAATATCATACCACTGGTGGATTCCACTAAATAAAACATCATATTTTCTTGAATTATAATATATGTTGGGGGTAGAGTTCACAAAATATGTTTTCTTGAATATGTTACTAATATAACATAGATAAATATATTTTAAAAAATAAATTATGTAAGCGAGGATATATTTATGATGTTCAATATATATTAAAAAATATTTTTTATACATATGAAATGTAAAACAGGAATTGTTATATATTGGTCTAAAACCATATCTATTGAACAATATAAAAATCTCGGTGCTTGAACAACATAGATTATTTTTTTGATGTTCTCAGATTAAAAAAATTATTATTTAAAATACCCAATGGTATCATTGGTTAGGTGAACAATTTTAGTGTTTTACTTCACATTGCAATACCATTTGATAAATATCATGAAATTAATAATTTTTAACAAAACAACTTTCCTAAACTATGGTTTATCAACTTTAAGATACAAACTTTTTCTGGTTATTCATGATTTGTTTTCTGGTATTATTTATTCTATCTTTATAATCCTTTATTTTTGGTTTTCCATCGGGTGCGTTTGGGTGGAATTGTAAATTTTGGAAGGAATGGGAAAGTGTATGGTTGGGGCACAGTTTTCCCAAATCGTGCACCTTGTCCCAAAAAACCATGTAACCCTGGTATGAGAGGAATTATATAGTTGGAGAATTGTTTTTCAAAATGCACACCCTCTTAGAAGTAATTGTTCCCCAATAAGAAGAGGAAAACAATTATGGAACATGGTTAGGTGAAACTGTGATGCTCAACCAACAAACCATGATTTTAGGTTTTTACTCCCATAAAAAATATTAAAATATATCACAAACAACCCATATTATCCCCTTGAATTCCCCAGATCGACCCATACCCAATTTATTTCAATTTCAGAGCCTCTTGAAGTAATTCCAAGGCCATATGACCTCTTTTATTTTCTATTCCAAGACCTAATCAATGATTGGAACCCCTCTCGTTAAGGGAATCTTATCCTTCTTGGTTTCACAACATTATTACTTTCTTATCTCATTATAAAATGGGGTTTTATTTCAATTTTGATTAGATCAAGATTTAGTATTATGGATCTAGATCCACATTTGAAGGATCTTTATTTATATGATCTTGGTTTAGGATTTTAGATCAGGATGTCATTCTACATCGTTGTGCTGCTCATATTTTGGGGATTTTTGTTGGGTGACCATTTTCTAATGAATTTAAGAAGGTGTTCTATAGTTAAAATCCCAAGTTCTTTTTTTAAATTACATATATGTAATTGAAAATTTTTTATTTGATATTATGAAATTATGCTCTTCATTGAAATAATCAATTTGTAAAATTAATTGATGAAGGACATGTGAAATTAGGGATTTTGGGAATTATATATTGAGATAATTAATTATAGACATGATTTTGAGGTGTTTAGTTTGTTATTTTTATTTAATTAATTGATGAATTAATTATTAGACATTATGATTTGAGGATCGTATAATTAATTGTTGAATTTATTATTGTAAATAGTGTTTATGGATATTAATTAACCAACCAATGAATTAATAAGTTGGTTTGTGCACATAATAAATTGGGAAATTAATTAAGGGGATTTTTGTGTTTAACTAATTATATAATGAGTAATGGAAATGATGTGGATAATTAATTGTTGAATCAATAATGTGTAAGGTATGAATGGTAACGTAGTCATATAGTTCTGATATAAATAATGGGAACATGGTTATTGCATCATGTAAGGTATGAATGGAAACATGGTCATTTAGATGTGAAACATATAATGGGAACATGTTCAATCTTATGTGTATGGTACGAATGGTAAAATTGGCATTTAGATGTGAATTAATGAATAAGTACTCAGGTCATTCTAATGTGTATGGTATGAATGGTAAAATGGTGATTTATTTGTGAATTAAGTAAAGGTAATATGGTCATTCTATTGTGTAATATGTGAATGGTAACATGTGAATTCATTAATAAATCTGATGTTTGTAACAATGCTATTCTGAGATAAGATGTCCTTAAGACATAGTGAAGGATCTTACATGATCCGAAGAAGGTATTGATGTATGGGTCACTACAGGAACCTAGGAGGTTTATGAGGTTAAATAATGATTAATTAATAATGTGATTACCCTGTAATTATGAATTGAAATTATTCATTTTTACATCTTCATACACTTTCTATTGACTGGGTATTGTTTTAGATGATGTGGTTGGTGGCCTATTAGGTTATACACACAACCTACTTGGGCTACCTAATCAGTACTGGAATATACTTTTTGTGTTCTAGATATTATAAGGGGAAATGACCTATGTTAGATGGATAATATAGGATATATCTTGGATGGGGGAATAATAAATGATTAACGGCTTTATTGGGGGATTCTTCAGTATCATTATTTTGGGTTACATTTTAAACAATTGAAATGTAAATTGGAATGGAATATATTATACTTTAGTTTTGATATTTTATTTCATGTTTAATCCATATTTTGATAATCTATCTTTTATGATAAAGAGGTTATATACTCTCCATGACTGACATTAGGCCCTCGCTTCTAGTTGGAGGCATATAGAATATGGGGAGAGATACTTTAGGTCATGTGACTAACCTTCTTGAGGAACAAGTGCATGGAACGCAGAATGAGATGATAAAAATTGGTATCATAGGGGTTTCCTATGATTTTCATTTATTATTACAACTTGGGAAAGTTTTACTGAAGACTAGGAAGAGTTGATCCATGGTTATGAGGTCATGCATGGGAGTTGATAACCCATGTATGGGGGAGAACCCAAGTGCCCATTGTGGACTTGTTGTTAATTCAGTTTGTTGTTACAGTTGAATATTATTTCTCCTTGGGTGACACACTTGTTTGTGAGTTGACTATTGTTTCTTATATTTGTTGAGATTTTACTCATAGCCTAGTATGGTAAGAGAGTTTAATTTTTATGTATCATTTAAGGATCTAATGATTTTTTTGTGACATGCATCAATTTTAGGCTAGAATAGGAAAATGGGTTATGGAAAATGTACTGGACTTGAACGGTTTTTCATTTATAGTGAAATTAAAATGAAAATATTCCAAATTTGAAACTGAGAGTTATAAAATGAAGCAATATGAATATAATTTGGTGTCTAGATGAGAAACATGAATAATGAAAATGGGTTCCCTTTTTGAATAATGACCTAGTTTTAATATGGTTATGGATAGTGATAATGCATATATTTTGAATATCTTGAGTGATTTGGGGAAATGGCATGTTGTGTCTTATTGTGTTTTCACTCTAATGTTATGGTGTGAATGTTTTGAATTTTTTTGAAGGTCTGTGTTTGGAATTGTGTAGATTTTCCTTAATGATGATGCTTGTGGAGAAGATGAGAAGTGGTCATTGATGACGATGCTCCACCTGTTGTGTGGCCTAAGGCTCCAGTAGTTCCAGTTGAGGAAGAAGGATAACAGTTCTGAGAGAAATTATCATGGTTCATGAAATTCATGGGAAGATAATCAGGGATGTTTGTGAAGATTATGTCTGATATCATGAGGGACTTCAAATTGTTTCACCCTTAAGATTTTACTGGAGAGGGTGGAAATGAGGGTGATGAGGTATGGTTTGATTCGATAGAGATGACAATAGACCATTTAGAGAATCATCGTAAGATTAGGGTCATTTTGGAATCTCATATGCACTGTAGATTTGAGAAGTGCTGGTGGGATGTTCAGGCATGGACATTACATACTGATGGTATAATATGAAAGGAATTTTGGAGAAGTTCTTTTAGAACATATATATAGATGCTGAGGCATGAGAGAGAATATGAGTTCATGAGGTTGAATCTATAGAGTATTTTTATGATGAACTACACTAGATGCCTTATAGATTTGAAAGCATGTTTTCTTGTATCACTATGGGATGAGATAGCTACATCGAGATGTTTTTCAGATGGGCTTAACTATGAGATTAAGTCATAAGTTAACCTATTCTGATTAAATAAGTTTACTGATGTGGTTTATTAGGATCTCATTATTGAGGGGAACCAGAAGGAGGCTTCCAATGTAGGGAAGATAGTTACAGTAGGACGATATGGAGGTATGAATTATAGAGTACGAAGCATCGTTGTGACATTAATAGATGGGGAAGTGGGAAGCATGGTGCATGGATTGAGGGATCATTTACTCAAGATCTTCCTTTAGTGATCTGTCACCAGTGTGGTTGGTCGTGATACTTTGGGAGATATTTACCCCAACCACTAGTAGAGTTCCAATATTTCGGAAATATTGGATATTTATAGAAGTTTTGTTGGACCTAGCGAATGATGAGTAGGGATACATTAGCTAGAAAGAACTAGGGTGTGAGAAGGGGGTCATCATCCACATATCAGTCTGGTAACTAGATTTATAGTAGCCGAGACAGTAAAAGGATTGAAGGTGGTGCTTCTAGGAAAGATCACCCCTATATATAGAGTGGTGTATCTCAGGCGATTCAGACTATACCTCAAGGAATTGGGGCATGAAAGTTTCATGTGGTGAAGCCTACACATATGAATCTAGACCATTGACAATTATAGGTACTATAAATGTTGATTTGACATTATCTAGTGCCTTATTTGATACTGGTTCATCTCATTCATTTATTTATGCCCAAATTGTAAATGGTTTGAGCTTGGATGTGTATTTTGTAAGCAGGGTGTTGCGATAGATACACTGTTGAAGTATGATCTAGATACAACTATTTATATAGGGGGTGTTCTCTCAAGTTTTAGGAGTATCACATTCTTTGGGATCATTACATCTTATACATTTTAGGACTTGAATAGATTATGTGTATCAACTGGTTAGTAGCATACCGAGACCACATTGATTTTTAACATATGACAATGAACATTACATATCCTAAGGGTGAGAACAAAGTTCACCGTGGATAGTGGGATATTGAGGAACACTGAGTATGTCCAATTAATTAGCTATTAGTTGAGATCATATCCTTGGATTCCAGTATATTTCTAGATTAAATCGGTGTAAAGAAGGAGATATTTCCACAAGTAGTGTAATTATTTTTCTATGTGTTTCTTAAATAATTGTTAGGGTTACCACATGATAGAGATGTTGAATTCACCATTGAGATTATACTGAGGGTTGATCAAGTTTCAATTACACCATATATAATGGATATTATAAAGCTTCCAAATATGAAGACTCGGCTAGAGGAGTTGCAGGATAATGAATTCATCCATCAGAGTACGTCATCGTGGGGTTAACTAGTTTTATTTTTCAGGAAGGATAGTGTGAGTTTGCGCTTATGTGTTTATTACTAGTTGTTGAACTATATGATTGTAAAATAGTGGTCCCATATTCCTTGTATAAATTCTCATTTTTACCAGTTGAGAGGTTCTTATCTGCTCTCAAATATTTACTTGAGATTAGGGTATCATCATCTGAGAGTTTAGAATTATAATATACTAAGGTCTACTTTCAAAAGAAGTTATATCCTATGTGAGTTCATCATAATTCTATTAGGGTTAGTGATCATACATAAAATTTTTATGGCCATGATGAATAAAATATTATATCCATACCAGGATCAGTTTTTTGCAGTGTTTTTGGATGAAATATTGGGTTTACTCCTAGACATATGACGATCATTCATAACACCATGACATTTTGCTAAGTACACTAAGTTAGAATTATCTATACAATAAGAAAACTAAGTGCCTACTTTGGATATATCATGCACAGTTCTAGGGTCGCATAATCTTGGTGGATGGCTTGTTAGTATTTCTAGAGATTGTTCATGAATTGGTTTATTGGGAGCAGCACAAGAATGTATTTGATATCTATAGATTTTTTATACCAATTGTATATTATCATAGGTTCATTTATGAATCGTCCAGTTTTTAAGTTCCACTAATGAGATTGAACAAAACGGGGATAATGTAATAGTTGTCAGAAAAATGAAAGAATGCATTTTGGGAGTTGAATGATCTCTTTATAATGAATCTAATTTTAATCCTACCCAGGTCAGGCGAGGACTACACCTTGTGTTGTGATGATTTTTGGATTAGACACGGAGCTGTGTTGATGAAATAAAATCTACTTGTTGCATATGAGTCTTGGAAATTTAGGTGACCAGAATAGAACAAACCTATGGAGGACATCAAGAGGGTTTAAGTGGTTTATGTATTTAATTTTTATTGTTATTATATTATGGGTGAGGATTTAATTGGGTATACATACCAAATGAGAATAAATTATATACACTTGAAACAATATTTGAATATTTATAATATGATATGGGTGGATTATATGAATTCGTTTGATTTAGAGATGGAAAATATGTTCAGAAAGGGGAACGGGGTTTTTGATGCATTATGTAGGAAAAAAAGACTCTGGTTGTCCAGGTGTTTAGTGTCAAGGGGAAGATGATGACTTTGCCGGAAAAGATGCACATTGTTGTTTAGGAGAGTGATGTGAAGATGAATCTACTATCATTTCCATTGGAGAATACTCTTTTGAGATGAATCAGAGAAAAAAAGTATGAGGATCATGAATGTTTAAACTCTATGGAATTCCTTGAAGGTGGAGAGTTACCTTCCAATTAGACCATAGTTGAGGATTATATTTTTAATGCTAGGAATCCGGTTTTTGTGCCTATAAGAATGTGGGAGGAGATAATGTGTGAGTTCCATAGTGTGCAGTACACACAGTTCTGAATGAAATCTACTATGAACTATAATGAATGTTTTGTGGTCATGCATAAAAAAATGGTATGTTTCATGCCATGATGACACACCTATCGGTAGTTGAAGTCCGAGCATCAATGATATGGAGGTTTTATATAGTCATTACCCATTCTGGAGTGGAAGTAGGATGAAAATTCCGTGGACTTTATGTTATGTCTCCCAAGGAGGCCTTATATGAATGGAGATATTTAGGTTGTTGTGAACAAAATTATGAAATTAATACATTTCAGGTTTATTCTTTAGACTATATCAATGGGTAGCTAGAAGTTATTTATGATCATGAGATAGTCCATCTTCTCGGGGTACCATATACTATTGTTTCCAGTTCTGACTCATGTTTTACTTCGCACTTCTAACTTGGATTACAAAAGGTACTCTGTATATTGGTTTCGTTTAGTATGGATTTTCACCTACAAATAGATTTGAACTCAGAGCGTACTATACAGATTCTTTATGATATGATACTATAATGTATTTTAGACTTTAAATGACATTGAGAGAAGAAACTAGATTTGGTGGAGTATTTCTATAACAACAGTTAGTATACTATGACTCAGATGAAACCAGATAAGGATATTTATGGTAGGACATGAAGATCACCTCTACATTGGATAGAGGTAGGGGAGAATGTGTTTTTGGGATTGAGTCTTCTTTAGGAGACATCAAAGTAGGTATAACATATTCAAAAACATATGGCTACGACTCATAGTAGTCAAACTTTGTTTGTTGATAGACATCGATGACCATTAGGATTTTCAATGTGTGGCCATTTATTCATTCGGGTGTTGCCTATGATGAGTCACCATAGGATATGAGGATAGGGAATGTTGGAAAACTATTTTGTTGGACCATTTATATTTGTGGAGAGAATCAGGATGGTTGCATACTGACTAGCTCTTACAAAGAAATACTGTTATATTCATGGTGTTTTTCATGTATCAGAACTACAATAGTATCACTATAACCCTTCTTATGTGGTTTATTTTGCTGATATTGAGCTTGAGATTGATTTATAATTTGGTAAGAATCCTATACACATGTTGGATCATAGTGGGAAAGTGTGGCAGAGAAATATTGTGATGATAGTTAGTGTATTTTAAAAAAATTGATGGGTACAAGAAGAAACATTTGAGAGAAAAGCATATATGAGGAAAAAATGGACAACTCTTTTTGACCGTGAATCTTATATATGAATGGGAGTGCATCTTGAGGATTATTTGGTATAATTTGGGGAGATTTTATGATACTCAGTTTTTCTAGAGAAGTTTTGAAAATGTTTTCTGGTATTATTTTTCATTGTTTGAAAAGGCTTAGTTTTGGGTTTTAGTTAGTGTATGATGGTCCCAAAACCGGTATCCTAGCCCAAAAAACCATGAAACCCTTGATAGAAGAGGATTTAAATGTTGGCACATAGTCTCTAAAACCATTCTTAATATTAGAAGTAATTGTGAACCCCCAAGAAGAAGTGGATGGTTAAGGTTTATAGTTAGGGGAAACCATGTATCCAATGTAGTGAACCATCTTCACGAGTTTTTACACCCCCAATAATTATTAAAATATTTCCCAAACCCCCATTTTATACCCATGAACACCTTATATCATCCCATAACTGATATATCTCAATTCTGGAGTCTCTTGGAGGGATTCCAAGTCCATTTGACCTTTTTTCTTCTCAATTCAATGCCCAAATCAAATATTTTCACCCCTCCTTGTAAGAGAATCATTTCCCACCTGGTTTTAAGTTATTCTTCCTTTATTATCTCATCCAAAAAGGATGTTTATATTTTATTAATGGGATATGGATCTTGGATATTTTATCTAGATCTAGATTTAATGGATCTTCGTTTGTTTTATCTTGATTTTGGGTTTTACATATGGATTGTATTCTATGTCATTATGTCCCTTGAATTTTGGGGCATTCCATTTGGTGAATGTTCATCAATGAATTAGTGTTGGTGGAATATAATTAAAATCCAAAAGAAATTATAGAAATTACATGAATGTAATTGTATAATTTGTATATTATATTTACCAATTGTGTTCTGGATTTATTTAATAAATTTGGTGGATTTATTAATTTATGAGGTGTGGAATCAATAATTTTAGGATTTATAGATTTAGATAATTAGTTTTAGAATTAATTATTAGGTGTTGAGTTTGTTAATTTTAGATAACTAATTAATGCATTCATTATGATATATTGATATTGGGGGATGACATAATTAATTATGGAATTAATTACGATATTTGGAGATTATGGATATTAATTAATTAATGGGTTTGATGTACTTAATTAACTAAGTAATTAAATAAGGGGATTTTTCACATTTAACTAATTGTTGATTATTTAATGGAATTGATGTGGATAATTTATTTTTGAATTAATATTGTGTATGGTATGAAAGTAAATATGGTCATTTAGTATTGAAATAATGATTGGAAACATGGTCTCGACATTTTAGTGTGTAATGTATGAATTTTAAAAGGGTTATTTAATTGTAGAAAAAATAATGGGAACATAGTAATTCTAATGTTTATTGTATGAATGGTGACATGATCATTTAGTTGTGAAATAAATAATGGGAACATGGGAATTATAATATGTATGGTATGAAGGGTAACATGGTCAATTAGTTTTGAATTAAAAATTGGAACATCTCTATTCTAATTTGCAAGGTATAAATGGTAACATGATCATTTAGTATTGAATTAGATAATGGGAACAAGGTCACTATATTGTGTAATGTGTGAATGGTAACATGGTAATTCATTTATGAGATAAATAATAGTAACAATGGAATTCTAAGATAATATTTCATCCATTGATACATTGGGATTCGACATGATTCGAAACTGGTATTGATGAATAGGGTTGTATGGGAACCTGGTGGTTTATGTGTTTAAATAATTGTTAATTTATAAAATGATAAATTTTTTACTTATGAATTTTAATTATTTCTCAATGTAACTATATACACATTCAATTGACTATATATTGTTTTAGATGTTATTGGTAGTGACCAACTATGTTTTACTCACACCATACACAAACCACCTGATCAGTACTTGAATAGATTTTGTGCTTTTTGGAATGGTAAGTGAAAATTCCCTACGTTAGTTTGATTATATGGGATTTAGCATGGATGATGGAACCAGACTTGATTCATGACCTGCTTGGGGGAGTCGTCACTGTCTTTATTTTAGGGTTCAGTTTAAACACATGACACAAACATTGGTATCACATTGATTCTTATTTAATTTTGATATTGTATTTACTATTTTGGATATCTTGTGATACTAGTTATTTAATGTTTTGGATATATATTAGGCTATTGTATATTTATTTTCTACTGATGCATTACTCATGAAAAGTGGGAACAGTCTCCCAATGACTAACCTTAAACCCTTGCTGGTAGTCTGTATCCTATAGCGTATGGGGAGGAAAACATGAGGTCATGTGACCAATTACCTCAAGGAACAAATGTATTGAACACAGGCCATAATGTTTCACAATCCATTTAAGATGTACACATTTTTTAATTTCAAATAAATATGGAGTACATTATTAATTATTCTTCAATCAACTGACTATGTTTGGAACCATGGATTGTTAAATAAGGATTTTCAAAATAGTCAACCACTAGTTTGATGCTTTATTTATAATAAATATATCCACATAGAAAACCATTTCACTATGGTTGGGGTAAATTAAATGAATCAAAATTTTCATCCAAAAAGGTATATGTGTAAAACATATTTATATGCCATCATAAAATCTAAATTGGGATGATCAAATAATGTTTATATTTCAATATTATTCATTTTCTCTAGAATAACATATGTATAATTTGATTATGGGTCTATATATTCATTTATATCAATTATTTATATGGTTCCCATGAATTCCCTATATCAATGGTTAATAGAGTTTTTTGTATTTTAATAAAACAAATTAAAACTTTTGAATCACATATTCAATTAATTCATTATCTCTATTTGTGGGAATTTATTACTAGTAAAATTAACAAAATGTATCTATATAATGGGTATGGATAAATTTTATTTATAAATTGGAAATTTTATTTATTTAGAGAAATATAATAATTTTCTTATTTAAAATTATACAAAAATTATATAGAAATGAAATGATTAGAATAAAATTCATTCCTTATCCACTTCTTATGATATGAATTTTCTTAGAAAAATTTGGAATGGATGGGTCACCCATATATTATAATAAAAGTGAAAATAAATATTTAGAATATTCATATTATACATTAGTATATATAATTCCTCTTAGGAGTGTTTGTTATACCTCCCATTGACTAAGAATTAGAGTCTCTATTGGACTAATTTTGGGAAAAAACCTATATAAAATGAAACATATAAACTAGATTATACTGAATTAATGGAGCACCAGATGAAACAATAAAAGATTTTGGATATGGGATTCAAAATTTCATAATATTATCTTTTGGGATCTCATATTCTAAGTGAAGATGAAGTATGGTTCAAATAAACTACATGATGATTATATAAATCTCAGTAATATTTTTATTATTGTCTCCATGTTATATGTCATCATGGGAGGGGGAAAGTATAATAAAGCTACCCATTTTCTTTTTACAAATTTCTATCTTCTAATTCAGCCTTTTCAATTTGTTAATGTCTCCTCTTATATTTATTGTTTCTCTTAGACATTGTCGAGTGGTATAGTAAATAAAGGATGGAACATACATGATTTACATGGTTCAGACATAAAATCCTACAACTTGATAGGTATTCATCGATTTTAAACACATGAGTTATCAACTATAAAATACTAAGTACATGTTAAGGTTATCTCCCATTAATCTTTATATAAAAATTTCTTATATGTTTGGTCTCTAATGATCACTATTGACATATCCTAATGGGTTATTTATATTGGCTCCTGTGAGTATATTCTATATCCCGAAAAAATTATGGTAATCTTTTGATGGGGTCCATATATTTCCTCCCAAATGGTCATCAAAGGGTCCTCCCAATATCCCTAATTGAATATGCCTTTAATGAATTCTATCTATTAATACAATATGTGTATTGGTCTCATTGTAGTTCAAGTACAAATGTCCATCATTCAACATTTTATTTGGTTCACTTGGTGTTTCTCACTTGATCAATGAAGTTGTAATGATGGTCATCATTTCAAACTTCTTCAATGCATGGGAAATTCTAGTCGCAATAAGCGTTGTCTCCATCTACTTTGATGCATATGTGATTCCTAGATGCATTGGATTTTCTGTTTAAATACGCTGTAGGTATCTCTCTCTTTATTATAAAATATCGAGTTCTCTCATAGTAACCTTTTTATTATTCCTATATATATTGATTATCATGAAAATATAGAGAATCTAAATTTCATAATATATTCATTTTAATTACCCTCCAATATCAATCTTTTAATTAACCAAAATCATCAATAGAAATTTTTATCATTATAAATATAATTCAAATTATTAGTAAAATCAATTTAAGGTCATCCTTTAAAATTGATTTCATTCCCCTATTAGTTTAAATATTTAAATTATAATGGATTTAATTCATTCAAAAAAATCAACGCATTATATTCTTTATAAATTTTATGTGTTTGAATATAACTAGAACAAAAAACACTTACCTACAATGTCGAATCCATTTCTCATTATTTCAAAGATATTTTATTTGGTTCATTACACAACATGAAACTCAATATATTTGGGTTTGTAGATAATTTAATTAATAAATCAGCATAATATAAAATTATATTTTTTCTTTAGAATTTATTATACGGAAACACGCCATTTTTCATTCTTCAGAATGATTATTTCTCTCTTACAAAACATATTATTATTAATTATTTTCAATAAAATATTTTTTTTAATCATAATATTTTCATATGATAAATTCATATATTCTAAAAATAAAATGTTATACGATAGACGTGTTATATGTGCTTCTCACTATATATGTTTCTCAACTAACATGGTTCTAATATCTTACACATTATCCTATCTTATAGGATTTTTTTATCATATGAGAAACCCATCTTAAACATCTTGTGTATCCTCCATGAACCTAAAATAATATTAAAGAACTTTAAACACTACATATATCTTATGTGCTATTCTTCTTATGATCTTGTTGTATTGCATGACCTACACTCATATGTTGTTAGTTATTGTAAAAAGTGGTTTTATCAAATGAGATTCTTGAATTTGTTTAATGAAATATAGTACATATTTAATTCAAATTCATTCCTTCTAAAACACTAAACATAAATACAAAATCTCACACCATGAATCTTATTTAAATGGATAGATCTTATTCAAATAATCTATCTTACTAATTCATTAATAAACTACTTTTTTCTCTACCACTATATGAAAACATCAAAAATCTATCAAAAAATGTTATAAAAATTAAATTTCATCATAAAATAATTCCTTTAACTTGGATAATAGTTATTAAATTCCAACATTTAGAGGACACTAAAACTATTTACAAATATTCTTTAATAATCAACTACAAAAACATTATTCTTACTTTTTTATTCGTAATTGAAGAAAATTACTACTCTTTATCAGCACTCTATAACATTACATTTGTATAACCACATTGAAAGGAAATATAATTTTACCATTAATATTATTTAATAACCCCCATTATAAATATTTTTATTCCCTCATGTCATTTAACTCCAAGATTAAATAAATCGATCACCCTTTTAATGATAATTAATGAAATGAAATAATAGCGGTTGATCTTCATTCATATTATCCATATTATTCATTCAAAAAGGTTAAATTCACCCCAAATGCATTTATATTTTTATATTTTTTTAAAATTATGACCCACATCTGAGATAGGGATGAAACCAAATAAAACTTACCTGATATACTTAAGTTAACATATTCTACTTCTATATGAGAAAAATTAGTGTACAAAATAATTGATACTTAACCATTACCCCAATACATTCCCCAAATTTTTATTCATTGATACAATTCTCATAATTTATTCCTGGTGATGAATGGACATATTTACAAAGAAATAATAAAAATCACTTAAAATCATAAATCGTCAAAAAATCAGTTCAAGTAAAAAATATAAAATCCCACATTTCACTTTATTCTTTTACTAAACAAAATCCACCATTATATATATATATATTATATAATAGAAAAGGGTATAAGTGTCACTATCATATAAATTATTCAATTTTCATAGAGATATTATGAAATATAATATATTAAGAAATTGAAACCTTTTTGAATCTTCTCTTATAAATTTTTTATCCCCATTAAGGGATGCACTCTTCTCATCCTCATTAAGATAGTTGGAGTACAGTTTAATGGAAAATATCTTTGGCAATCTAATATCAATAATGCTATTAAAATCCTACACTTTTATGTTTCCTTTTATTTCTTTAATGTTAAAATGTATAAAACATAAAAGGGAATAAAGATGGGTTCAATAGGATCTATAATTAAAACATAATAACCATGAAAATCCTCTCAACTAAGATATTTTATTTATTACAAATTCTCTATTTAGAGAAATCATCATGTATATATTTTTTATTTTAATGTTTTGGTATTCATTAGGAGTCATGATTTTCTTCTTTTATTGGATTATTACTTCCCAGTTCCCATTACAAACCATATAGGCACATTATTTTATTTTATTTATTCTTCTTACCATTTTTCACATCACCTTGATCGATTTGTTTTAATTAATTATCTTCTAAATATTATCACTCTTTCTCACATATTCCACACAACTTATTCAAATCTATGACTATTGGGAGCCTCAATTTTCCTTGATTTTTCCCATTATTATAATCATAGATTAATATTTTGGGAATCATTTTCAAGAATTAATTAGAATAATGATCTAGTTGGTAAAAAATTTGGAAAATCAATTCCATATATTCAAATACTTTTTGAGTATAAAACCTTTTATATTTTCTAGTTACAAATATCATTATCCTATGTAATTTTTTATTTTTCAAAGTGGTTCTCCATTTTTTTGAGGAACAATCATCCATAATTCATGAATATTATAAGGGACAAATATAATGTCCAAAAAATTATATTTTAATGAAAAAAAATTAAAAAACACCCAAAAAAACATAAATGAATGATATTTCAAAATTTTGATAGGCCTATATCAGAAAATTTATTTTCTATCCTGGTACGATCTTTACTATATTATGGTTCCATGTCTTAGGGGGATTTCCATTCCCTTCTAATATAAATTTCTTCTTATAGTAGGGGAATATTTCTTATGAAATTATTACGAACAAGAATATATATTTTGATTTTATATTCCCATGAAATGTGATAAAATAGATTCAATATCACTTGAAAAGACTGAAAACGTTTGTTCATATTTTAGGTTGTTGGAAATCTGAATTACATTCTATGATTCATCAAAAGTTCCAATAACTATTTCATAATATTTTCTCATTACGTTCAAGGTAGTTTTATCTTTGATACAATCATATTATAACACATATTGTTCTTATTCTTCTAAAATGGTTATATATTGAGATCATAAAAAATATTATGTTTTTATAGAATTTTCACTTTATAAATTTTTTTGTCATCTATCAAATCACTATACATAACATCTTTACTTATTTTCTAATTTTTTCAATATCATTACTATATTTTTTAGATTATAATTTTTCTAATGGCATGAAACATGTTTTTATATCACTATGTATTTATTACACCTAACTCATTATTTATCCCCTCCACTTAATGAGTAATAATACTTCCTATTGATATGATTTAGGATGGATTTCATTATTTAAAAATATACTTTTACCAACAGACACAGCCAAGAATGTTGAGTCTTTACAATCTCACATTCCCATAAAAATTCTCATAAATATTCATGTGGACTTATTCTTCCTTATAATTAATTTCTTTATTGATTACCCATATATTATTTTAAAAATATACTCTTGTTCATAATCTCATTCATATTCATCAAATTTACCATTTTTTCAATCACTTGAAAAATTTACAGTACCTACACAATTAAAAAAATTAATAGGAAGAATAGATTTTTAATTCCCTATCCTTCTTCTAAGGATCTAGAAGTTAAAGGCAATGGATTTATTTTTCCCCTAAAATCATTCATATTCACATTTGAAATATGAAATATAATTATCTTTCATTTAATTGTTGTTATAATTAGATATTAATTCCACCTACTCTATTTATTTATTTTTGAGTATATGTTCTTTTTTCATTTCACAAATTTTTTGGGTATTGCACATTTATAAAGGTACTGATCTCCAGTCTCCTTTGGGGATGAATTTTTTTCCCACATATATATGGTAAAATTTTTATAATATTATTTATAATAGTTCAATTTACTAGATTATCCCAAAACCTTCTAATAAAAATTACTTCTCATTAACCCTGGTAATGTGTTCATATAAACCCTAATCATATTACTTCAAAATGTATTAATGTTTTTAGATCCAAATATTTTATTATTATTATTCAAAATTTATATTTATTTCATACAAACTCTATGTCTTATACTAAAAATTATTAGTATTTTTATGTCCCATTATCTTGGTTTATAATATATCCATTAGAGATGATAAGATGAAATTTATAGATTTCATATATTTATGGGGAATTAACATTAACATATGTCATGGTATCATCTCTACAATCCGGAGTAAATCTAAACACTATAATATCACCCACCTTAATCATTTTTATGGTAAACTTATAATTATATATTTATTTGAAACATGAAAATTCTTGCAATAAAAAATATTTACTCTATTTTTGGTAGGATTGATATTATACAAACGAAATCTTAAAAAAATAGAGGAAAATTTGATTATCCCTAATACTAAATGTATTTTCCATATTTGATGAGATCACTTAGAGTGGTAGGGGTGAATTAGTGAACCCATTTTTTAAAAAGTACTATATCTTATTTCAACCTCTCTAATTGGTTAAATAATTATCCTCTCCATATTTTTTAGCATAGATGTACACACGTGATTCATCATATAATGGTAGGAATATAATTGATTTATATTGTTTAGACCTGAAAAATATAACACCCTAAGATTTTTTAAAATATATTTTTTTAATAATTTTATTTTCATGGATAACTTGTGATACATGAAACACTGAGTATATCTGAAACATGAAATACTACAAAAATATTATTATTTAATATGATAGTTATTGTGTTTCCATTATAATAGTAGTAATGAATAATATTACAAAAATTATTAAAATATATTGTTTAAAATCATATATATGTACAATTATTTATTTGGTTACCAATTAAATATAATATAAATTAAAAAAATATTTGAATATAAAGGATTTTTTTTAAAAAGTTTTTGTTTATATGAAGTAACATTTTTTACCAAAAAAACAATGTAATAACTTTTAAACAATTAATTTAATTAAAATTTAAAATTATATACTCAATAAAATGTTTCAAAATTTCTTTTATGTGATTTATAGATATGAAATAGGAATAAAGACAATTTTATTGTTAAAATTGTACTATTTCAAAAAGAAATTCCATTAGAATTATTGCAGAATAACTAATATGAATATTAATTTTTTTTGGGAAATTAGATTTTAGATATTAATTACAAACCTATATGAAAATTTTTTCTCTAAGGGATTTTTTGATATTTTTTGGAAAAGAATAATTATTTTGATGAATAGGTCATTTTTATTGTTCTAGATGCTCCCTTTTCCTTTAATGAATTTTAAATATATATTTTATTTAATTTTGTTTCTATAAGTAAAATTATATTAATTATATATTTATTAACAAAATTAAGGTCATTTTAATAAATTTTTTATTGACTTTTTATATTAAAACATACTATATTTATGAATATTTTCTCATTATAAAACAACTTCTTGATCATATATGTGGGTATAATTTTAATTTAAATGCTAAAACATAATGAAATATAATTTGAAAAAATTTCTTCCACACATTGGTTCAAAAAATTAATATTATCTAATATGTTTAAATTATATTTTTTATCAAAACAAAGAGAATAAAATGTTAAAATTAATTAGCATGGTTAAGTTTAAATTGAGTTTACTAGGGGTCAAACAAAATTTTAAGGGATAAAATGATGAAAAAATGTCCAATTCTTCTTGGATGAACATATTTAGACCATATAACTTATAATATTTACAATTGACTCTTTTTTCATCCGTGTTTCAAGTTTGAAACGTGGGTACACATTATTATTTTCAAAACATACATGTGTGTCCTATCCCCACATATAAATGAATACCAAACTCCTCCCCTCTTCACAATTATCAAACCATTTGATTCAGAAAATACTATAAAAAATAACTTCCATAATATCATCAGAAAATACTATTGTATATATTTTGATTAGTACACCCTTATATTAAGGATTTATGTATAATCCTTATGTCGTTCTTTGGAGAAGAGTTAAAATTATTAACCCCGAGTTTTGTTTTATTCACCATACTCTTAATTACAATATGATTAATCTCTGATGATATTATAAAAAAATTATCAAACATATTTTGATAAGGTAATTTTTTAATGTCATAACTTTTATCCATCTCCTCAACTATGAAATTTGAAATGAAACAGTCGATCATGTGTACGGAGAACTACCACATCACGAATCAATTTTATTCATTTTCCATCACCACATTTAACATAGGTATATAATTATGAATTTAATATTAATATATGATATATATAAAATTTTTATACATATTTAATTATAATAACACATATAAATTATAAAATTACATTCCATGGGAATAGAATCTCTAATTACGTGTGTACGATGGACTGTCATCACACAAAGTGATGTGATTTGTTTTTAATGTATTATTTTTATGAAATATAATTTGGGTAAATTAACCAAATTTATGTTATATATATTTTTCAAAATAAATTTTAAAATAAATAAATTATTTATATTCCTTTAATTCCATCTATTGAAAGAGTGGAAACTTCGTTCATGTGTATGTACAACATACCATCTTCATGAATAGTGTATCTCATTTTCTATCCCTATAATTTATGTGTTATTATAAATAACTATATAATGAATATATACGATATTGGTTCCATGATTAACATATTGGGGATTATTAAAGCATGATCAATGTCAAAGGAACTAAAACACCATATCTAATCATACATTAAAAACAGATCAATTTTTACATGAAATGTAATTTTAACAAGGAATTATTAATAAAGGGGTAGTAAAAGATCATAAGTAAATAATATATGTTATGATATATATAATTAATATTTTTTAATATATTTAAAATAAATTTATATTTAGCATATAGTATGTTTTTTACATGTATAAGGGGATTCAAGATTATAATAAATAGAATTTTGTCTCAAATTTTTGTAAGGGATTTGTAATGTTGTGGACCTATGTTATTTTATGAGGTATATATAATGGAAATTAAAAAGTTATTTCATTAATATAATTATTTTCTTGATATTTAATGATTAATTTTAGCTAATACTTTAATGTGTCTTATGGTTAAAAAGTTTCCATAGTTTAATGGTTTTGATATTGGAACTCATTGTCTATTAGGATTATTTATGATTATGTTTTTGATAATTAGGTCTGATGATATCTTTTTTAATTAGTTCATGAAATTTATAATTATATGTTTATTCCATGATAATAAATTTTTCATATAATATTCCACTCTTTTGGTACTCAATATTCCAAAATAATGTTTTTATGAAAAATACACTATATTTATCATTTCAGTTGAAAATTATTTTTCGTCAATATCCATGACTTCCAAAACTATTTTCAATAAATTTTTAAAGTTCATATATTGTGAAATAAATTCTTATAACAATTTTTTATTTTTATTTTATAAATATTCATCTCATTTTCGAGACAAAATCCATTTCTATTTTTCCAAAATTAGAATGAAATATTTGGTTTCACATGTATATCATCAATGGAATTTCCCACCATTATTTAATTGGAATGTTTAATAGAATAATTTATAAGTAAAAAAGGTTATTTTAAAATAAAATTATTTGGGTAATGATTTATGAATATTTAGTTAATTGTTTTTTCAAAGTGAGTAGTTATTTTCCAAAACCAATGCTTCAAGTGATCTCTCAAAATCATTGTCGATCTATGATGAAATTAATTGATGTTAAAAAATGATAAATGTGAATATAACCCACTTATATCACCCTTATTATTTCTATATATGGTTTATGTTTATGATTATAATATTTGTATGAATCCCATTTATTTTATACATGTCATACTATGATATAATGTTTATGAGACTGATTAATTTTCATGGGTTTTAATATGATGAATGTTTTATGATCTTTTGGAACACATATATATAGATCTCGTTAAATTATAGTTATCAATTTATAACTAAATAGGGTAGTCATGTCAGAAACAAGGATGGTTGTCATGTTATAACCAAGGATGGTGGTTACCTTATAACAGAGGACAATGGTCAGATTATAACCAAGGATGGTTCAGACCTATATCTCTCTCCATTATATTGGTTAATGATATGTTTTTAAGTAACCATATTTTATTTTCACATGTTTATTAATGGACATTATTTCATTTCCATACAATTATGTGGGTCTTTATCTCATGGTCTTAATGAAATGAGGGAATCATCTTTTATTTATACATGTTCACCATGAAATAAGTTCATGTTTTTGATAGAAATATATGCCTTATTATAATGTTATAATCTTAGGGATTATGTTCACTTATTATATTATTATTCATATCTTATGAATTTCCATGACTTATTCCATGAATCAAGTTTATGATCTTGGATATGTAGAGTATTTTTTTCAAATGTTACGCTCATGTTCTCCTACAATCATGATCATGTTATTCTTATGTGATCATTGACATCTCACTTAGTCACCTTTAAAGATAATATGATCTCAACCGTTATTAAATTTTTCCTTGATATTATAAAGAATGGTTTTACATATGAAATTTATATGAAGGGTACCACATATGAAGGCCTTGGTGGGAGATGATATTGTTTTCCTATTAACCTATTCTTTGTTTTTCTAATTTTCAGAGGGTATTAGACCTATATGATTAAGAAATGGATCCTTCTGTTATGTTATGAGTATTCATTTGTAAATATGTTATATATATATATATGTAATGTTATGGCCTTTATAGTTGGTATCAGATCAAGGTTTAGTTATCCTATGGAAAATAAGATGATTAAAAATTAGTGAGATACCTAGGGACATTTATATATATATATATATATATATGTATAAGGATAACTATAAATATAGGAAAATATCTTTGAATATTGGTTAATGATAGAGAATTTGTTTTACAACAAATTACATCCATGTATAAATACTAGATGAAGATGTGGTTCCGATAGAGATGTACCTTGGGGTAATACCTCTGAGAAAGGACCATTAGGTTTGACTCAAGTATAACATAGTACACAAATAGTGGAATTTTTGTGAACCTGATTTTAATATTCTATGCAATCTTCTATCAAAATTTAAAGAAAACATAACAAACCCTCATGAAGGATTTAATTAATGAATATGAATAAACAAGGTTAATCTTAGGGTTGTATAGATGTAATATATAGTCATGTGATTTAGAAATTATATAAGTGATTTTTCATGATAATATAGTAACCCACATTTATTATTGTTACTCATGCTATTATTTATTGTTTTAGTTAATGGATTGATCTAAAAAGAATTGATATAACCTTGAATGTGATATAAAATTTGTTGATGAGAAACCGAATTAGATTATAAATTGAGAGAGTAATTGTGTTTTTATTCCTAATTAGTTATCGTGATGTATGATTAAAAACATACACCTTAACTTACTCTCATACTTAATAAATAAGAAAATGGTATTGTCCACTGAGATTTAGGGTGGTGGAGACAGTGGTTGAATGAATATCTAGTGACATATATGTCATGAATGTTGAAAGAAGTACTCAAGGTAATTTCTTAGAGGAATGATAATATGTTTATGTGAGGGGGAGAAGGAAATAAAGTATGTAATTTAGAAGGAAAAATGAAAATATTAGTTAACACAACGAATGAGAATAATGGGTTCCGTAATAAATGAACAATGGTAGATTGATATAAATTTGGAATGTATATGAATTATAAAAATCGATGACTGAGGTAGAATTCTCAAGAAGATGATTAATGATGTGGTGTACGTAATGGTATTTTTGTTGATGTTGAAGATAATAAAAATTACATAAGAAAGGAAAAGGGTATTAATGAATAATAATATGAATCCAAGATAATGGTTTAATAATAAAGTGAAATGATTGTAGTATTTTTGTATTGTAATTCTTGAATTTTTAATTATATAATGATTTTTATGATGAAGTATTACATTAAGAATTTTCAAGAATATTTTAAATGGTACAAAAGACATTGAAATGATATTTAATATAAATGTGATATCTTATGGAAAACGTATTATTAAGGGAATTATTAACTTTAATATGTTCCTAATGTGGAGATAATGATATTGGGATAAATAAATGATTGATATGGATAAATTAAATTTGATGGTTTAGATTAACGTGGAACTGCTTAATGATTAGATTGTAAAGTGATTTATATATAATGAGTTTACAATTATTTTTATTTATGGTTGATATTTAATAATCTGTTATTTTATTTAAGGAATGAGGAATGCTTTAATTATTGATAGAACATATATTCTCTTTTGGATATTATTGTAATTTGGGATAGTACTATGTTTTATGAGAATATATGATCAATGTATTCCCATATATCATAGGTAACATTAATAACTACCATAATTTTTCAGAATAAATCATATGTATATTTTGGAAATTTTGTGTGCTTTCTAAATTTATGTATTTCAATTATGGATGTACATAGAGGAACCTTAAGGTTAACATTCATGAAATATATTATGTTGAAAATTATATGTTATTGTATAACTTTTTCAAATCATTTTGTTTTTGGTAAATATTTAGAGGCTGAAGGAATGAAATATTGATCTTATGACGGTTTTAGTGCTTTAGGCATGGAAAATTCATCATGAATATTTATTCATTGTTTGAAATAGAAATTTATTGAATCAAAATTGAATGATGAAATATCAATTAAAATATTATGGAACATGCATAACTAGTTTTTGACATACCTTAAATATTATTATTCATATCAGAATGGTAGATTATCATTTGAATCATCCAACAAATATCTAAAATGTGCATTGTGTTTTATAAGTATCCATCATGACGATGTATATACCTAACCCCTCAAATATAATGTTTTTTTAAGGTGTACCACTGTGGTATGATATTTATTATAAAGAATAACTTAATTTTTTTTCTAGATTATACATAGAAATGGATAAAAAAACATGACCACACACCTAGTTATAGTTTTTTGTGGTGAAAACACTAGCTTGAGGAGGCTATGTGGGAACCCAAGGATATAATGAGATAAAAGTGTATTTTGTTTTATGTTCCATAGTAATGGTATTTGAAGAAAAAACTAAATTTTATGGATAAAGGTCTGTAGCTCCATATTATTTTATGAAATATATATTTTTCAAATAATTATAATATCTTCGATGGCTATCATCACACAAAACATTGAGATTAAAAGAAACATGGAATGCTATTAAAATATTATTATTAAATTGGATAGTTATCATGAAGCCATTAGAATGGCTAGATGAAAAGGATTAACTAAATTATGAAGATATATGGTTTATAGTTATATTTAAAATGAATTATTTGGTTACCAATTAATTAGAAATTGAAATAAAAAACCAATTTAATATAAATGAATTTTTTTGAAAAGATATTTTTATGTGTAAAAATTGATTTTTATCAATAAATTTAAAAAATTAATATTTGGTTAATTGTTTTAATTATATATATACGTAAATTATTTTATTCAATAAATTTTTTAAAATTCAACTAATGTGTTTTATAGGTATGATAAATAAATAAATCCAATTTTCCTCTAACAATTTTTTTCTAAAAAGAAGTTTTTCGCATTTTGTGTACTTATTTTGAATTTTTTTCATAATTTAGTAATATTATGTTAATAAAATGAAATTTATTTTTTTATTTATACTTTTCAAATAAATTCTAGATAATTTTTATGAATTTTTTAAAAAATTATAATTTTTTTGATCAATAGTACAAAATAATATTTTTTATTAAAAACGTTATTTTCATTTAAATAATTTATAATTTATAATTTTATTAAGTATTTTGAAAGTAGAAATATTTAAATTATATATCAATTTATCTAGATTAGTTTATTTTACATAATTAAATATTTAATTCTAATATTAAAACATTTTATTCTTATGATGATTCTCTCTTTGGAAAATTGATTTTTCATCACAACTCGGAGTTTATTTTTAAATTAAATTAATAAACTTTTATGAATTTAATTTAAAAAATTATCTTATGTATTTTATTTAATTATAATTCATATTATATAAGAAGTTAATCTTAATTTTTGACCCTAAAAAGTAATAAAAATGGTTTAAATTAATATTCACGTTTAAGGATGAAACGAGTTTACTAGGGATCAAACTAATAAGATATGGAATAAATTTACCTACAAAAACTATACAAATCTAATTATATGTACATATTTATACATTATAACCTCTATGATTCATGAATAATATTTTTTGAGCCTTTTTTAATGTTTAAAATGTGTGTACACTTTATTCATTTCAAATAGTTCATCTCTATCCTCTACCCTGCTTGTAAATTTCCCCACACTCTCATCCCATATTCACACATCCAAAACCATCTGGTTCATCTAAAAAATAACCAAATATATTCCATTATTTCCTTGCCAAATCCTAGATTAATTATTTTTATTTGGAAAAAATCTTAATAAATCATTATCTATCAACCAAAAGAGGTTCTCTGGAGAATATGTACAATTCTTAATGAAGAATTTTGTTTCATTTCATCCTAAAACTCCTTAAAAAATTTTTATGCACTGAAGATATTTAAACCCCCATTATATCATATATTTTTATTTTATTATTTAAATTTAATTACCTATATCCATCTCTTGTTGTATTAAATGGGAAATGAAACATCCGATCATGTTTGTGGATGATAACTTCCGCATGAATTGATGTCATTATTTTTCTATAATAACATTCCACAAATAGATATAATGATTTATTTAGTGTTTATATATGATATTTATAATATTATTATAATTATAGAATTATAATATCACACAAAACATCTTACATTCTATTTCATGGGAATATGGTAACATCGTATATGTGTACTGAAGACTATGGCCTCTTAAAATGGGAATATTTTTTTGTCAATTATGCATTAAGTAAATGATAATAATGATATATTTAATGAGTATATGGGATAAATATTTTAATGTACCTAACACGGGAGCCACTAAAATGGTGCCCAGACTGAGTAGTCCCATGACCTCAAGCGCAAATCCTTGTATGCTAGTTGTTTCCAACTAGTAGCGAGGGTTTAATGAGTCATGTGGGTAGACTATACCCTTATTACTAAAGTAATACAAGGATGAGATCAATATAAATAGTTTAAACAATATGGATCCACAAATTAACATTCATGACTAAGATTCCCCTAAACATGGCACAAACCATAAATAAAATATAACCATGTCATGCTATACTAGTGGTACGACAAGTGCAGAAAACCCAAAATAAAAAACGTAGTGTAAATCCCTAATCGGTCCTGACTCTATGTCAGTACTAATCCATATATATATCAAGACCGAATAAATCCCTAGCACTAGAACTTTCTCATATCTGAACCCAAAAGAGTGAAATCTTCTTGGGCACCTAATGTCAACCTGAGCGGGGTGTGAGTCCAAACATAGTAGACCACCCCCAATAGTGTCTATAAAATATCCAATCAAATAAATAGTGTATAAAAGTATGAAATTAAAAGGAATGATAAACAAAAAATGATAACTAAGTTTTGATTTGTTAACCAAGTGTATCCTATCCATTTCTATCATTTCACCATTTTTCACCTTCTTTACTTGATCCCATATCATTATGTTTTCCATTAGTTAGACAGTTACATCATCCATACATGGGTCTAAGAAAATAAATAACAAACAATAATTGAATAATTTATGTCCCTACCTTACTAGGTATACACATATCACATCAACAAATTACCTTCACCTCAAATCCTCGGTTAAGGGGGAATGAAACTGTTAGGGGAATAGATCCTCTGCCCCTTCCAAAAACTATGAATTTTGGGATGGATTTTTGAGCCTCATTTTATCTCATCTTGTGGTCATAGAACTTCATTTCAATACCCCAATCAACCATTCCATGTGCACATGATTATTTTTCCAATCACCACAACCATACCATAACTAAAAAAACATAACCAATACAAATGGAAACAAAAATACATAAAAATCATCATGGGAGTTAATATTATTATATAACCCATTAATAAATTTTCCATTTACATTTCATGGACCATTTAACCACATTCCTATTCTATTTCTGTAAAACATTAACATTATTCCACAATTCCCATACATTATCCAATTTGTCCCTTTGACCATTTTAATAATTTTTACCCTCATATGCTTTTCATGTAAAATTCAATTCTTTCATAGCACAACCACTTTATTGAACTCAAACTTCTAGGTATAACCCAATAAACCCATGTATTAACCCATTCCATGTATTCATCAATTCTTTTATTACATCACATTTAACATATATTCATATTTCCTCATTTCCTCACCCAATTACATGTTAACCATTCACATGCACTAATCATCTTAGGCATTTATAACCAAAATTCATTAACCATTTTATATAATTTCATTTGTCCCATTTTCCCATTTTCACGCCATGCCGAAAAATTTCTTTATGTACTTATAAACCTAGGAAAAACTATTTTCATTCAATTTTCAACTTAATACACCATTAAATCATGTTCATCATGGATCAATTTTATCCCTTAGTAAATAATTACTTAACCCTACCCCTATCTAGGTCCATGAATACTGGTGCACCCCATGGGTGGCCCTAAAACGGTAATTCATCCTCTATGAATCCCATGGGGATCATGACAGTTCAAATTGGTTACTAAGACATCACTTTTTTTACCAAACCCTCTAATGTATCCATGAAAAAAATAAGGGAGAAACGATTATACAAGATTCCAGGAAAAAATAAAAAAACCATGGGATAATACTTGTATACCACCTACCTTAAATCAAACAATGAACGCCTCCTCAATCATGAACTTGGATCTTAATTCAAACACACCTTTAATGCCCAACCTAGGATTCACCAAAAAAAGGGTATTAGCTCTTGAAAACAATATTGGAGAAACCAGAAACCCAAATCCAGAAAAGGGAAGTAACAAGATCATTAAAATTACTCAGGGATTCGATCCACTACCAACATCATTCCAAACAGCCAATATTCAATGTAGAACCACTCTTGGGGTGCTTGGGTCTTCCAAGAATGTCACTAGGTATATGGGTTGTGAAATAGAGTAGATTCCCAAGTTGGGGTTTGAAATCCCATAATGGGATTTCTATAAATTTCTCAAATTTACTAAACCGTAATGTGTACCCACACATCATACCAAACCTTTTGAAAATCGTGTGAATTCTACTATTTGAGTGGTTCTAGGTTTCGTTTTTAATAGGTAATTTGAAACTATTAGATTACTCATGAACCAACTATGCTTAATCCTCTGTCCAAGGCTTCACGGTTACCTGTGACACTCATGATGGTTTGCAATGACCATGCACATTCTGTGAAACATTCCCTGAGATCTTCTGTTTACACTTCATTCATGACCTGATCCACCCATAAGACCCAAAATTCTTCTCATAGACATTGAAACACTTATTCAAATAAATATACGAGACATAAAACATACTATAAACAAAAAATACCTTAAAGATGAATAAAGGATCTTATAACCTCCACACCATATAACAGCTCGTCCTCAAGCCGCTCACCTCGAAAATCACTGGGATTATATAACAAGATGTTATTCCACCAGTCCTGCCTATCCATTCCCAATTCATCAAGAATCTCATTGGAGATCATAATTCTACCATAATGTGATCCATTACATGGTCTTGACCCACCAAACATCCTCACCATAACCCACAACACGAACTGCATACTCCTCCAGGATGCCTCATCTACAACCATTCCTCAACCTATAGAATTACATTGGGAAAGTGAAAAAATAGTTCATAACTAACAACTAATGGAAGATTCCCATGCAGCATTATACCTCCCATGGGAAACCAATCAATACCCTTTGAGTCAAGACCTTTTTACCAACTCATGACTCACATCACTTCTCATTATTTTCCACTGTTTTATGACTATAATAGTGACAAAACTAGGTACTCATAGAGGAAAACACATGATCCTTACAAAAAAAAAATTTATTGTACCATTCCAAAACTATACATCGAAACTCAACCAAACCTCTCTGAAACTTCACCGATTAAACAGCTGCATAAGGTCACTTCCCGGGCCAACTCACTTGAATAGTGACCACTCGTGTCCCTCTAACCCAAACACTAATCACGTTGGAAACCATCCATTTATCTTCTATGGTTCTCTCCATCATCATTGATTTCATGGAACCTCCACTCTCGATGAAATAGCACTAGAATATCAACTCAACTTTGACGTTTAACTTAACTCACCCACTAATGCCATTCCCTAAATTTCAGTAGAATCTCTTCATGAAGACACCACGACCCTCCAAACCAACATAGGTTTCATATTCCTAACCAAAATTCCTGACACTAGAGCCCTATAGATCGCACACTAACTAATGGAGGATATGTTCCCACTCAATCCCATTCTAAAATTTGAAATTCCCTGATCCTCCCAAAAAATCGAGTAAAGGTGATTTTACTCAATCCATATTTTTCCCTTACTTAGAGTTGACTCAGGTTTCTCTAGTTGAATAATCATAGACCGTGTAGCTTCACCATTGGCATGACACTACATCAAAAGGACCAAGTGACATCAAATTTCAAGGAATCCGAAAACCACATATGAATAGTTACCTGAGTCTACTTTTGATTTCCATTGGAGTTATAGAACCAAACATTTATTTCCATAAATAGATGTTACATCTCACCACACTCTTTTTTGACTATAGAAAGGAATATAGGTTTTCCTCTGGAACCACCAAGATCCCAATCCACTGCATTCCTCAATCAACCATAATAGTAAAGGCCCTGTTAGAATTTCCAAGAGACCTAGTGTGCGCCTCTCAGGTTCCTGATTAGAATCTCAGTGCTACAGCATCAACTCAACATTCTCCTCCCCATGATTAAGACTAACTCATAATTCCCCACCTTTGATTTTTTACCAATGCTTTCCTCTGGGAACTCCAGCCACCACAGTTCACTATTAGGTCATAAGATGAGCCCCAAAACATAAAAATGGATAATAATCCTCCTCTAGAAAAAGAAATTGAACATCAACCAGTGCTTGATCACAGAATCTATGGATGGTAACCATGACATTCATTGACACTATGCCCATCCCAAGTACCTCATATAAATCTATCTGTGGTGTGCTTGCCACCATCCCACTTCTCGTATACCACCCCATGATAGTAAACTCCATGATACACCTCATCATACCATAACATGATCATGTTTCTAGGAAAAAATCTAGATCATGCCAACATACCTCGGAAAATGCCATGATGTTGGGAAACATCATCAATAGATGAGGTATGCTTAGAAATCATTGAAGAAAACCATCCCAAACTTATTTATTTATGATATCACCTCAAACAATGGAACACCATGATGAAATGTGGATTTAAGGATTCTATATTTCACACATCTCATCATCATTTAACCATGATCTCTCAGGCATGATTGGAAACTGATACTCACCACCCCTCTTTTCCCATCTGTCAAGTATCCAGGAACAAACATTTCCTAAGGTACTACTTGACCCACACTATTAAATTTCCCTTGGTGTGTCCCTAGTATTTGATAATAGAGAACCATGTCCTACCATGATAGTCAAAAACCAATGGTCTCTCACATGAATGTGCTACATGATTTGGTTTTACAAGGAAGGAAATACACTTATCCAATTTGAAAATGTGCCCTACCAGTGTGCATCCACATATGAACCCCTTAGATCCCTCATTGTTCCGCAACTTACATTGACCAATCTAATACCGAATTCTGTTCCTGGAACACAACCAGCACATATTCTTTAACTAAAGCCCATTTAATGTACTAACCATGCCTCCTGGTTAGTTATCCTCTTCAGGCCAAGGCATTCTCAACATCTCAACCGACAGCCTAACCATTCATACAAAAAGCCCAGCCCTATGACCACCCTCACCATGGTATTCATCTTCCAAAAAGTGTATCCAACCATGAATCAGTTATCCCTGTTCATTTCTTTTAAAAAAACAATGAGGTTTCCATTAACTGTTGTCCAAAATGATGGGATAGGAATCCATGTAATTCTGTTACAAGATCATTAATGTTCTGGTATGCATCAATTTCACCTTGGAAGCATTCCCTATGACTCTGATTCCAAACCACTCACATAAATGGGCTACCCTCCTAGGAGGTCACTGTTGATTTACCTAAAACTCTCAAATCATCACCATAACTCAAGTCAAATGACCAAAACATTGATCTTCCTAATTATCCCTCCAGTATAACCCACAATAGACAACATCTTCCACATACCACCATCAAGGTCAAATACTCACCCTTATAACACTCACCAAAGAGCACTAGGAACCTTCTACAACCTCTATCTTAGATCCCCTGGAAGGTTGGGTGATACTGGTTCCATAAATTGGAGTCATGATCGAAAAAATACATTTATTCTCACACACATTGGGCTAATAACGAATCAATTTTTTCGAGTAATACTCTCACCCCCATTTTGATACACACTGCACCTAGCGTACCCAGAGACCAGTTTACCTAGGTTCCACACCATATGAAATCGTACAAATATATCATCACTATGATAAAAAACCACACTTTGTGGTCTGAGATATAACTCACTATATCTGAACCCACACAGGACACCAGACCTACAACAACACCCCTGTCAACTTACATTAAAACCAAGACACTAATTCTTATCTCCATTGTACAACCCATGCAATTAAAACCCAAAAGTACTAGGAAATTCACATTGTAGAACAACACCTTAAAATATCAAGGACTCCCCCTAACTAAAGAGACAATGAGGAACACCCAATGTTTCATGCTTTATAACATTATAATTACCCAAAATTTCTCAAATTCCCAACTTACATAGATTGTCCTTATCCAAAAAATTTATATGAAATTACCTCAAAGGAAGCCCAATTGGTATAAACTACAATAGAAGAATCCATTACCTTCCATATTTATCCAAATCCATATACATTATTATGACGGATGTGTTCACATCATTACCACTAACCTCAACCCTTTCTACTACGGGTCATGGTCAAATGTGTAAAACCAAATTAATTAATCAGATACCCTTCATTAAACATACATGTAACCAATTTACTTTTTAACAACACAATTATTTTCTCAAAAGAACATTTCCTATCTAATTTTTTTTATAAACATAATTTTTACTCATTAATATTTTCAAAAAGAAAAACTCATTAGCTATTTCACCATGACTAAGAAAATCATTTATTGTTAGACACCATTTAATCATTAAAATTTATCATGAACCTATATTTTAACTTGGTAATAACCTTTATTTCCATATTCCTCCAATATAAATTTAAATTCATTTCATTTGAAAAATTTAATTACCGTTATTAGAAAAAAAATTCCATCAAATTTGTCAAGGAAGAATTTTTTTTTCTACTCTCTATGCCCCACACACCTATCACGTGTGTTCCTATCATGATGCCTACCACCTGTAACCATATGTTACTATAATGATGCATTATGCACAACCTCATCCAATTCTGACCATGAGAAAAATATCATAAATCATCCAAATCACATGGCATGTGCTTCAACCCATGGTGAATTATCATTCAACAGTAACTACACACATAAAAAACAAAAATTCCCACCCGGGGTAATTTGGTGTTTCCCCATACATGGGTTAGCTACTCCCTATCAGAAGCTAATTACCAAGGAAAAAATCTTCTTATCCTCCAATATAACATCCCCAAATAGTAATCCAAAGGAAAGATAAATGAAACACCTATTATACCACATTGTAACATCCCTGACTAGGGATCCACTAAACCATTTACCCAAGTCGAGTCGTCACGTGACATCATGACACCTCCCCATATGACAAAGGTTTCTAACTAGTAGTGAGGGTATAATGAGTTATGTGGGGACACTATACTCTATGTACCAGAGTAATCAAGAGTATAGCTCAATATAAATAGTTGAAACAATGTAAGAAAACCAATGAACATGCATAAACATGCATCCCACAAATATGGTACAAACCAAAAATCAAATATAACCATGTCATTCCATATTAGTAGTGACACATGTGAAAGAAACATAAAATTATGAGAACAATAGAAATTTCTCAAAGGGTCTTGAAAGCATGTCAGAACTCGTCCATATATACACCAAGCCCGAGTCAACTCCCTAGTACCAGCCATTTCCCATATTTGATCCTGCAATAATGAAATCTTCTCTGGAAGCCAACGACTTCCCAATAAGGCTGTGAGTAAAAACTACGTAGTCCACCACCAATAGTGTCTAAAAAATGTACAATCTAAAAGATAATTCATGTTAAAAAAAATTACACCGCAAACCAAAAGGACAACATGGTAGACATTATATAACAAGGTATGTCTTGACCATTTTTATCATTATTATTATATTCACCATTTATCCGGATTCATTACATAATCTCCTGTCTTTATATTTTCCATCGGTTTTACATTTACATCATCCATACGTGTGTATAAAGAAATCAATAAAAATCATAAGGAAATTAGTTATGTCCATACCTAACTACGTGTAAACGTATCACATCAACACATTAACCTCTCCTTGAATCCTCGATCCTAGTGTGATGAAACTATATGGTTAATATACCCTTCATCCTCTGCCCTTACCCGTGCATTTTGGGGTGGAGATTAGAGCATCATTATAGCTCTACCCATGGGAGTATAACCTCATGACAATACCTCACTCTATCAATCCATGTGAACATGCTTATTTGTCCATTCACCACAACTATACCATAACACAACAAGAATAAACAGTACCAATGGAAACAACAAGACCTAACAATCAACATTGGAGTTAATATTATTCCATATCCCATTAATAAAGTTACCATTTATATCAAAATGATCATTAAACACCATTTTCATTCCCTTTCCATAACCTATTATGCATATTACACAACTCCCATACATTATCCAATTTTTCCCATTTTCCATTTTAAATGTATTTACCCACTTTTTATTTTTATGTAAATTTGTTGTCTCACATAGCATAACCACATTTATTACATTCAGACCTCTTGTTATTCTATAGAAATATAATTTATTAAAAATTTCCACATATTCATCTTTTCTTTTATTACATCTCAGTTAACACATTTCCCCATTTCCCCATTCCTTCACCCAATTACAAGTTCACCATTATAATTCATTAATAATCTTTGAAGTTTCAAACAAAGAATCCTTAAAAATTTAATATAATTTTATTTGATCTAGTTTCCCATTTTTGTGTGATGCCAAACAAACCCTTTATGCCCTTATCACCACACGCTCAAATATCATCATTACATTTTTAACATAATCAACCATTAAATTATTTTCATCAATGATGCACATTATCAATGAGTAACACTTCACTTATCCCTGCCACTCTCTAGGTTTGAGAATACAATTTCACCCTATGGGTGTCCCTAAAATGGTAATTCATCCTCTACACATCTCATGGGGATCGCGAGGGATTCAATTAGCCACATAGACATGAATTTCTTTCCAAAACATATAATGGATCCAAGAACACAATTAAGGAGAAACAACAATAGAATCTTCCATCCACAAATATTAATAAAAACTATAGGATAATACTTATAGACCACCTAACTCGAATCAGCTGATTAATGTAGACTTAATCAAGTCCTTGGATCAGAATTCAAACACCCCTTGAATCCCAAACCTAGGTTTCATTATAATGATAGTGTTTTAGGGATTCATAAGTATATGGAAGAGACCACAAACCCAAATTCAGAAAAGAGAATCAATTGGAGAGTTAGGATTACATTGGACTTTGATCTACAACCAATATTTCTCCAAATAGAAAATAATTGAAGAAGAACCATCCTTGAAAAGATTGGGTTATCCAACCTCATCCCTAGGGTTGCATGGGGGGATATTTAGGATAATCACAAGTTGGTATTTAGAATCCCATTATTGAATTTGTTTATGTTTCTCAACATTATTGGGCTGCAATGTTTTCCAAACTGTGCACATGATACTATATAATGAGAGATGGGTCACAAAATTAACCGGTAATTATACATGGTTAGATTAACCATTCGCCAACAATGCGTAAGCCTATGTTCAAGGAAGCTTGATAACTTGGGATTCTTCTAATGGTTTTCACTGACATTGAGTAGAGCATGCAATATGCCTAGAGAGCTCCACCCACACTTCATGCCTCGAACCCCTGATCTATCTCGTGGACATGGGAAAGACTTATTTAAATAATAATATGAGACTTAAACTGAAGTGTAAACAAAATATACCATAAGGTACAATCTAGAATCATATATATAAGGAATCATAATGAATTTTTAATTGTGATATTTTCTTTATCTTCATTTCTATCTAACTATCAATAAGATGGAAACTACATTCATGAATATATATGACCTTTTATCTCAATAAATGGTGTATTTCATTTTCTATCACTAAAATTTATTAGAAACTAAAAATACATATTTAAATAATATATATGGTAAATCATGGTTAAAATTTTATATATTATGTAACAATGATGAATGTAATATCAAAGAAAATAGTAAATCAAAACATTCATATAAAACAATGCATTTTTACCAAAAATATGAATTTAACAAGGAATTGTTAATAACCGGTTAATAAAAGGTAATACGTAAATTATATATTTTATGATATATATACTTATTGTTATGTAATTTATTTATAATAAACTTATATATTTTATACATAATGATTTAACATGTGTAAAGAAAGTTGAGACTTAAGGTAAGGGATTTTTATATTAAATTTTATTATTTGTGAAATATGTTATGTTATACACATATCATATTATATTACGAATTTGTACTACCCCTTGAAATTAGGTATCATGAATATCCTTATATTCATAATTTTTAAACAAAAATTTTTGGATGTTATTTAATGGATATTACAAATAAAATGTTTCCATAGTGGTAAGGGTGTTCATGTTACAATCTCATTTTTTATCTGGATTATTTGTGATTATGATTTTTATGTTAAAATATTATGTTATATTTTTAAATTAAAAAATTAATTTTGTTATACTATAGTAAATCCTTGATAGTAAAATTATTCCCTTAATTTTCCTCTCCCTTTTACTCAAAATTTATTGACTTTTTTTAATAAGAATCCACTTTATTTTTATCTTTGGTATAATGTCCATTTTCTTTCATATCCACATTATTTAATATTTTTTAAGGATGTAATGATGTTACTCTATTATTGTTTAAATATATTTTTACCCTTTTTAATTATAAGAAAAATGTTTTAAAATGAGTATTCGCGTCTTTCTCCAAAATAGCTCCATTCAAATTTTACTAAAAACGTGAAATATATCTTTGTTTTAAACACTACGATATGAAACAATTTACAAATGTCATTAACATTTAATTTTCTAAAGATTTCATTATATTGTTTAAATTATATTTTCAACGAAATGGATTTGTAATTTTTCTATGAATATAAATTAAAAAAAAATATTATCAAAGTGAAAATGTTATTTTCTGAAACAATGTTCCATGTGACATTTCATTTCCAATATAATATGGAATAAATTGATTTTAAATGAGAGTTATTATGGATAAGATAAAATTTTACCATTATTATCCATTTTCTAGATGGTTTATGATTATGATGAGGGATGTTTTTGAATCTATGTTTTTTTCCAATGGTTATGTAATGATGAAATGTTCATGAAATGAATTCTATCACGTGTCTCAATATGATGAATGTTTTATTATTTTTTGTTATAAATATATATGTTTTTCGTTACATGAAACTGGTTATATATAATTGAAGAATATGGTTCTATTATAATGACTGATGGTGGTCATATTATAACCGAGGGAAAAATCCAAGTTATAAATAAGGATGATGGTCATTTTTATAACAAATAACGGGGTAGACCTATATATCTATCCAATTCATTAAGAAATGATATGTTATAGGTGGAACAAATTTCATTTCCATAATTTTATTTCCACAAGACTTTGTGATAGATAAACATAGTTTCATTAATGAAATTAGTGAACCTATTTCTATTTATTCATGTCATTAAGTTTTTATGTTTATTTTTATCCAAAAAATGTATGTCTTACACTAAAATTATTCTATCTTAGATTTGGTACATTGATTCATTTATTATTCATGTATTATGAACTTCCATGATTTATTAGAGGACTCTAGATTATGATAAATGTTATAAAGTGCCTGATTTTAAAATGTAAATATAATGTTCTCAAACACTTATTTTCATGGTATTGTTATGTGATCCTTGATATCTCCCTTTTTGACCACTACTTAGAATATGAGGTCACCCGTTACTATCTCATAATGAGTAAGCAACTGGGTTATTCTAGTAATTTTCAAAATGGGTTAACAGGGGTTAAAATAAAGTGATAATGGTAAAAAAATAATCTAAACAAGTCCAAATTTTACTTGATAAAATTATTTCAACCCATAATAATCGTATATTTTAATTATTATTTTTTATTATTTTTTCGAATGAAAATTATTTTATATTTATTTAATATTTCTTTAAATTCCAAGAGTTCCCATCCCCTCATCCATTAAAGGGATCCTCTTCTCCTCCTTTCATCACACGTAAAAATATATTTATAATGGAAAAGATTTGATCAAATTCATTCTTAAATTCCATCATCACATATGAATGGTCTTATTTTTGATAGAATACCAACCTTAAAGTGATTATGGTGTAAGGAAATGGTATTTTTCTGAATAAGAGGAATATATTTTGATCAAATATTTTAGTTATATTTGTTAAAAAAACATACATAATTTTTTTTTCAATAATGGTAAAATATTTAATCTAATATATTCAATATACCATGATTTTATTATGTTAGTGGCATAAAATATATCCTTCATTATTGCATAAAACTGAATCTTTAACCGTCATTCAAGTGTGCAATGAACTATCACCTAACAAAATAATGTATTTTATTTTTAGTCAACACTGCTAATTGATATTTATAATTATGGATTTATTATATATATATTATACTAATTCCATATTTATAATTTTAAAATTTTAATATACCCTATAATTTCTTATCATTCCATCCACTAAGTAATGATAATGTAATTCATGCGTACATGCATATTACAACCTCCAAAAAGTGATATGATTCATTTTTCATCAAAAAACTACATGTATTGTATATATAAGTTTATTTAAATAAATAATATTGAATTTATGATATAATTATTATTATGGAATTATATAATAATACTTACCTTATTTCTATCATGATTGTTGAAAAATAGTAATGTAACACCAACGCACATATTACCTACCATATCCATTAAAATAGAATAGTTAATTTTTCAAAATCATAATTCATTATTGGTTATTAAAATATAATTATTATACAAAAAAATAAATTTTTTATGATTAATATTTTTTATTTGGAGGAATAATGACCAGTTTGACCATAGTAAACTTACATAAGTAATTTTTGATATATGAGTCAGATATGACAAATACATCTTAAAATAACTCTAGTAATTGTATATAAAAAGATAATAGATTAAATAAAAGGAAAAATAAAATTAAGAAAGGTTCTTAATAAAGTAAATAACTAAAATAATTTTATTATACATGATAATAAAGATCATATGTGATGACTTGGACTAAATGTAATTAATTTATTAACTCAATATCCATTATTTGGATTGTACATGTACTTCAATGACTATATTATAAAATGATTATGTGTGATATTACCACTCATTGTATCATATTTTATGAAATTTTTTTAAATTTTCAATTTTACCCACATAATCTCTTCCATGATTAGTTGACACTTTAATGATATTATCTTTATAAGGATTATTAATCTCAATCTGGTTTTTTGAGACATATATCATGTAATGATCCAATTTATGTATACGAGATTTATATAATGATACTTATATATTATACATAAATAATTTAATTATTTTTGTGTTATTTAACATTTCATTGAAGATATTGAATCAACATGATTTTTATTCAAATGTTACCAATGAGGTATGCATTTATTTCACAATTTCATTATTATTTGGGATTATTTGTGTTTAATTTTCCACTTGGGGAAATATACATTCATACTATAATAAACCCAATATATCTTTCCCCTATAGTTATTTATTTAAATTTAATGTTTTCCTTTCATTTTACATTCATTGACTAACAGTAAATAATTTTTTAAAGGAACCCCATCTCTGTTTTTTTACAGGGTTGATAATATTTTATTCCATGTACAAATTTTACATATAATATTTTCAAGAATGTTTTAAAAATTTCTTATGATTGTTTAAATTAATTTCTAACCCTGATTGAAATTTTAAAAATATGTTTCAAAGTAATATTTATATCATTTTCTGAAGGTGTGCCTTTTTTACTTTTTACAAATATGTGAACGTAATGTTTTATTTTATGTTATATGACATGAATAAAACTTTTCATCATCCTGAAAACTAAATGCACTGAATCTTCATTTATAAATTCAATGGGTTATTTTGTAAAATAATAATTACCTTAATAGATTTCAGTTTTTATATTTTGTAGAAGTGGTTTGAATGTGAAAATAGTATTTCCATCAAGAGAAATTCTATGTCACACCTAGATTTTTTTTAATTCTTGGTTACATTTTATCATTTGGAAATTCATTTTTTTCTCATGTTCTAGATTTAAATTTTATGTTTTAGAGGTTTTGAGTAGTTTATATTCCTATTCTTGGTTAGAATGAAAGGTATTAGGATTATTTGGCATGTTGAGGAGTGTGTGACCCCCTAGTGAAACTTATTTAGGGGATACGTTATTTTGATTATTTATCACCTTTAGTTTGAAGAGTTTTTTGGTGAAAAGGGTGATGTTTAGTGACTATTTCTAGGTCACAAGGTTAAAGTGCATGATTAGTTTAATCATGAATCCAAGTGTGAAAAGGCCACACATTTATGTTTCACATTTAAATAAACTATGCAGCCTAAGTGTGTAGCCCACGAAACTCTTAAAATAAGGGAATTTAATGGTTTGTGCACCAGTTATTTAACCAAGTGGTAAAATCATGCAACCCACCTGATGAAAGGTATTTTTGACATTTATACTTATTTTTTGGTGGGGTTTCATTCCATAAACATCCCACTCAAAAGACCTGAACCCAATCACCTCCCATAGTGAATTTTGTATCCTCTATGTGTATATCAAGGTGGTTTCTTGGTGATTCTCACCAGGTTAGAATGTTCAAGGATCCTCTAGCTTTCTCCATTTTTTCCTTCCTTTCTATCTTCCTCCTCTAACCCTGTTGTCCATGTTTGGATTATTTAAACACCTTGAATGTTGTGAAATTGGGGGTTTTCCACCTTAGGTTCCTTGATGATTTTCTTTCATCTTGGAATAATTGTGAAGTAATTTTGGGTGGGAATTGTATAAGTCCATGTGATTTGAGTTAGATTTATCTTTTAAATTGTCCTTTTAAGTTTATGATTCATGGACTTCTAGTGTTTCTCACCTTTCAAATATGATAAATATTAATTTATTATTTTATAATAGCTGTTTAATGAGGAATGAATTGGGTTTGTTTTATATTTTAATGATTATATTGGATTTTTAAAAGTATTAGTGGAATTTATATGGTATTTTGGAATTAAAATATGATTTATAAATGGTTAAGATTGAAAGTGGTGTGTGTTTAGTTCTCTTATTTTTTTGACATGTATTGATGTGGTCTGGACCATTTATAATTTTGATGAAAGTGGATTTGGTTTATGAATGTGGTGTGAGTGCTTAAATGGAATTTTTTAATATGGTTTTTAGATGGAAAATGGTGTTCTTTCACCTTTTTGGAAATATGGATTTGGTTATTTCGAAACATGTAATGTCTTAAATATTTTATGAGGCCGGTTTGGCATATTAATGAAATTAGTTCTCTTAAAAATTCTCCTGGGATAATTCCCTTTGGTTGGTAATGTTGATTGTTTTTGGAGGCCCATTTATTAGAGGATTTGTTTTGATGAGATGGTTTAAAGGCATGATATTGTTACTTGGGGTGGATAATGGGTTAATTATTTTTAGTTGTTGTGTATGATATATGTCAATGTAATTGGATTATTTTTTTGGAATTATTGGCTCACACCCACTTTAGTCTTAACATAAGAACCTAGAATAACTAAGGATTTATTGGTAAACGGTTGTTTCACTAGATTTGGATTTCACTCTAGCTAGGGGAACATATCAGGGGATTTGTTTTGTGTGTTTTTTCTGTAGGAGAGTTCTCCTCCGTAAAACCAGGTAGGGTGTGATTGAGTTTGTGGGTGGCAATTGATTTCATCTAGGGAGGTATGTATTCAAGATGAGTCAATATGTATAGTATTTTATATATTATTTAACGAACCTCATAGGCTCTCCCATGTTTTATGTAAATTATTTTTCTATGGTGGATGATTGAGATTATTTTTTGGTCTGTTACTCTTGCGTGCTTATTTTCTATTTCCCTTATTATATGATCCTTTTTTTATCTCGTGTTTGGTGTAAATTTTCTAAAAAGTGATGAGTTGTTCTTCAATGTTCTAGGGAAAATGTTTTGGAATTGTTTTACTCTTACCTTATGGAATTATTATTGAAAACATATCTATACTCCTTGAAAGTGTTAATGTATGATTCTCGGAATGAAATATGGATTTAAATTTAAAAATGGAAATAAAAATAGTTTTGATTTTATGGGAAAATGTCTAAAATAACATAATTATATATATTTTATTTCAAACAAGATGTTTATGTTTCTTTTATTATAAATGATGTGAATGGGGATTATATTTTTTCATAAATTCCTACTAAGTATTAATACTCATGCCTACAGTTCTTTCATTTTTAAGGTTCTGGTGTAGCTTTTAGGTTCACATTGATTGTCCTGGGTGAGGGTTGGTTTTGGTATCATAGAGTGAACCATAAGAATTCATGGACACATTGTGGTTGTTATGTTCATTTATGGATTTATTGTATGGTTTTTTGTATTTTTAGTGTTTTCATAAATGGTGTTAATTTTGAAATTTTTATTTATTTTGGATAATCTATTTTTTTATCACAGTTATTTTTATTTTATCCTGTGAAATCATTCCATTTGTTTCCTTATTTATTCCCTTACACTAGTAGACAACCTAGGAGGATCAGAAACACATCTCTTTCTTTTCCTCAGACCAACATGGTTGGTCTATTCTGGTTCAACCTTGGTTGTTTCATAAAAAATGGTATCAATGAAGGCTAGTTCATTAGGGGAACTATCATTCAGAGTGACCTTTGATATTTTGAATGTTGATGTAGATGGATTGTACATATCAGAACTTGGGGTGTAGGTATAAGGGAGTGTCTTCATAAAACATTTGATGTTGAACCTTATGTTTCAATGGGAATTTGGGTTTTATTTTTTTTATATGGGTATTTTTGTTTGTTAGAAGTTTGGCAAGAAAAATGGGATATGGTCTAGTTGTCTCGCTGATCTCTTATGGAATTGCAAGCCACGTAGAGATAGGTACATGGTTATGAAAGAATCTATGTGATAGTGGTGTGATTTTCATATGGATTACAACCATATATAAAGGTATCCCATTATCACTAGTTCCCCCATGTTATTTCTTTGGGTACCTCTTGATTTTAAAATTCTTTTGAAACCCCATGTTTTAAAATTGTGAAAATAGGATTTTAAATGGTAATGTTATAGATTTTTGGAAGATGAAAGATAGATTTTTATATTTTTTAAAGAAATTAGTAAAAAAAGGAATTTTAAAAAAATGGTATATGGGTAAAAAAAGGAATGATATTGGATTTCTATAATCAAAACTATTGTTTTATTGAAATTGATTTTTTGGGAAAAATATGTTTATTGTAATGAGTGTTTTTGGAAATATATTTTAAATGAGAAATAATTTATTATATAATGGGTTTTAATCAAATAATTTCTTATGAATTGATATTTGTTGAGAAACTGATATTTTTCAATTTGATGAATTAGTTTTTTTGGTTGAATCCTTGAAACTTTTTTAGAGGGATAAAAGTGATTATTATATAGAGTTTGAAAATAATTTTATATATGGAGGTTAGTGTGACTTTTAAATCTTATAGGAATTAGGAAAATGTGAATTATATTGAGAATATGAGAATTGGGTTGAAATTTTTTTTAATTGGTAAAGTATTATTTTAACCTTTGATATTCTTATGAGTGATCACATGTAAGGATATGTGTGGTAATGTGAACTGATCATGATTTGGTTCGATGATTTTCCTCATTGGCATGAGTTGATGAGTTCTTGGGGTGGCACAAGAATCTAGATGTGGGTTAGGATCTGATGAATACCATTGGTGATTATGCAACCTATCATATTGTTCTTACTTCTCAAAATATTTTTTTTATTGAAATAGAAATTGTGATGTTTTAGTAATTGGTGATTCTGTTGCTTGTTTCCTTGGGACATGAAAATTATGTTTAAGTGGTGTTTTGAGATATATAATCCTTAATGATGAATTGGTTTTGATTAAGTACTTTATTTTCTTGTTTATTTGTATAACCACACAATGATTCGATGGATATTTAATTTTAGGCTAGGGTGGTTATTCGTTAGGAGACCATATAGTTGATGAACCCCTATTCTTATTTCATGAGTTTCAGAAGTTGAATCCTCCTCCATTTAATGGACAAGTAGATCCTCTGAAATCTAAAATGTGGTTGTGGAAATTTGAGATAAACTTCAATTTTCTTTATTTTCTGGAGTTAGTTATGGTAAATTTTTTAACCTTTATGCTCAAAGGTTCAACCACGAATTGGTGGAATGTAGTCTCTCAAACAAATCCACAAGAATTTCTTACTAAGGTCTTATTCAAGGATTTATTCATCCAACATTATTTCTTTGAGGTAATGAAGTTAAAGAGTGGGATGGATATGTTCTATTTATAAAAAGGTGATGGATTGGTGTTGGAGTTTTTTTTTGTCGTTTTATGGACCTAGTTCCTTAACATTATGAATGGGATGTGGAAGATTCCATGATGGCTCAAAATTTTGAGAGTGGGAAGCATACTTATTATTATTTGAATGTATCAAGGTTTGGTATAACATCCTTTAATGAAATAGAGAGGCAATCTATTTGTGTCTAATATGTGCTTGTGGGAGCGCATGAGAAAGACAACCTTACTCCAATTTCTGGATGTGGTGAAGGTGATTCCAATAAGGTTATGGGATGTTTCCCTAAAGATGATGGTTTAGGTCATGGAGTTGAAAATCCTGTAGTTCTATCTTCATCTTCTTATAATAAAAATATCATGGTATTTCATTAGTGCAACAAGATAGATCATAAAAAGTAGATATTTCCAAATGCTCCTAATACCTTCTATACCTATGGATGCATATGTCACTTGCAACAGTTTTTTCAAGGTGGTTTCCTGAAGCGATGTGGATCTATATCTACCCCATTGATAAATACCCCGTTTGATTTGTATTTATATGGTGTTATCATAGATAAATATTTAGGACTCTTTCAATTTGGGTGTTTCTTATTTTTTAATGTTTGTGTTTATTTGTGTTTTTCATTCCCCGTAACAATTTCTTCTATTGGTTATCTTTCAGGAGATCTAATTTTATTAAATGTCTGTATTTTTGAAATTATTAAATTTTCCATTCAATGTTGTGGTGTGTTACGCATGTACCTTGTTCATAACATTTTTCTATATAGTGAAAAAGGATAATGTTTGTGCGACATTTTAATTTTTTCCTTGGCGAAGCTGCATGTTGGTGAAAATAGAGTCCCATGATGTGTCATGTTATTTTAGTTCTACCTTGGGTGTTTTTTGGTAATTCATCAAATGAATAGAATGACTTACATTGTGGGATTATCTACTTCTGATTATAATACAATATATATTTCACTGCATTAGGGCTCCAGTTAGATTCCTCTAAGTGAAGCTTTCCCATAGATAGGAATTATAGGGGTGTTTTGGAACTTGGTCAAGTTTTTATCTTCAATGGTGGTATAGGTATAGTTTAATGTTCTTTGTTGTAGTTTATTCATCTAGTAAGGTCCAATTTTCTAGAAAATGTTATAGAGTCCCTGTTTCCTCAGCATGTCCCTTATGGTTTGAATGGAAACATTTGTTCATAAGAAGGCATGGTGGTCTTGTATTATTGAAATTCCAACACATGTTCCCTTTTAAATTTGAATCATTGATAGGGTTTCTATCTGTGTTTCTGCCTTGTAGAGTTGACGGATACTAGATTTTTTCCTCCTAGATTAGAGTTTCTTTCATCTCCCATCATTGGGGTGGGGGAATGGTGTATATAGGTAGTTCTCAGGTTGTTCAGTGTTGGATTTCACCAATTAGATGGTGTTTGATGGCTTAGGGTAGTTTGTTCCAATGGTGGGGATACCCACTTCAAACCTTATATGGACCCTTCTGTATTTGGTTCGTTCCAGTTGTTTTCAAATGCCATGGATTCCATCCCTACCTCCCTTATTGGTAATCAATTTAATTATCCACTATTGTCATGGAAATAGGTATTTTTTTGGGTTTTCAGATCCTTTTCTTTTCATTTTAGTGAACATTGGTCATATGGAGTGCACCTAATGGGATTGTTAGAATCAATGTTATAAAAGACATAGTTTTAGTATTTGGTGATTTTTAGAAATTTTGTTTTCTATCATTGGATCATTCTAGGTATGTGGTGTACGTTTGTTTTGGTGATGGTTGTGGTGTCCTTAGTTTAATATTTTGAATCATGCGGTTGCGGGAATCCCTTATATATGAATGATCAACTGGGGGGTGTTTGGATTTCTGGGGGAAGAAAGTGTTATTGTTGGGGGAATTGTCACACTAGAATTTTTATTTTAATCCATTGTTCTAACATATCCTTTAAATGTTTATTTTTCTATCATGTCCTGGGTGTTTGATATTTAAATTTTTTGTTTTTTAGGTTTTTGGTGGTTTTGGACATATTATTAGTTATTATGAAAGGTATGGGGAGGAGGTGGCATAGTGGGGAGTCTGTGACAACCCTAGTAGAACTCATTTATGGGGTATGTTTGTTTAATGGTATATCCACTTGGGTTAGATGAGATTTTGGGGTGAAAATGGTGATGTATGGGAATTTATTCGAGGTCACACAGTTAAGACGCACATTTTGTTTAATCATGAAGCAAAGCATGCATAGATCGCATGGGTAATTTTTATGAATAAACTAACTATAACGCCCTATCCCTAGTATAACAGAGCCGGTGAATTATTTTAATACATTAGCAGGATTAAATGAAATCAAATCCTGAAGGACTGTGTAGTTTAGTAGTTTTGGAAATCCAGATACATATCGTTTCCGACACTTTCGTTGGGTTGTGCGCGTCTGTCCGCTAGGGCACGACAGGCACGACTTTTTTGTTGCCCCGCATTCCTGCTTTCCCAAGGCAGGTGACATCTGCTCCTTATTTAGGGTCATATCCTTTTTGATCGAAACCAGGATGATGGGATGTCGGTTCTTCCTTCCGTGGATTCCTCTTCAGAACTCGTCACCTAGTCCGGGTCTCCCTCATAGATTTAAAACGTTGTTCGAGAAACTCTTCCCTGTTCCATGTGTCCATGGATGCTGGTTAATTACATTACTTCTGTTAAGACATTCCATGGGATCGTGACATGGTAGCGACCTTCGGTCGGAGTAGATGACAACATCAGGCATGTCGGGGAATCTCTGGGTGTGTGGACATTGGGAAAACTATATTCTTCCACATAAGAGGTCCTCCCAAGGGTGTATAACCTGAGGCATCCCGCATCGAATGTATGGAATCTTATAACATAGGCATGTCCATGAGGTTTTCCTCAGCTTCCCATGTTTAACATGAGGTATGACAAGAGTTTAATGTCTTGCAGAGACGGTTTCGCCAAAGGCGTGTTATCAGAGGGTTTCCTCAGGCATCTCATGTTTATCACGAGGTAGGTCGTGAGTTTAACGTCTAGCGGAGATGATATGAGAGTGATCAGAACATCCCATAGATATGGATCAGATTGGTATATCCCAATGACAGAACACCTGGAAGGTGGACGGATCAGAACACCCAATGAGGACGGATCCGAGGTGGTGCGCTCCCTAGTGGGGAGATGTCACTCTGTAATGGCTGATCTGAACACCACTGAGGGCGGATGAGGGAGTGTGCACCCCAGAATGGGGAATCACCAAGGTTTATCATTTACTGGGATTTAACCTCATAGAGGTTTCCTACGTACCCCATGTAGACAACAGGTATCAAAACGCACATAGTTCAAAGGGTTAATGAATTGGGGTGTACATAGAGGACAACGACCCTGAGACATGTTGGGGCTTACGCATGGATAGCGGCCCAAGTACATCGAGGAGTAGCGAGGATGTTGATGGCATGATCCCACCGGGATGTGGTGGTCTAGGTGAAAATCAAGATGGATGATGGAGAGTTGAATGAAGTAGAGGGGAATGAAATCGGACTAGTGCAAGGGCGACAATGATGTTGGGCCTGAGCCTCGAAGAGACATCCTACGTATCACCGTGGCAGGGAACCAAAGTCCGCATAGTTTGGTGGGATGATGGGAAGCCTGAGGAGGCGTCCCGTGAGAATGGATGCATGGATAGGTGCTGGGCTTGAGCCTCATTGAGGCTTCCTATGTATCCACGTTGAAGGGAATCAAATACCACGTAGTTCAGGATGTTGTCGTCAGCGACCCGACGTGAAGATGGACATGGGTCCAATGGGTGATGGGATTCAACCATGTGAGGCTAACTACGTACCATTCCTTGACATGGATCAAAGGTCACATAGTTCAGATGGATACAGTTTAACGTCCTGCGAGATGGGGGTGAACCAACGTGAAGGGGGTCGGAATGACCGAGTGATGGTCTTGAACATCGTGAAGGTTTCCTACGTACCATGCCTTGTCATGGATCAAAGGACACATAGTTCAGGATGGGGAACCGGTGAACTGCCATGAATATGGGCCTTGGTCCAGATGAATGATGGTGGGCTTGAACCTCAGGGAGACTTCCTACGTACCATGCCTTGATATGGATCAAAGACTCCATAGTTCATAATGGACGCCAGTGAACTCACGTGAAAAAGGACTTTTGTCCAATCAGTGTTGGGCTTGAACCTTGTGAGGTTTCCTATATACCATGACTTGACATGGATCAAAGGTCACATAGTTTAGATGAATACTATTTAACGTCATGCGGGACAGTGGTGAACCGACGTGAAGGGGTCAGAATGACCGAGAGATGTGCTTGAACCTCGCGAAGGATTCCTACATACCATGCCTTGACATGCATCAAAGGCCACGTAGTTCAGGATGGGGCACCGGTGAACCGACGTGAAGATGGAACTTAGTCCAAATGAATGGTGGTGGGCTTGAACCTTAGGGAGGCTTCCTACATACCATGCCTTGACATGGATCGAAGATTCCGTAGTTCATAATGGACGTAGTTGAACCGACGTGAAGAAGGACCTTGGTCCAATGGGTGTTGGGCTTGAACCTCATGAGGTTTTTCCTAACTACCATGCCTTGACATGGATCAAAGTCCTTGTAGTTCATGTTGACAAGGGTTGTTGAACTAACATGAAGGGATTTCAAAACAACTGGGTGGTAGAATCACAATGGATTAGCGTTAGATTAGGATGCGGTTTAATGTCACGCGGGACAGGCCGTGTTGGAGAACTAACGTGAAAAAGGACCATGGTCCAGGTGGATGGTGGGATTGAACCTCAGGAAGGCTTCCTATGTACCATTCCATGACATGGATCAAAGACCACATAGTTCAAGTGAAAATGGGTGACTTGGCACACCGAAACGGAGACGGCCGGGGCCAATGATTATTGGGCTTGAACCTCAGGGAGTCTTCCTACGTACCACACCATGACATGGATCAAATTAATCATAGTTTGGATATGAATGTGGGTGTCGTTGAACTGACGTGAAGAAGGACCTTGGTCCGATGGGTGACGGGCTTGAGCCTCAGGGAGGCTTCCTACGTACCATGCATTGACATGGATCAAAGACCTCGTAGTTCAAAGGGATTTGTCAGTGAAACAATGTGAAGGTGAACCTAGGGGGTCCACTAGTGGTTGGATTGAACCTCATGAGGCTACTTACGTACCATGCCTTGGAATGGATCAAAGTCCATGTAATTCATGATAGTCACAACGGCTTACCGCTGGACTGGAGCAGTTTAACGTCATGCGGGATGAGGGTGAACCCTGACGTGGATAAATGACGGGCGGTGGGTTTGAACCTCGCGGAGGCTTCATATGTAAAATGCCTTGACATGGATCAAAGACATCGTAGTTCAAATGGATATACAGTTTAATGTCATGCGGGACAATATACAGTTTAACATCATGCTAGACGAGGGCATACAGTTTAACGTCATGCTGGACGAGGGCGGGTGTCATAGTCGATTCTTACTCTAAGGCCATATGATTCGTGCATGGTGTGAGAATCAAGAGGCAGCAAAGACCTAATGATCACGTCGTGAAGGGTGCGTCCGTGGGAAGAGAAGAGGGGCTTATGAATTTGGCAGCCCATGGTGTCGGGACATACTCCAGGATGGAGGCCCAATGAAAAGGATGACGATAGTTTCGGGCTTGAGCCTTGAAGAGTCCTCCTACGTATCCCCATTTCTGGGAATCTATAACGACCGATACATTACATACATGGTTATTAATTCAAAATTGAAGTACATCTATTACAACACATAAAAAAACCATGAAAGGACCGTATATGTATATTTTCTTTAGAAACTGGGAAACATAAACAACTGGTTCATAAAGCATCTACACTGTCTCCCATTTATTTCATCATATCTAGAGTCCCTTTTGGAATGTCCTACATAATAACATTCTTCCTGACCTGGGGAATGAAAACATAAAAAAGGGTGAGCTCAAATTCTCAGTAAGGGTAAACAAAAGAAATATCAATCACATCATATTCATAAGAATATAACATTTTGGAAATCTTAACCTGCAAAAGAGATAATAATTTCATAACATGGGATAAATCATAGTAGTGAAATGTAATACCAATAATCATAACATAAACATGAAACTCTGTGGAATAAACACATAATCATAGAGAATCATTTCTTAGTAGTCAAGACCCATATCCAAGACAATCTTAGCAGACAAAGTCCATTTCTGAACCGAGTTCACTCCTAGTTTCAGTCCTATTTCACTAAACTGGTTTAACCTGCCATTCCAACCATGTCTATATCATGAGATATAAATCTTTACCCAATGCATTGGATTGAGATATAGGTCCCACCCATCTCATAATGATACCATTCTTATGTGTGCACAAAATCATAAATCATACACCATAGCTTAACCGATGTAATGAAAATTGGATTCATAAACATCGTGACATCATAAAACAATTTATATAAGATAAAGTAATTCATAAAAATAATCCCATCACAACATAATCACATCAATTTATCAACAGGGATAGAAACAGAACCCTGTATTATCTTAGATGGAAAATAATTTTGATAAAACTGCTGAACTCCATTCTTGAGGAAAATATCCTTTCTACTTCAAAAACATTTTACTTTCTTAACATGTCATATAATTTTGAACTAAATTAAGTTGATTAAAAATAATATTTAAAACATGTAAAGGAAGCTTCATGGAAATAATGTTCTAAAAATCCATTTATTCCATATAATTTAAGAAAAACATTCTTCCCGTACATTGGCCAGAAAAGTCAAAAAGTACCTCATACAAAAAATGACAAAATATTCCTTTCATATATTTTACTAAAAACTCACCAAATGATAAAATTGTATTTAAAAAATTGTAGGTGGATGGAAATAATATTACATATTGAGGTAACATGGATGTGGATGATAAATATTCCCCAGTAAATTCGGAAGTATAAACAATCTCAGATTAAAATGAGATTGTGAGATTTTCCCTAACCTTATGTCTGATTTGCTTCGTAAGTGTCCGAACCTCCTGTATAATGAGTTAAATAATTTCATTCACTTATTAAAAAATCATACTTATTTTTATGATATCATATATGGTCATATTCTTAGCTTCTTATTAGTAATATTTCATTGATACTTGTTATACGGGTGTTTATTGCTTTATGTCCTTATGCGTGTTTTGTCAAATAAATTCTTATTCCTCTTTATAGGATATAGATACATCATTTACAGAATGTTATTAGTGTAATATATATCATATTAATTCATTCAATTCATTTATATAATCATTATTCAATGAATATCATATAGAATGAGTCACATCACATCGTGGAGACTGTAGGCCATACGTACGCACGAGCGATGATATCATTCCCATGATTGTGGAACTGTATTGGTGTGTATGTATACTATTTCAGAATCAATACCACATTAAAATAATCATATATAGTTATTTATTTTCACCATTATACCCATCCATGTAAGGTGGTGGTGGAAAACAGATTACACCACGGCGTGGAGACGGTATTCTGCACGTACGCACGAGCGGTGATTTCGTTTTCCGTAGGATGGATAAGAGGTGAAATAGGGTTGTTTCATATTTATAATAAAATATCAGTTAATGAGTGATACTAATGTTATTATCTCATAATTAAACAACTAAATAAGAGGTAGTAGAAGAAGAATGTAACTTGAATAAAACGGTAGAAGGTATTACCTCTTTCTCAAAGTGCCTCCTTTAAACATTCTCTAAAGGCACTAGAGTTGGTCTTTTGAGAATCCCAGTACCTCTAGTAGGTTTCTAAGGAAGTGGGGAAGTGAAATGGGCAGCGGTTGTTCGAGCATGAAGGTCAAATTGGTGTGAGTAAGAGAGGGAGGAGGTGCCCTTTTATAAGGAAGGAGAGGGGTACTTTTGGAAAGTGTGGAAATATTATATTATTATAAACTTATATTCAGTTTCAAAAGGTCTGAAAATCATTAAAGATGATGATAATATGACTCATGGTCGAAATAAAATCATACAATCAGAATTGGACATGTTTTGGAAAATATTTCAATCATTATAATCTTATTTATTTAAATCATTTATTGTTAAGGTAAATACTTCATCATTATTGTGTCATAAATAATTTAATTTATTTGGTGCCTAAAAATTATAAAAAAATATCATTATGTAGGAAATATTTTTAGATTTCCAATAAATATTTATAGTAGAAAATATAATTTATATAACCCCTTATAAAAATTAATTACGAAAAGATTTTTGTTAATGTCAATTTTGTCTTTACATTAAATTAATTAATCCAAATTGTCATTGTCACTACCAAGTGGCTCAATGGGGTCCCAAAATCAACCCAAGTATTCCCAAGGTCGGCCAATATTCATCCAATAAGGTTAGTACAAGTTTCAAGATAATTTTGAATTATTGTAATATTCTTTTAACCTGGAATTACCCTATTTAACTTTAACCGTAGTAAATAAAAATTACCGTAGTTACTATTCATAATATCAAAAAAATAAAACTAACCTATTAACACAATTTGGACCCACTGATTCCAAATATGGAATCTATTTTTCAAAATTCAAAATACAAAGTTGCAGTAATTAATTTAAAATTAATCCCGTTGTTAAGAAAACGAGTTTTAAAAGATAAAACATTGCCAATGATTGAAATGGTTTTACCTATGAATTCAATGTAAAATTAATTCTAATGACCTAAATTATATTAAATGGTAAAAATATATTCTATTTATACTTTAAAAACATTCAATATTATAATCTAACAATATAATGTATTGCGATGAAAATTGTTGTTTTTAATTAAAATATAACGTGTTTTTACTATTCATTAAAATATGAAAGTTATCAGAATAATATGAAAATTTTATCCAAAGTAAATTTTTATATCCTGATTCTAAAGAAGAAATTAATTTTGTCAAATTGAACTTATAAACTTGTCAAAAACTATATTTAAGGTGGATGAGCAATCAAAAGTCGGTAAAACTGCATTTTTGGAAAAATACTTCTTTTATCCAAAAAACCGATTTTGTTTTCATACATCATTCTAGAAAATGTATAATATGAATTATAATGATATAAAATTAAAAATTCAGTTAATACTATCCATAACTTCTAGTTTATAATATTATAATATATCGTTGTTTAGTGAAACTTGGTATTGCGTACTACACACGCTATCGAGGAAGGTCGCGATTGCGTGTAACGCAAGCCAAGCTAGTGTTGTGTGTAGTGGAAGATTCCTTTCCGTATAACATATTACATAAAAAATATACTTATCATAAAATATCAGGGTGTTACATTCTACCCCCCTTAAAATGAATTTATCCCTTGAAATTCGTCTCTTTGTAACAAACAGATGAGGATACCTCTCACTCATCATATCCTCAAGTTCCCGTGTAGCTTCTTCTAATTGGTGGTTCCTCCATAAAACATTCACCATGCGAGTGGTGTTGTTATGTATGACTTTTTCGCTACGATCAAGAATCTCTATCTGCTGTTCTTCATAAGAAAGATCTTGTTCCTGCGGTAGAACTTTTGAGCTGAGTACATGTGAAGGATCATGTATGTACTTTCTCAGGAGAGATACATGGAAGACATCATGAACATGAGAGAGATTCCGTGGAAGTTCCAATCCGTAAGATACCTTACCAACACAATCCAGAATTTCAAAGGGACCGATATACCTAGGGATCAACTTTACCTTCTTTCCAACTCTCATTACTCTCTTCCAAGGAGATATTCGTAAGAACACTTTATCACCCACTTCAAACTCTAGGTATTTTCTTCGATTTTCAGCATAACTTTTTTGTCGAATCCGAGATTATCTTATGTGTTGTTGAATAGATCTGACCTACTCTACCATCTCATAAACAAGATCAGGTCTTAATAGATTTATTTTTCCAAATTCATCCCTCCAAGTGGGATTCCTTTATTTCTTTCCATAGAGAGCTTCATAAGGAGCCATCTGAATACTGGAGTGAAAGATATTATTATAAGAAAATTACACCAATGGTAGGTGTTGATCCCAATCAACATTGAAATCCATAGAACAAGATATCAAAATATCTTCTATAGTTTGAATTGTCCTCTCAGATTGACCATCTATCTGAGGATGATAACCAGTGTTGAAAATCAACTCTGTATCCAGAGTATGCTGAAGACTTCGCCTGAACATTGAGGTAAACCTCGGATCCTGATCAGATATAATAGAAAGTGGTACTCCACTCAATCTTACCACTACCTTTACATATATCCCGGAAATATGATCTAGATAGAAATCCTCTCTAATAGCAATGAAGTGTGCAGACTTTGTAAAATGATCAACTATGACCCAGATAGCATTATTGCCTTTGGATGTTTTAGGAAGTCCAATGAAAAAGTCTGTAGTGATGTTTTCCCATTTCCATTCAGGTATGGGTATTGGTTGTAACATCCCCTTAGACTTCTATCTCTCAATATTAACTTGCTGCAAACAAAGCATCGAGATACATATTCAGCAACATCTATTTTCATGACATACCACTAGAAGTACTCTTTCAGGTCCCTATACATCTTCGTGCTTCTAGGGTGAATAGAGAATGAAGAACTATGAGTCTCATCCAGCAGCTCCTTCATTAATTCTGGGATAGGAGGAACACAAACCCAATTCCTGAACTTTATTATCCCATCACAATCAAAGTTGAATTCAGGAACATTTCGTACCTTCTTTTGTAACTTCACATCTTCTTTCTACGCCTCTTTAATCTTCACATTTATATATGGTTGAACATTGATTTGAGAAAGTTATAATTTTCTCCATTCATTATAATTCCAAGATCCATCCTTTGTAAATCCATAAATAGCGGATCTTTTTTATCCTCATCTTGGATAAGCTAGCATGGTCTTGCCAACATAATGAATCTACCACCTTATTTGCTTTCCCAGGGTGGTAATGAATTGAGCAGTCGTAATCCTTAATCAGATCTAACCGTCTTCATTGGCACATATTCAGCTCTTTTTGTGTGAAAATATACTTTAAAATTTTATGATCAGTATAAATTTCACACTTTTCTCCATAAAGATAATTCCTCTAAATCTTTAATGAAAAGATTACCGCAGCTAACTAAAAATCATGATTTGGGTAATTTTGCTCATGGATATTCAACTGTCGTGAGGCATAAACTATCACCGTATCGTTTTTCATAAGAACACACCCCGGCCCCTTCTTGGATGCATCACTGTAGATCACAAACCATTCTCCACTACAAGGAAGTGTGATCACAGGTGCACTGGATAACATTCTTTTCAACTCCTTGAAACCTCTTCACATTCTTCCATCCATAAAAACATAACTCCATTTCAAGTCAACCTGGTGAGTGGATTAGATAATCGTGAAAAATATTTCACAAAACATCGATAATATCCAGACAAACCATGAAAACTTTGGATCTCAGTTACTGTTGTTGGTATCGACCATCATTTGATAACCTCTGTTTTTGCTGGATCAACAGATATCCCCTCTTTTGAGATTATGTGACCCAAAAAGGAAACTTTTTGAAGCCAAAATTCACACTTGGTAAATTTGGCATAAAGATTATCCTTTATCAGGGTCTTCAATATAATTCTCAAGTGATCGTCATGTTCTTCCTTTCTCTTTGAATAGACAAGAATATCATTTATAAAGACTATCACAAACTGATCAAGATAGTCTCTAAAGACTCTATTCATTAGATCCATGAAGATAGCAGGGGAATTAGTAAGACCAAATGGCATCACTATAAATTCATAGTGTCCATACCTTGTACGGAAATCTGTCTTTGGTATATCCTCCCATTTGACCCTTAATTGATGATACCCAGAATGAAGATCAATCTTGGAAAAGTATTGAGCTCCGAGTAGTTGGTCAAATAAGTCATCAATTCACGGGAGAGGATATTTTTTCTTGATAGTGATCTTGTTAAGTTCTAAATAATCAATGCAGAGTCTCATAGATACATCTTTCTTCTTAACAAACAGAACTGGTGCTCCCCAAAGTGACACACTAGGGCGTATGAATCCCTTATCAAGATTCTCTTGGAGTTGGTTCTTTAATTACTGCAACTCAATTGGGACATTCTATAAGGTGTCTTTGAAATAGGAAAACCACCAGGTACGAGTTCTATTGAAAATTCTACTTCACTATTTGGTGGAAGACCCCATAATTCCTCCGGAAAGACATCGTCAAACTCTTGTGCAATAGGAATATTCTTAATCGTGAGATTCTCTCCAACAATTTGAGATAAATAACATTCATTTAGTGGAATCAAGACATAAAATATGGAAGAAACTTCCACTGGAAGGTTATGTTCATCGTTGCATCGATAGACGATCATAGATTGATCTGGAATATGAAATGTGACTTCCCTTCTTTGGAAATTGATATGAGATCCATATAAAGAAAGTCAATCCATTCCAAGAATCAAATCAAATTCCACTATAGGAAGGATCATAAGATTTGTAAGAGGCACTTTCCCACAAACATCAATCGGAGAAGAATTATAAAATTTTTATGCGACTGTTGTGGCATTAGGTGTTGTCATAGCTAACTCAACATCTAATTGTTGAGGTAATATGGCGATACCCTTAGAAAATGTTTCAGAAATAATAGCATGGTTGGATACGGAATTGAATAAAACATTTTCTACTTTATAGTAGATGGTAAGTGTACCTTTCACCACTTCGTTATCATAATCCACATCACTGATAGAAATTGCATGTGACTTTCCTTTGTCTTTAGCCTTAAGAGTTTTTTGGTGTCGATCATCATCAACAACCCTTGGATTAGGGCATTGATTGGCATAATGCCCCATTTTCTTGCACTTGTAACATTGGAGTGTAGGAGGTGCACTCTGTGTAGCCTTTTCTTTGTTCGCATCACTAGACATTTTCTTTCCATCATTGCGGCATCCAAATGCCCGATGACCTTCCTTTCCACATTTGAAACATTTACTTATCCCATTAAGACAACTCCCTCCATGTTTTTTTCCACACTTTGAGCATAAGGGAAAACTCCTCTTCTTTTCAGTGTGGTCTTTTGATTTCCCTTTGAAATCCATTTTCCTCTTCTTATCAACAGAATATTACTGATGGGTTACTTCAATCTCCATATCAACCTTCAGAGCACATCAAACGATTTCCTCTTAGCTATTGATGTCCCTTATGGCTAACGCCCTTCAAAGACTTGGTTTTAAGCCACTAAAGAATCAATCAATATTACTCTCAGGTTGGATAATAATCCCAGAATCTTACCTTGCATGTCTCGTAAAATTTTCTTCATACGTACCAACATATTCATCATCCTTTTTCATCAGTTCAAGAAACTCCTTCTCCATCTTTGTTCGAAGAATACGATGGAAGTACTTATTGAAAAATAAGTTCTTCAACTTGTCCCATTCCATGTATTCAATTTCATCTCTTTGCCTCGTATTATTGATAAGATTCCACCATTGATCAGCATCACCTTCCAAACGATACACTACTAAGATGAATTTTTCATGTTCAGAACGTTGAAGAAATGAAAATATCTTTTCAGTGGTACTGATCCATTGTTCAGCCACTAATAGATCAGAAGACCCGCTGAATGAAGGTGGACGCTGCCTCATGAAAGATTCAACATAATGTTGTTCCTTCCTTTTCTCGTTTGGAAGTCCTGCACGATTCATATCTTGAGAAAGTTGTGTGAGCATGGCTACAAGATTTTTCATTCCAGATCCCATATCGTTTGGTTGCTCAGGGGGACAATCATTTCATTTCCCGTCACATTCCGCATTAACACAGTTCCTTCGGGATCTAGCCATTGAATAAAACCAAGAAGAATAGTTTGAGCAACACTAATTTTAAAAGGAAAACCACATAATCAGGAACAAAATTTTACACTTAAGGTCTTATCATAGGTTGTTCATGGAAATTTCTAAAGCACTAAGATTATGCTCTGTGCTTAGACTTATACATAGGGTTCTTACTAAGGCTTTCACGTCCTAGTTTCCAAAGGTTGACTATACATTTCCTCTGATACCAACTATAATGACCCATACTTTACATACATGGTTATTACTTCAAAATTTAAGTACACTTATTACAACATATAACAAAACCATGAAAGGACCGTATAGGTATAGTGTCTTTAGAAACTAGGAAACATAAACAACTGGTTCATAAAACATCTACACTGTCTCCCATTTATTTCATCATATCTAGAGTCCCTTTTGGTATATCGTACATAATAACCTTCTTCCTGACCTGGGGAATGAAAACACACAAAAGGGTGAGCTGAAATGCTCTATAAGGGAAAAAAATATCAATCACATCATATTCATAAGGATATAACATTTTTGGAAATCTTAACCTGCAAAAGAGATCATAATTTCATAACATGGTATAAATAATAGAAGTGAAATGTAATCCCAATAATCATAACATAAAACATGAAACTTTGTGGAATAGACACATAATCATAGAGAATCATTTATTTGTATTCAAGACACATAGACAAGACTATCTTAGCGGACAAAGTCCATTTCTGAACCGAGTTCACTCCTCGTTTCAGTCCTGTTTCACTAAACTGGTTTAACCTGCCGTTCCAGCCATGTCTATCTCATGAGATATAAATATTTACCCAATGCATTAGAGGGACATATAGGTCCCACCCATCTCATAATGATACCATTCTTATGTGTGCCACAAAATCATAAATCATACATCATAGCTTAACCCATGTAATAAAAATGGGATTCTTAAACATCGTGACATCATAAAACAATTCATATAAGATAAAGGAATTCATAAAAAAAATCCAACACAACATAATCAAATCAATGTAGTAATAGGGATAGAAACAGAACCCTATATTATCTTAGATGGAAAATAATTTTGATAAAACACTTGAACTCCATTCTTGAGGAAAATATCCTTTCTACTTCAAAAACATTTTCTGTTCTTAACATGTTATATAATTTTGAACTAAAATAAGTTGATTAAAAATAAACTTGAAAACTTGTAAAGGAATATTCATGGAAATAATGTTCTAGAACTCCATTTTTTTGTATAAGTTAATAAAAACATTCTCCCCGTACTTTGGCCGGAAAAGTCAAAAAGTACCTCGTATGAAAAACGACAAAAGATTCCTTTCATATCTTTTACTAAAAACTCACCGAAGGATAAAATTGGATTTAAAAAATTGTAGGTGGATGGAAATAATATTACATATTGAGGAAACATGGATGTGGATGATAAATATTCCCCAGTAAATTCTTAAGTATAAAAAATCTCGGATAAAAATGAGATTGTGAGATTTTCTCGTACCATAGGTCCGATTTTCTTCGTAAGTGTCCGAAACTCCTGTATAATGATTTAAATAATGTCATTGACTTATTCTAGAATCACAATTATTTTTATGATATCATATATGGTCATATTCTTAGCTTCTTATTAGTAATATTTCATTGCTACTTGTTATTCGGGTGTTTATTGCTTTATGTTCTTATTCTTGTTTTGTCAAATAAATTCTTATTCCTCTTTATAGGATATAGATACATCATTTAAAGAATGGTATTAGTGTAATATATATCATATTAATTCATTCAATTCATTTATATATACATTATTCATTGAAGATCACATAGAACGGGTAGCATCACATTGTGGAGACGGTAGGCCGTACGTACACACGAGTGATGATATCGTTCCCATGATCGTGGAATTGTATTGGAGTGTATGTATAATATTTCAGAATCAATACCACTTTAAAATAATCATATATAGTTATTTATTTGCACCATTATACCCATATAAGTAAGGTGGTGGTGGAAAAAAGATTACACCACGGCGTGGAGATGGTATTCCGTACGTACGCACGCGCAGTGATTTGATTTTCCGTAAGATGGATAAGAGGTGAAATAGGGTTGTTTCATATTTATAATAAAAAATCAGTATATTAGGGATACTTATGTTATTAACTCATAATTAAACAACTAAAGAAGGGGGAGTAGAAGAAGAATGGATCATGAATAAAACGATAGAAGGTATTACCTCTTTCTCGAAGTGCCTCCTTTAAACTTTCTCTTATGGCACTAGAGTTGGTATTTTGAGAAGACCAGTACCTCTAGTAAGTTTCTAATGAAGTTATTAAGTTAAATGGGCAGGGGTTTTCCAAGATTTAAGGCTCAAATTGGTGTGAGGAAGAGAGGGAGGAGGTTCCCTTTTATAAGGGAGGAGAGGGGCACCTTTGGAAAGTGTGGAAATATTATTTTAGTATAACCTTATTTTCGGCTTCAAAAAGTCCAAAAATCATTAACGATGAAGATAAGATGACTCATGGTAAAAATAAAATCATCCAATTAGAATTGGACATGTTTTGGAAAATATTTTAATCATTATAATCTTATTTATCTACATCATTTATTAATGAGGTAAATACTTCTTCATTATTTTGTCATAAATATTTTAATTTATATGGTGTCTAAAAATTATAAACAAAATTTCATTATGTAGGAAATCGTTTTAGATTTCCAATTAATATTTATAGTCGAAAATTTAATTTATATAACCCCTTATAAAAATTAATTACTAAAAGATTTTTGTTAATGTCAATTTTGTCTTTACATTAAATTAATTAATCCAAATTGTCATTGTCACTACCAAGTCGCTCAATGGGGCCCCAAAATAGACCAAAGGATGCCCATGGTCGGACACTACTCATACAATAAGGTTAGGACAAGTGTAATGATAATTTTTAATTATTATAATATTCTTTTAACCTTGAATTACCCTATTTACATTTAACCGTAGTAAATAAAAATTATCGTAGTTACTATTCATAATATCAAAAAAATAAAAGTAACCTATTAACATAATTTGGACCCACTGATTCCAAATATTGAATCCATTTTTCAAAATTCAAAAAACAGAAGTTTCAGTAATTATTTTAAAATAAATCCCGTTGTTAAGCAAACATGTTTTAAAAGTTAAAACATTACCAAAGATTGAAATGTTTTTACCTATGAATTCAATGTAAAATTAATTCTAATGACATAAATTATATGAAATGGTAAAAATATACTGTATTTATACTTTAAAAACATTAAATATTATAATTTAACAATATAAAGTATTTCGATGAAAAAAGTTGTTTTTAATTAAAATATAGCGTGTTTTTAATATTCATTTAAATATGAAAGTTATCAGAATAATATGAAAAATTTATCCAAAGTAAAATTTTATATCCTGTTTCCAAAGAAGAATTTTTTTGTCAAATGCATCTTATAAACTTGTGAAAAACTAGATTTAAAGTGGGTGCGCCATCAAAAGGTGGTAAAACTGCATTTTTTTAAAAATACTTCTTTTATCAAAAAAACTGATTTTGTATTCATAACTCATTCTAGAAAATGTATAAGATGAATTATAATGTTATAAAATCCAAAATTCAGTTAATACTATTCATAACTGCTAGTTTATAATTTTATAATATATCATTGTTTAGTGAAACTCGGTATTGCGCCCTACACACACTATCAAGGAAGGTCGTGATTGCGTGTAATGCAAGGCAAGCTAGTGTTGTTTGTAGTGGAAGATTTATTTTCAGATAAATTATTACATATAATAAATATAATTCTCATAAAATATTAGGGTGTTACAGAATCAAAGGCCACGTAGTTCTTCTGATGAAAGATTACTGCCGATATGGGGTTTCAACGGCTTACCGCTAGATTGGGTCATAACTGCTTACCGCTAGACAAGGATGTGAACAAATTCCCGCTAAATGGGGTTGTGATGGCTTACCGCTGGATGAGGATTTCAACGGTTTTCCACTGAATGGGGTTGCAACGGCTTACCGCTGGATTGGGTCACCACAACTTACCGCTGGATAGGATCACAAAAGCTTATCGCTGGATAAGGAAGTCAACGGCTTATTGTGGCATAGGATCACAATAGAGGATGAGGATTATGTGAGGAAGCTTCCCGGGTGCTGCTATGGAGAGGCAATGGTGAATGGGGCTTACTCTAGGCAGTTGCCCATGTGCCGCTAAGGAGTGGCAATGGTGAATGGGGCTTATACAAGGATGTCACACGAGTGCCACTATGGAGAGGCAATGGTGACTGGGGCTTACACAAGGATGTTGCCCGAGTGCCTCTATGGAGTGGAAATGTTGACTGGGGATTACGCAAGGAAGTTGCCTGGGTGCTGCTATGGAGTGACAATGGTGACTGGGGCTTACACAAAGAAGCTTACCGGGTGCTGCTATGGAGCGGCAATTGTGAACGGGGTTTCTGCAAGGATGATGCTCGGGTGCTGATGTGGAGCGGCACTGGTGGATGGGGCTTACACAAAGAAGCTGCCCGGGTGTTGCTATGGAGCCACAATGGTGAATGGGGCTTATGAAAGGATGCATCCCGGGTGCCGCTATGGAGCGGGAATGGTTACTGGGGATTACGCATGGAAGATGCTCGGGTGTTGCTATGGAGCGGCACTGGTGAATGGGGCTTACGCTAGGAAGCTGCCTGGGTGCCGCTTTGGTGCGGTAATGGTGAATGGGGTTTATGTGAGGAAGATGCCCGGTTGCCGCTATGGAGTGACACTGGTGAATTGGGCTTACGCAAAGAAACTGCCTATGTGTCTTCCTCATGTCTGGCCATCACAGAATCTCGACTCACTGGTGGGTTGATGCCTTTACATATGCGCTAGTGCACAAGCAGGATAACGCCAAGGGGCGTTGGAATCATGCCACTATTATCATGGAATTAGGCATCTTATTCTTGGAGTATAAGGCATCTCTTGTTTAATGGAAGAGGCAACCTATGTTTGGCACATAAGGTGTACTATAGTTTATAGTCTTGTAGATAAGACTGTTGGCATCTCATGCTTCGAGCATAAGGCATCTCTCGTATAGGAAAAGAGGCATCCTATATTAGGAACATAGGGCATACCACAGTTTAGTGTCTCGTATGTATGATGATTGTCATCTCATGCTAGGAGCAGAAGGCATATCTTATTTGGAGCAATAGGCATCCTACGTTAGGAACATAGGGTGTACTATAGTTTAGTGTCTTGTAGGTAGGACTATTGACATCTCATGCTAGGAGTATGAGGCATCTCTTGTTTTGAGAAAGAGGCATCCTTTGTTTGGAACATAGGGATTCCTACAGTTTAAAGTCATGTAGATAGGACTATTAGAATCTCATTCTTGGAGCATGAGGCATCTCTTATATTAACCAAGAGGCGTCCTATGATTTGAATATAAGGATTACTACAGTTTACAGTCATATAGATAGGACTATTAGCATCTCAAGCTAGGAGCTTGAGGTATATCTTTTATTAAGAAAGAGGAATCCTATGATTTGAACATAGGGAGAAATACAGTTTAGTGTCATGTAGGTAGGACTACTGGCATCTTATGCTTGATGCATAAGGAATCTTTTTCTTGGAGCAAGAGGCGTCCTATCATTTTTTAGATAGGGATTACTACAGTTTATAGTCATGTAGATAGGATTGTTAGGCATAAGGTGCCTGGGAATGGATGGTGTTGGGTCTTATGCAAGGGAGTCCCTTTCTGGTTCAACCTGGCATAGGAGCCAAGTGATAGGGTTTGTAGGAGTTTCCTGAGAAATGGTTCAACTCAAGTTACTTGGTGAATTGATGAGGGGAATCTCAACTCACGACATGGGAATGAAACCATGAGGAATATTTCAACTCAAGGGGTTTCATGGTGTGTGGAGGAGTATCTAAAATCATGGTATTATATAGGTGGAAGGTGGGTGCGCATAAGGGCGCAATGGAAAATGCCAAAGTTCCGGCCTGAAAAGATCGGGTTTTGAATGTTCATTCTTCATGGGGTCTGTGATAGTAGCGAAGGGACCGGAGCAGAAAGTCGGGACCACAGCCTGACACTGACCCCGAGCGGGGGTGTGGGGGTGCACCCCCCGCGGTATGGAACGGTGGGTGTGAAGGTAGGAACCTTGCAAAGGATAGGTCTTCGCGAAGTAGCTTCACGGAGAAAAAGGATCTCAAGGAGCATGGGACTCTTGCCGAACATGTGCGGCTTGCAGAGAAAAGGGATCTCGTAGAGCATGGGCCTCTTGTGGAGCAAGGGCGTCTTGCGGAGAAATGTTTCTCGGAGCAGTAATGCGAAGGAAGCTACTGGCGGAGCAGGGACTCATGGAGCAGCAACATGAAAGAAGATGCTCGCTGAGCAGGGACTCGCGGTGCAGCAACACGAAGGAAGCTGCTCGCGGAGCATTTCCTCGCGGAGCCATAAAGCGGAGCTCCGCGGACCGGGAGATCGGCCACCCAAGGGGAGAAGTGGTCGTGGACATCTTGGATAAGGGAGGGGGAGAGATGGGTATTTATAGGAAAGAGGTGGCGTGAAGCAGAGCTCACACGACAGGAAGGGGGGCGTCAGTTGCTTCACGGCAGCTCACGAACGTCAACCGGATTCGCGGAGAGGTACTGCCTCTTCAGCTCTACGGCGGGTTCTCAAATGTCAGGGCATTCACAGAGCATTACCACCTCTGGTGCTTCACGGTGGGTTCATGAACATCAGGGAGTTCGCAGAGCATTAACGCCTCATTTTCTTCATGGTGGTGCTCCACAATCGCAGAGGGGGCTTCGCCAATGGGATTTGCGAACCAGTTTTCCATCCCAACTTCAAATGTCCATAACTCCTAATCCGTAACTCCGTTCAGGCCATGCGACCTACCAAATAGAAGCTTGGGAAACGATATAAGATCTTGGATTTTGTATGGAAGCATTTGGAAAATTATGAGGATGCGTTTTTCAGGGTCTGTGTAACAGCCCAAGATTTTATACAAAAAAATTTCTTTTTAATTTTATTAAAGTCTTGTGTTGTACGCTACACCAAAAGGAGCTTGCACAACACACATCCTTGACTTGCCTTGCATTACACGCAATCACGACCTTCCTCGATAGCGTGTGTAATACGCAATACCGAGTTTCACTAAACAATGATATGCTATTAAAACTAGCCGTTATGAATAGTAATAATCACTTTTTGAAATTTTATAAATTTTATTTTTCAAAATGGACTTCATTTTTGGACTCAGAATATCGAAATTAGCCTAGGGTGAAATTTTGGTATTTTTCTGAAAACTTTAAATTTTTGATGAATAGTGAAACCACTAAGTGGTAGGTTAAAAACTGAATTTTGCATAAAACTTAATTTTACCGCTTCTGTGAATGGAATTTCAAAAATCCGAGAGACACGGTTAATATCAAGGAATAAAATGTGGTTCAATGAGATGAAAATAATTTTTTGGTGAATAGTAACTTTTTACTTTTTTTACCGCGGTTAATAGTAAATTGGGTAACTAAGGGTAAATATGATATTAATATTACCCTAACACATGTCCTAATTCTATTGGACAAGTGTAATTCGACCAAAAACAAACTTAGGAATAAAATATGACCATTTAGGCCCACTTGGATTAGATTAGGACATTTATTATTAATTTATTTAAAGAAAGGTTAAAATAGTTAAAATCAATGTTTAATAAGTAAATCATTTTTAATATGGGGTTATACATAAGATAAATTAGATTGTAAATATTCATTAGAAAGCTAAAAAGATTTCCTACATGATGGTATTTTATTTGTAATTTTTAGACATAAAATAATTTATTTTATTTATGACACAAAGATGATGCAGTAATTATCTTATTAATGAAATATTGACATAATTGATGTTATAAACACCAAAATAAATGTAATTTGAAATTTTTTATGAATTCCACTAATTTTATAGGTTACTATGATATATTAATGTTGATTTAATCAACTTGGTTCGAACATTTAATTCTGTTATGACTTTCACAAAAATCATATATCAAATAGTGTCAAAATTGACACAAAATAGTTTTTAAATCAAATATTATATTATTAATTGTTATTGTATTACTAAAAATCTAAGGTTCGGCCAAATGACTTTGATAAGGATATATATATTAATAATAAACAATTTGGGGTTCTTTTGGCATGTTATAGTAAGTTTATTAACCATATCGTGAAAGAAAACAAAAAGACATGGTAAAAGTTAAATTATTTAACTTAGAGTTAAATTTAATTGATAAGGTTAAAATAATATCCTAAACTTGTATAAATTCTATTGGTTGATAGGATTTCGACCCCTCCCCACCTTATATTCGAAATAAGACCCTTTGGAACCATTATAAACCGATTTTGACTTTAATATAAAATAATATTTTGAGATATTCCTAAGGTGCCCCTCTCCTCCCTTATAAAAGGACACCTCCTCCCCCTCCTCCTCACACCAATTTGAGCACTCAAACTCGTCCAACCCCTGCCAAAATCCCCTCTCCACTTCCCTAGAAACATCCTAGAGGTTCTGGTCTTCCTCAAAGACCAATTCTAGTGCCCTAAGAGGAGGTCTCAAAGAGGCACTTCAAAGAAGAGGTAATTATCGTTACCAGTTCTTTCATCTTTATTTCTTCTTCCACTTCTTCTTCTTAGGTTGTTTCATTATGAAGTAATAACATCAGTATCACTCATATACTGATATGTTATTATAAGTATGAAACAACCCTATTTCACCATCTATCCATCCTACGGAAAAAGAAATCACCGCGCGTGCGTACGTACGGAATACCGTCTCCACGCCGTGGTGTAATCTATTTTCCACCAACACCTTACATGGATGGGTATAATGGTGTAAAGAATAACTATACATAGTTATTAAAACATAATATTGATTCTGATATATTGTATAATCCACTCCAATTCAATTCAATATTTATAGAAATGATATCATCGCTCGTGCGTACGTACGGACTACCGTCTCCACGACGCGATGAGATTCATTCTCCATGTTAACCATTTAAGAATGATTATAATGTGTATATAAGAAATAATAATGAAATATATGACATTATAAAGCTACTGGATTTATGTATATATATACATATGTATGTCATCTACTTACTTCCATTTCAAGACAATAAGGAAAGAAAAACAGCGTTCATGCGTACGTACGGACTACCGTCTCCATGAACGGTGTTTTTCATTTTATTTATCTATCTATTATATATATATATATACTGAATATATATGATATATAAATCATATTTTATATTCTGGAAGTAAGTAAATCATGATATAAGTAATAATGATGTCAAGAACAACAAGTCAAAACACCTACGATAAATGAAACGATTTTACCCAAAACGCTTCTTTAACATGGAATTTACAAAAGAACGGGTAATATAATGTCATAAATGAACCATATATGATATCATAACAATAAATATGATTCTGTAATAAGTCAATGACATTATTTAAATCATTATACAGGAGGTTCGGACACATACGAAGCAAATTGGACCTAAGGTAAGGAAAATACCACAATCCCATTTTTATCCGAGATTGTTTATTCGTAAGTATTTACTGGGGTGTATTTTATCATCCACATACATGTTTCATAAATATTTAATATTATTTCCATCCACCTACAATTTTTTAAATCCATTTTTACCCTTCGGTGAGTTTTTATTAAAAGAAGTGAAAGGAATCTTTTGTCGTTTTCCGTACGAGGTACTTTTTGACTTTTCCGACAAAAGGACGAAGAATGTTTTTTTAACTTATACGGCCTGAATGGATTTTTAAAACATTATTTCCAAGAAACTTCCTTTACAAGTTTTCATGTTTATTTTTAATCAACTTCTTTTATTTTAAATTCGTATGACATGTTATGAAAGGAAAAATGTTTTTGAAGAAGAAAGGATATTTTCCTCAAGAATGGAGTTCAAGTATTTTATCAAAATTATTTTCCATCTAAGATAATAAAAGGGTTCTGTTTTTATCCCTATTATAACATTGGTTTGATTATGTTGTGATGGAAATATTTTTTTGAATTCCTTTATCTTATATGAATTGTTTTATGATGTCATGTTGTTTAAGAATCCCATTTTTATTACATGGGTTATGCAATGATGTATGATTTATGATTTTGTGGCACACATAAGAATGGTATCATTATGAGATGGGTGGGACCTATATCTCCCTCCAATGCATTGGGTAATGATTTCATATCTCATGAGATATACATGGCTGGAATGGTAGGCTATACCGGTTCAGTGAAACAGGACTGAAACGAGGATTACTCGATTCAGAAAGGGACTTTGTCCACTAAGATAGTCTTGGCAATGAGTCTTGACTAACAAGAAATGATTCTCTATGATTATGTGTGTATGCCACAATGAGTAATGTTTTAAGTTATGATTTCATTTCACTACTATGATTTATCCCATGTTATGAAATTATGCTCTCTTTTGCAGGTTAAGATTTCCAAAAATGTTATGTTCTTATGAAAATTATGTGATTGATATTTCCTTTGTTTTCCCTTACTGAGCATTTGAGCTCACCCTTTTATGTTTTCTTTTCCCCAGGATATAAAGAAAGGTTTTAGGTAAAATAAAAAGGAAGATCTTTATGGGAGATGTTGAAGATATTTCCCCACGATTAGAAGATTATACTCCGAGTTTCCAAAGACACTAAACTATTACGGTCCTTGTGTGTGTGTTTTTGTTATGTACTAAGTATTCCGCAAATGTAATGTAATGTCCATGTACGATAAGCTTCGGGTCTCTACAGTTGGTATCAGAGGAAAGGTTTAGTCAACCTTTGGAAACTAGGATGCGAAAACGTTAGTGAGATTCCTAGAGATATTTCTAAGGTATGTCTAGGGATGTCCCTAGGGATAAGTATACATATAGGTTATAGTAATAGAATTACGCTAACGATCATAGAATTAAACCTAAGATGTTGGATATTGAAGGTAATCCCCCTTTATTATGTTGTTTTCCCTAGCATGATTTTTGCCTCTCACACTATTCTTTTTGGGTTTTAGACGATGGCTGGAACCTGAAGGAACCGTGTTGATCAATGCAATGGACAATGCAATGATTTCCCTCCTGAACAAACAAATGTTATGGGAGATGGAGTGCAAAATCTTATTTCTATACTTAAACAAGCTATGAATCATTCTGGACTTCCAAATGAGCAGAGAAGCGAACAATATTCTATTGAGTCCTTCATGAGGCAACGTCCACCTTCTTTCAGTGGGACTTCCGATCCACTTGTTGCTGAACAATGGATCAGTACCACTGAAAAGATATTTTCAGTTCTTCAATGTTCTGAACATGATAAAGTCATCTTAGCAGTATATCGTTTGGAAGGTGAAGCTGATCAATGGTGGAATCTTATCAAGAATACGAGGCCAAGGGATGAAATTGAGTCCATGGAATGGGACGAGTTCAAGAACTTGTTTTTCAGTAAGTACTTCCCTCGTATTCTTCGAACAAAGATGGAAAAAGAGTTTATTGAGCTGAAGCAGAAGGATGATGAATCTGTTGGTATATACGAAGCGAATTTTACAAGACTTGCAAGGTATGCATCTGGCATTATCACCCAACCTGAAAGTAAAGTTGATCGATTTTTCAGTGGCTTAAAACCAAGTCTTCGAAGGGCATTAGCTATTAGAGACTTTAGTAGCTATGAAGAAATTGTGCGTTGTGCTATCAAGGTAGAAATGGAAGTTGGTGTTACATATCCATCTCATGGTTTTGACAAGAAACGAAAGATGGAGTTCAAGGAGAAATCTCAGAATAATGGTGAAAAGAAGATGAATGTTTTCTTATGCACAAAGTGTGGAAAGAAGCATGGTGGAGATTGTCTAAAAGGGACTAGAAAATGTTTAAAGTGTGGAAAAGAAGGTCATCGAGCAGCTGAGTGTCGAAGTAATGGAAAAAGGGTTTCTAATGATAAAGCAAACACTGCAGAGAACGCACCACCAACACTTCAATGCTTCAAGTGCAAGGAAATGGGGCATTATGCTAATAATTGCCCTAATCCAAGGGTTAGTGATGATCAACATGAGCAACCACTGAAGGCAAAGGACAAAGGGAATTCACATGCGATCACTATTGGCGATGTTGAATATGACAACGATGTGGTGGAATGATTAAGTGTTTATGTAATGGGATTCCAAAATAATGTTGTATCATTGAGTATTGCAATATTTATTGATGTGGTATTCAAAGTGATTGAGATATTTTTTTTTGGAAATAAGATGATATGCGCATAATGAAGACGAGAAAATGAAATGTTTAATAGTATTCATGAGCTCATGATTGATATAAGGACTAAGTGATATCATGGATTGAGTATATAGAATTTTGAGGATTTTGGTATGTGGAAAGTGTTAACTTTTAACTGCATTCATGTTTTCACTAAGGTATTCAAGAGAATACATGATTAAGGACTTTGAATGTTTAGAATGCGACCAACAAAACATATCTTATGATATATGGGGATCAACGATGGTATGAAATCTCTGGTAATCGTTTTCACTATGTTATGAGAGTGGACTGCAGTATTATGGATAAGCCTAAAGATTGAAATGGATTATGTTGGACATAAGTGATTATTGTTTAAGGATAGAAGTTTTTTTTCGATATTATTGATGGGATGTTATAGTAATGTAGTTTTAGAAAAAAGGACAACCTGCAGGACGGGCGACAGCCCATCGCTTCGGACAAGGCTGTAGGAATCGAACCCACAACCGAAGTGCGACTGGCCTTTATCGCCTACCACTGACCTACAGGAAGTCCCTGTTTTGTAGAAACTAGTTTTATTATATTAAGCAGTATGATATATGAAGTATAAGTCCATTTTAGGAACCATATATGATTAATCTCACTATAGATCGATTTATGCATATAATTTTTGCTAACCTTTTGTTTGAGACAGATGGAATGACCCGTCATTCTATCACATGATCTGCTAACACTTCACAAAGAACAAATTCAACTTCATTTATTTAAGAGATGAAGTGGAAATTGTTCAAGGCACGAACAACAGTGAGATTGTACCAAAATAAAGTAAGTATTTATTCTAATTCAAATTTTCAACTTTAGGGGAAATGATCTTGAAAACCAAAAATGTTGTCCTAGTGATCTTATACCTGATGAATCAGATGGTACCTTATATCATAACAAATCTATGGATTTGTGATTACTGGCTTTTCCATAGCCATGTTCTCTACCACTCTCCATCAGAACATGATGGTTATATTTCTCTTCCATATCCATATTTTCACCTATGTGGAAACCCAATGATTAGTTTATTTGGGTAACCGTTACGTTTCATACTTTTGTTTTTAAAGATTGGTTTTGATATTCCTTTTTACGATGTGGGTTTCTATTAAAGAAACTTTCGAATAGTAAACCATTTATAACCCCGACGAATTTTGAGGGCGAAATTCATTTTAAGGGGGGTAGAATGTAACAGCCCAAGATTTTATAAAAAAAATATTCTTTTTAATTTTATTAAAGTCTTGTGTTGTACGCTACACCAAAAGGAGCTTGCACAACACGCATCCTTGACTTGCCTTGCATTACACGCAATCACGACCTTCCTCGATAGCGTGTGTAATACGCAATACCGAGTTTCACTAAACAATGATATGCTATTAAAACTAGCCGTTATGAATAGTAATAATCACTTTTTGAAATTTTATAAATTTTAATTTTCAAAATGGACTTCATTTTTGGACTCAGAATATCGAAATTAGCCTAGGGTGAAATTTTGGTATTTTTCTGAAAACTTTCAATTTTTGATGAATAGTGAAACCACTAAGTGGTAGGTTAAAAACTGAATTTTGCATAAAACTTAATTTTACCGCTTCTGTGAACGGAATTTCAAAAATCCGAGAGAAACGGTTAATATCAAGGACTAAAATGTGGTTCAATGAGATGAAAATAATTTTTTGGTGAATAGTAACTTTTTACTTTTTTTACCGCGGTTAATAGTAAATTGGGTAACTAAGGGTAAATATGATATTAATATTACCCTAACACATGTCCTAATTTTATTGGACAAGTGTAATTCGACCAAAAACAAACTTAGGAATAAAATATGACCATTTAGGCCCACTTGGATTAGATTAGGACATTTATTATTAATTTATTTAAAGAAAGGTTAAAATAGTTAAAATCAAAGTTTAATAAGTAAATCATTTTTAATATGGGGTTATACATAAGATAAATTCTATTGTAAATATTCATTAGAAATCTAAAAGGATTTCCTACATGATGGTATTTTATTTGTAATTTTTAGAGATAAAATAATTTATTTTATTTATGACACAACGATGATGCAGTAATTATCTTATTAATGAAATATTGACATAATTGATGTTATAAACACCAAAATAAATGTAATTTGAAATTTTTTATGAATTCCACTAATTTTATAGGTTACTATGATATATTAATGTTGATTTAATCAACTTGGTTAGAACATTTAATTCTGTTATGACTTTCACAAAAATCATATATCAAATAGTGTCAAAATTGACACAAAATAGTTTTTAAATCAAATATTATATTATTAATTGATATTGTATTCCTAAAAATCTAAGGTTCGGCCAAATGACTTAGATAAGGATATATATATTAATAATAAACAATTTGGGGTTCGTTTGGCATGTTATAGTAAGTTTATTAACCATATAGTGAAAGAAAACAAAAAGACATGGTAAAAGTTAAATTATTTAACTTAGAGTTAAATTTAATTGATAAGGTTAAAATAATATCCTAAACTTGTCTAAATTATATTGGTTGATAGGATTTCGACCCCTCCCCACCTTAGCTTCGAAATAAGACCCTTTGGAACCATTATAAACCGATTTTTACTTTAATATAAAATAATATTTTGAGATATTCCTAAGGTGCCCCTCTCCTCCCTTATAAAAGGACACCTCCTCCCCCTCCTCCTCACACCAATTTGAGCACTCATGCTCGTCCAACCCCTGCCAAAATCCCTTATCCACTTCCCTAGAAACATCCTAGAGGTTCTGGTCTTCCTCAAAGACCAATTCTAGTGCCCTAAGAGGAGGTCTCAAAGAGGCACTTCAAAGAAGAGGTAATTACCGTTACCAATTATTTCATCTTTATTTCTTCTTCCACTTCTTCTTCTTAGGTTGTTTCATTATGAAGTAATAACATCAGTATCACTCATATACTGATATGTTATTATAAGTATGAAACAACCCTATTTCACCATCTATCCATCCTACAGAAAAAGAAATCACCGCGCGTGCGTACGTACGGAATACCGTCTCCACGCCGTGGTGTAATCTATTTTCCACCAACACCTTACATGGATGGGTATAATGGTGTAAAGAATAACTATACATAGTTATTACAACATCATATTGATTATGATATATTGTATAATCCACTCCAATTCAATTCAATATTTATAGAAATGATATCATCGCTCGTGCGTACGTACGGACTACCGTCTCCACGACGCGATGAGATTCATTCTCCATGTTAACCATTTAAGAATGATTATAATGTATATATAAGAAATAATAATGAAATATATGACATTATAAAGCTACTGTATTTATGTATATATATACATATGTATGTCATCTACTTACTTCCATTTCAAGACAATAAGGAAAGAAAAACAGTGTTCATGCGTACGTACGGACTACCGTCTCCATGAACGGTGTTTTTCATTTTATTTATCTATCTATTATATATATATATATATACTGAATATATATGATATATAAATCATATTTTATATTCTGGAAATAAGTAAATCATGATATAAGTAATAATGATGTCAAGAACAACAAGTCAAAACACCTACGATAAATGAAACGATTTTACCCAAAACGCTTCTTTAACATGGAATTTACAAAAGAACGGGTAATATAATGTCATAAGTGAACCATATATGATATCATAACAATGAATATGATTCTATAATAAGTCAATGACATTATTTAAATCATTATACAGGAGGTTCGGACACATACGAAGCAAATTGGACCTAAGGTAAGGAAAATACCACAATCTCATTTTTATCCGAGATTGTTTATTCGTAAGTATTTACTGGGGTGTATTTTATCATCCACATACATGTTTCATAAATATTTAATATTATTTCCATCCACCTACAATTGTTTAAATCCATTTTTACCCTTCGGTGAGTTTTTATTAAAAGAAGTGAAAGGAATCTTTTGTCGTTTTCTGTACGAGGTACTTTTTGACTTTTCCGACAAAAGTACGAAGAATGTTTTTTTTAACTTATACGGCCTGAATGGATTTTTAAGACATTATTTCCAAGAAACATCATTTACAAGTTTTCAAGTTTATTTTTAATCAACTTCTTTTATTTTAAATTCGTATGACATGTTATGAAAGGAAAAATGTTTTTGAAGAAGAAAGGATATTTTCCTCAAGAATGGAGTTCAAGTATTTTATCAAAATTATTTTCCATCTAAGATAATAAAAGGGTTCTGTTTTTATCCCTATTATTACATTGGTTTGATTATGTTGTGATGGAAATATTTTTATGAATTCCTTTATCTTATATGAATTGTTTTATGATGTCATGTTGTTTAAGAATCTCATTTTTATTACATGGGTTATGCAATGATGTATGATTTATGATTTTGTGGCACACATAAGAATGGTATCATTATGAGATGGGTGGGACCTATATCTCCCTCCAATGAATTGGGTAAATATTTCATATCTCATGAGATAGACATGGCTGGAATGGTAGGTTATACCGGTTCAGTGAAACAGGACTGAAACGAGGATTACTCGATTCAGAAAGGGACTTTGTCCACTAAGATAGTCTTGGAAATGAGTCTTGACTAAAAAGAAATGATTCTCTATGATTATGTGTGTATGCCACAATGAGTAATGTTTTAAGTTATGATTTCATTTCACTACTATGATTTATCCCATGTTATGAAATTATGCTCTCTTTTGCAGGTTAAGATTTCCAAAAATGTTATGTTCTTATGAAAATTATGTGATTGATATTTCCTTTGTTTACCCTTACTGAGCATTTGAGCTCACCCTTTTATGTTTTCTTTTCCCCAGGATATAAAGAAAGGTTTTAGGTAAAATAAAAAGGAAGATCTTTATGGGATATATTGAAGATCTTTCCCCACGATTAGAAGATTATACTCCGAGTTTCCAAAGACACTAAACTATTACTGTCCTTGTGTGTGTGTTTTTGTTATGTACTAAGTATTCCGCAAATGTAATGTAATGTCCATGTACGATAAGCTTCGGGTCTCTACAGTCTTCCCATACAAAAGTTCTATATTACATCATGAAATGAAAAACAACACTAAATTATTTCATTAGAATCATCCAAGACTCTTTTATTATGATTGAAATTCTTTCATAAAATACTTCTTTATATAATTGGAAAATGAAACAAAAGAAATCGGAGTGATCAAACACTCAGTAAGGGTAAGAAATATAGTGAATGATATATAAACAACATGCATGTTGAATAACTAAAACATATGCATTTAAAAAAACATAAACACATTATGGTTGGACTAGGAGCTGAGTATGTAACGCAATAATAAAATATAATCATGGTTATTTAATATTCAAATAACCACATGAATCATCAAAACAATTTTTATATAGAGGGAATTCATACTATAGGACATCATTACCATACAGTCAAGGCCTTTTTCTAAGACCATAAATAACCATTTTGTCAAGGCCTTATGCCAAGTCCGTAGTTTATATCGTGAGACCTACCAATGCAAAGAGTGGCTATAGCGGGTCCCACTGGACACTTACTAAGTATAATGAATTCGTCTTATAAATGGGGATAACCATAAATAACATATACATTTATATTGAAACTAACATATGAAATGTAAATAACATTCCACAATCATTAAACATAAATGCTAACCATCCAGAGTAGTATGGAGAATGGTTTCAAGATAAGACATCCATAGTAAAACTAAAAATTAAACATTAAATAAAACATGTTGGATGATATCATAGGGGTTAAATGTCAATGAAGATCACGATTAAAAAAAGTATGTTTCCATAGATGATGTTACTTTTAAATTGGACTATTGAAATATTCAAGAGGAAATAATCCTTAAACATTCTAAAATGTACCATACCAGCTTGAAACTCTTAAATCATAATCCATTAGAATATCATGAGAATAAGAAGACTATTGATATTATATACCAAATTTAAGTACATACACCACTAGTAAAAAGTGGTGAACAATATATATCATAAAATATATAGTCAGATGAGAAAAATACTTTTTTACTTTGGAAAGAAGAGTTATTTTGGGGAATCCTTTATATTTTCCATTAAATATGATTGTATACATGTATAACCTAGAAAATAAAATGTATGTTCATTGAAATTATATTTGAGGATTAAATAAAGTCTTATTATGTGTATTAATTTAAAACGTGTTTTTAAGGAGGCTTTATAAATAATACATTTTAGTGCGGTTTATGGAAAATATTTAAAGATTTTAATGAAAAATTGCACTTTTTTCATTAAACTAGAAATGAAAAAAGTAAATTTCAAATTTCAAAATGTGTTATTTTATAGAGATAAATATGGAATAAAACATATTTATAGTGAACTTCAAAATATGTAAGAATTCCAGAAGTTCCTTGAATGAGACTTATATTTCGAAAGGATTTTTGAAATATTATTTTAAAACATGTAACTCCCAAGAAAATAAAAAAGGATTATTATTAGACAAAATATATTGAAAATTCAAACAGAAATTATGAGGATTATATAAAAATTACTAACATTTTTAGTGAGGTGAATAAAGAATAATAGAAACCCTAATTAAAATGGAGGTTCGAGTAGAAAATAATGAAAACATTGTAATCAATTAAATTGTATTCCCAAAATTAATATTCATGAAATGATAAATTTAATATAAATAAATAAATAGATTCATGATATGAAACAAAATTTTTTTGTATACATACACAATACACAAGTAGTAGTCGAGAATATGTAATATCTCACAAAAATTGATGTGAGATGAAGAAACCCCTTTCCTTAGGTCGGAACGTGTTCCAATCTTGAACTTATGGTCCGAGAATATGATATTTGACTTATTAATAACTTATTTCATAACATATTATAAATTTATTTAGTTCATAATAATTCTGTTTAGTTCATTTATGCCTAAATTGATAAGTTATTATATTGAATTGCATCGTTTTGGAGTGCTCATTTTCTTTATAATCGGTTCCCTTGTACTTATGAAATGGAGTTTATGTGGAAAGGATGTAAATATCAATAATTTAAATTAAATATTATTTAGGAACATAAAGAACTATTAATGGTCATTTCTGTCATTTGGTTACATGGAAATAGGATGATTCATTATAAGAAATATTTATGACATTCACTTAGATTATTTTAGCGGTATTTGGATTATTTGGAACTTGTTTGGTTATACGATTTAATAATATGTACACATACTACTTTGTGAATATTAATTAGGTTACAATCCTTATATTATAGTATGGTTAAACCATAAAAATGGTTTCATGACCAATAATGAAGGATAAATTGGAAAAATAAACTTCGTCGTCTAGGATGGTTATAAATTTGAACCACATAGACGTTGATTTTGTTTATAAAATAAAAGAGATAAAGAGAGAGAGAGAGAGATAGAGAGAGAGTAAGGATATTGATTATGGTTATTCCATTAAAATAATATAATTACACTATATAGATGACAATGGATTTTTCATGGCCATATGGATAGAGGAGGTGGGAGAAGATAACAAAAGAAGATAAATAGATATGAAACTAAATGAGAAATGGATTTACCTCTTGAAATAACCTCTTTGAGAACCAAATTATGGGAAGGGATTTTGGTCTTTGGGAAACACTTAGAGTCTATTGGACTTGAGGAGTGACTATGTAAGGGTTTTTGGGAATAACATTGAGGAGCTTCAAGGATTAGTGGATTAAAGAAAAGAGGGAGTGAGGGGGGGGGGGGGTGGGGGGGTTATAGTGGAGGAGAAAAGGGTTTTCATAATTTTTTAATCATTAGTTTATTAATTTCCCTCAATTCTAGAAATGGTGATGATTCCATGACCAATAATAGTAATACATGAATGTTATTTTGAACCAAGTGGGGTTACATAACTACAATGACTTAAATAGTGTTTTTAACTAATAAGATGTATATATAGTACTTAACGGTATTTCACTATTCATAAAAAAATCGAGTATTTCATAAAATACAAAAAAATTTACCTAACCATTTTTCAACATGTAGAATCCATAAATGAAGTCCATTTTTAAAAAATATTTTTCTAAATATGATTAATTTAATATTTAATAAAAATTATAATATATTCTAGAAAACATTTTTAAAACATTTATTTACTTATTCCATAACATAGGTATATCGTATTCCCACATGAATATTATTTATATACTACCATAGGTATGGTTAATAATCATTATGGCATATCACTATTTATAAGGGTATGCTACTATTCATATGGTTTGGTTACTATTCACTAAAAATTATGTTTTTTATCAGTCTCCAAATAACTTACTGATTACATCTATAAGGCCTTGGCCTTAAACCTTACTTAATATTGAATTAAATTAATAATTCACATTGAGGATATTTTCAGGTTTAGTGTTTTAGAGAATTAGAACATAACTATTACATCTCAAAAGATTACAAAGTAGTCACTTCTACTAAGTTTCCATAATAAAAAAAAACTCTTAAAAGAAACATGTCTACTTCCATGTTTTATATAGCATGACATTCCCTTGATCCCATCCTTGACCTTATTCCACATTAAGTCCTGTGAAAAACATTTCAAAAAAACTTGGGGTGAGCATAAAAATCTCAGTAAGGGATACACAAAGAATGAAAATTGTTAGTTTTTCAAACATCAAGTAAACCATGTATACTCTATCAAAGTAATACCTTCACCTTTATGAAGTAGTAAAAAATTCTTCACTGAATAAAGTATCATTACTTACCTTTTTGTAGCCAAAGGATTACCATAAAACCCATATAAATAACACATAACATATATAAAGGTATCTTGGGACATAAACATACTTAAGTGGAATAACCATACGGTCGACTTCCACACATATCACTTAATGGAATAGCCATACAACCAATTTCCATACATACTTAATGGAATAGCCATACGGCCGACTTCCATTCCCAATGCATTGGAGGTTATAATGTAACCACCCATCCTGGTATTCACGGCACCACCCGTCATATGGTTTATCATGTAACCACCCGTCAAATGTCCAAGTACCAATATAAAATCATAAAACATAAAACCAATATAAAGGAATGATAACATTTCCACATTTCAATCACAATATATCATAATATAATCCTTTATCAAAACCATTTTCAATACCAAAATACATAATAGAATATATGGTATTTGTTTAATTTTAAAAACATAACGGCTTGTTGAGGAAGCCAAAGACCAAATAATACTCGCGGCGGTGGAAAAGGTCGTTGTCACCGCGTACGTTAAAAAAACATTCCTTTTTGACATTTAGTAAAACACTTCGTAGAAAAATATTCATTTTGTATAAAATTAAAAGTCAAAGGGGTTTATACACAGTATAAAAGAAAGTTGTGTATAAAACGAAATATGCCTCAAGGAAAGGAGATTGAGACGAAGTCCCTTACCTCGGGTCTAACTTGACTCGATCATTCATTAACGTCCTGAATAATAAACTTGAGTTAATTTATACCTGATTAAGAACCTTTTTAAAGTTCATTATTCATTTTATATAACTAATTTCCATGTTATAAACATTATGTAACCATTTAAGTTAAAAATGTTTGTTTTGTCAATATTTGGTTCTTAAGTCGAAAGTGGACTTCTTACAATTACATGTTGTTCATGTGGTCAAAGGTTATTTATATCCAGAATGAAATTCCTGATTTGGATATCATATATATCATATATATCCTGCATATACATGTATTTATAATATTACATAATCATTTATAGGTAAGAAATGAAATGCACCGTTCATGGAGACGGTAAGCCGTACGTACGCATGAACGCTACTTTCATTTCTATTTCATATTTTATATAATGGAATCATAATTATATAAGAGTATATTATAGTTCCAGTATAATAACATATATAATATCATTAACTTTATCATTTACACATCCAACATATGGTACTAACGAATCAAATCACTTTCAGGGGACGGTAGTCCGCACTTCCTAAAATGAAGATATCGTGTTTACCCATAATGGAAACAATAATGGTATGCCATAAATGAAAAATACAGAATCTTAAGTAAAGAATAAAAATATTATATATCATATATAAAAATAGTGACATCATAATGGCCACCTTTTAAGGTGTTAAATGAGTATTGAACAATCATCGTTTCGGGAGGCAGAATTTCGCCATCCACGGAAACCGTATGTTCTTTAACCATTTGATGTAGTTGTGTGAGAGTGCAGCTCGAATAAATCTTATAACAACATCCTAGTATATTTAAGATACTGTTGTTGTTACAAAATAAGTAATTAAAAAGATTTTATGGGGTTGGAGAAGCAAAATAAAACAAATGAACAAGATAGAATGAATTACCTTTAAAAGTGTAACTCCTTTTGATTTGAGCCTAAAGGCTTCCTTTGAAAGGATTCTTCCCAAAGGTAATCCTCTAGTATGAGTAGAGGGATGTGGATAGAGTAAATGGGTAGGGTTTGGCCGATCCAAAGGCTTGAGGAGTGTGTGTAAGGTGGTAGAGGTGGGGGCCTTTTATAAGAGGAGAGGAGGGGAACTTTTGGAAAGTAAAGAAATATTACTTTATTTGAAAATGTGTTTCGGTTTTAAAAGGACCCACATTGATATAATTCGTGGATAAGGTGATAAGGGTTCTAAATCCACCCATCCAATAGGTTTTGGACATGTGTAGTTCATAGATTTTACATTATCTTTCCATTTTATTTAAATCGTCAAATAATGAAGTCATCGCTGTATCATTATTATGTCATAAATAATTTAATTTATTTAATGTCTAAAAATCATAAAAAAAATACTATGATGTAGTAAATCTTTTTATCTTTCCAATGACTATTTATAATATAAAATCTGACTTATATAACCCCATTTAAAAATCGTTTTAGTAAAACATATCATGTTTGTGCCTTTTTTTAAATTAACATTAAATAAAAGGTATTTATGTCATTTTCCAACCAAAGTGGCTACATGGGGTCCCCAAGTTGACCCATGGCTTTTCTGGGTTTTCCATGACACATATAATGAGGATAGGACATGTTTCTAGGTCGACTCATATTATTAAAATATTATTTTTACATTAAACTACACTAATTACCACTAATCGCGATTAAAAACTTAATAAGTTACTATTCACCAAAAAATTATTTTAATCTCATTGAACCACATTTTACTTCTTAATGACAACCATGTATATCGGATTTTTGAAAATAAAAACACAATGATGGCAAAATTTCATTTAAATGGAAAAATCAGTTTTTATAAGTATCACTTAGTGGTTTCACTATTCATCAAAAATTGAAGTTTTTTAGAAAATTACCAAAAATTCACCCTAAGCTATATTTGATATTACGAATTCAAAAATAAAGTCTATTTTACAAAATTCAAAATATATAAGTCACATTAATTAATTTAATAATTAATTCCCGTTGTCAGAGCAAATAACATGTTTCTAGGAAATAATAAGTATCAAAAGATTGACACTAGTTTAAGACTGATTTCAAAGTGAAATTAATTCCAACGACAACTATTGGATTTAATGGTAAAAATATTTTCTAATTTAACTTTAAAACCAATTCAAAAGATAATCTAATCATATAAATAAATTAGATTAAAAAGGCGTTTTGAATTAAAATACAACATTTTACACTATTCATTTAAAAAATGAACTTTATCGGAAAGGTACCAAAAATTTACACAAAGTAAATTTTGATGTCCCGATTCTAAAGAAGAGTTGTTTTTGGTCCAATAGAATTTATAAGATTTATCAAAACCATATTTAATGACGGTTCGCCGTCAAAAGGGGATAAGTGAACCCTTAGTGAAAATTAGGGTATAAATGCCTAAAATTGAACTCTTTCTGTATTTTAAGCCTTTTTCTTTTATTGGGTAAATGTAAAAACATTTAAAAACATATATAATCATATTTTAGTTATTTCTATCCATTCCCACCAGTACAACGGCTACTTGATAACTAACATTTAAAATAATATTATTTTATTACTTGTGTGCAACGTAAGTTTTCAAAGAAACTCATCGTTGCGTATCGAGTAAGCTATCGAACGTAGAAACCCCTTTTAATTAAAATTAATATTTAATTCGTAAATATTAATAAATATGAAAATTCTTTATTCTTTAATTACCCGGGATGTTACATCCTTCCCCCCTTTCGGGAATTTGTTCCTCGCAATTTTATTCACATATCAAAATAAGTAGGGGTATTTATCCCTCATAGAATTTTCAGATTCCCACGTTGCCTCTTCAATAACATGGTTTTTCCACAAAACCTTTACTTGATGAATCACCTTATTTCGTAACACCTTCTCCATGTGGTCAAGAATCTGGACTAGTTGTTCTTCATAAGATAGGTTCTCCTCCAGCTGAACTACCTCTGGACTCAAAACATGAGATGGATCTGGCATATACTTCCTCAACATTGAAACGTGAAAAACATTGTGTACCTGAGATAAACTCGGAGGTAAATCCACTCGGTAAGCAACTGATCCATCTTTCTACAGAATTTCATATGGACAAATAAACCCTGGACTCAGCATTCCTTTCTTACCAAATCTCATCAAACTTTTCCAAGGAGAAACCTTGAGAAAAACATGATCACCTACCTTGAAAGATAGATCCTTCCTCCGGTTATCCACATAACTCTTCTGCCTGCTCTGAGCTGTTCTCATGTACTTTTGAATCAACTTAACTTTTTCTGCCATCTCTTCTACCAATTCTTGTCCCATCAGCTTCCTTTCACCCACTTCATCCCAAAATGCTGGAGTTCGACACCGCTTCCCATATAATGCCTCAAATGGTGCCATCTGTATACTGGAATAAAAGATGTTATTATAAGAAAACTCAACCAAAGAAAGATGTTGGTCCCAACTTCCCTGATAATCCATCGAACAAGCTCGTAGCATATCCTCCATGGTCTGAATTGTTCGTTCTGACTGCCCATCTGATTGAGGATGAAAAGTTGTACTAAAATATAATTCAGTACCCAACGACTTCTAAAGGCCTTTCCAAAAGTTAGATGTGAACCTGGGATCAAGATCAGATACAATGGAGAGGGGAACTCCATGTAACCTGACTATCTCTTTACGATACAGACAGGAATGTTTATCTAGGGAAAAAGTATCTCGTATAGCAAGGAAATGAGCTGATTTAGTCAAGCGATCAATAATAACCCAGATTGCATTATTACCTCGAGATGTCCTCGGTAATCCCACAACAAAGTCCATGGATATGTTTTCCCATTTCCACTCTGGCACTGGTAAAGGATGATGCATCCCTTTTGGTAACAGCAACTCTGCTTTAACCTGCTGACAAGTCAGACACTTCACAGTAAAATCAGCAATATCTCTTTTCATTCCATCCCACCAGAAATACTCCCACAGATCTCTTTACATCTTAGTACTTCCAGGATGAACTGAAAACGGAGAACTATGAGCTTCACATAACAACTCTCTCTTCAACTGTGAATCACAAGGCACACACAATCTCTTCCCAAACCTCAAAACACAATCATTATCAATGTTGAATTCAGGAAACTTACCTTTCTGAACCAACTCTACCTTTTTCTTCAACTCACTGTCTCGCTTCTGTGCTTCCTTGATTCTGTCTGATAGAGAAGATTTCACTGATACCTGAAAAAAAAACAGAAGAACATCTTGTACCAAAAACTTCTATGCCAAAGTTCATCAAATCTTTAACCAATGTATCATGTTCCAAACGCAACATTGCTAATGAAGCATTACTTTTTCGACTCAAATCATCAGCCACTTTATTTTCTTTTCCCGGATGGTAATGAATTGTAAAATCATAATCCCTGATTAATTCTAGCCATCTCTTTTGTCTCATGTTCAATTATTTCTGAGTGAATATATACTTTAATATTTTGTGATCAGTATATATTTCACACTTTACTCCATAAAAATGATGCCTCCAAATTTTTAAAGAAAAGACAACAGTAGCTAATTCCAAATCATGTGTAGGGTAATTTACCTCATGAGTTTTGAACTGTCATAAAGCATAAGCAATTACCTGATCATTCTGCATAAGGACACACCCAAGTCCCCTTAACGAAGCATCACTGTATATAACAAACTCACCATTACTGGAAAGTAGTGCCAAAACTGGAGCATTCACCAACCTTCTTTTCAACTCTTGAAAACAAACAAAGTACCTGATACAACATCATTTGATGGACTGACATCTGCTGAAGTAGTTGCAAAGGATTTCACCACCCCTTTCTTCTTGTAGTCTGGCTGCATTCCCCCCAGTTTAGTTCTTCGTTGGACACTCGTTTGCATAATGACCCATTTCATTACACTTAAAACATCTTACCGTTGGCTTTTCATTGCCTTCTTGATCATCTTCCTTACAGTTACGAGCAATATGACCAGACTTACCACACCGAAAGCACTTACCAGACTTGGATAAACATTCTCCAGGATGTATTTTACCACACTTCTCATAGGATGGATATTTGATTTTCTTACCTCCTTTCTTCTTTGATGAATTCTTCCCCTTTTCCTGCCAACTAGACCTCTTATTCTGTTGTTTGTCATAGAACACCTGATCATCGGAAAACTCCATTTCCACCTTCTCCGCACATCGAACAAGTTTTTCATAACTTTTGAACTCACGAGAAGCTAAAGCCCTTTGATACTTTGGCTTTAAACCTGAGTAAAAACGGTTTATTTTACTATCAAGATCTCGTATGAAGTTTGGAGCATACCTTGCCAATCGAGTGAAATTTTCTTCATAAGCAGCCACTGAATCATCCTACTGCCTCAATTATAGGAACTTTTTTTCCATCCTAAGATGAACCACCTTAGGAAAATATTTCTCAAGAAACATACCTTTGAATTCGTCCTAGTGAAGATCCTCAATCTCATCAATATCCCTGATATTTTTCACCATCGACCACCACTGATCTGCTTCACCTTCAAAATGGTAAACAGCAAGACTAAACTTTTGATGTTCTGAACACCCCATGACATCAAAAATCTTTTCTAGTGCTTTAATCCACCCTTCATCTTGCACAGGGTCAGATTATCCTATGAATGATGGGGGATGTTGCATCATGAAATGTTCCACCACTGACATGTTCCTCTGCGGTTAATCTGGCTGATCTCGTGCATGGATACCACCACCATTTATA